>JANAVB010002794.1:8356416-8661416 GCA_029216955.1 Iris pallida | reverse complement strand
CGGCATCGCGGGCCATTACTATTCGGGAGGTAGATCCCTTCCTAGACTCCATAGTCATTCTGGTCAAGCCTTTAGAAGCTTTATCACCTTTACGTTTGTCCTTTGCACAGGACCCTGAGGTTGTAGCTGAGGTAGGTGCCTCCTCATCTGAGGAAGTAGACGTGGTGATAGTGTCCCCTGCTCATCCTCGACCGATAGATGAGGGCGAGTCTTCTTCAGCTGTAAGGGTCGAGCGACGGGATGATCAGGGCAAAGGCCCTGACCCCGATGGCAACCAAAAGATCAGTCCCTTCTATGACATTTTTTTGGGGGATATGTCTGCAATAGGAGCTATAATGAGGGACTTAGATAAAAATCAAGTCCAATCGGCTCATCCTCCTGCAGGTATGTTATCTTTGTGCCTCTCTTCGGATGAGATTTTTCGACTTCGATTTTGCGTGCTCCTCGTGAGGCTGACCACGACTGTATATTCCCTTATAGATAAGGGGAAGGAACCCCTTACGAAGATAGTCCCAGGCATTGGAGAAGGGACATAAGTTGTTCTCGGCTTCTCCAAATTTGCTGGTGCGGAGGGAGATGTTAGTGAGCCGGTATCCGCTACAGAAGGAGAGGTTGAATAGCTGGGTGAGGGGACTGTTGCTGAATCTGCTTCCGTTCCCGCTGGGATTGTGGAAGATATCATTGATGCCGCTCAAGGCCTTAATATTGTTCTTCTTTAACAGTTTGGACCTGCTTTTGGTTTCCCTGAAGCCCAAGACTGATGGCGTAGCCCAGGCTGGTGCTGAGCAAGCCGAAGGTACAAAATTATAACTCCTTCGTATTTTTTCTCTTTTTTTGGTTTCTGATGTATATAATATTTTTCTTATCAGGTTCAGCTTTTTGTCAGGTATCCCTTCCTGGCATGTAAGAAACTCTCTAAGCCTCCTCTCCGATGACCTTCACTGAAGACAACGAGATGGCCCAGGAAGTCGTCAAAGCTTTCTACTCTATACTGAAAGTAAAGCTTCCTGGAGTCCTGAATCGGAATGCTGCCTTTGGCCCTGTGAAGGCTGTTGCTGAATGCCAAGTGGCGACCCTCGAGAGCATTGCCGGCTATGAAGAGCGGGCTAATACTCTGAGAAAAGTTCTGAATAGCCTGGAGGGTCAGGTGGCCAGGTTCCGAGATGCCAAGCAACGGAGTCCAACATCGCTGTTTCGTAAAGAAGACGAGGCTTTGATCATGACTCTCGCAGAGAAGAAGGCTACTTTCCAGGCATGGAAGGATGCCCTTGTTCAAAAAATTAGCGAATTGGCTGATCAGTATGGGCAGTTCAATGCCGCAAGTGAGGCACGTACCGCCTCGAAGAATAAACTGGCTGCACAGATTACCAAAAAATATGATCACATCGCGTAGATCCAGAGCGAGAATGCTCAGCTGGAAGCCAATTTGAGGACAACAACATCTGAGCAGGAGGACTACTTGGCACAAGCTGCGATGACCGCCACCACTTCCACCCATTTGAAAGAACAGCTGGTAAAGTTGGAGGGAGAGCACATGAGTCTGATCCTTTTCGAGGATGAAGCTGCTCGTCAAGAAGAGGCGCGCCGTCGAGCTACCGCGAGGTCTAAAACCGAAGTTGCGGCGCTAAGGGACAATATCAATCGCCTATGTATCCCTTAAATTTTTTGTTTATACTTGTTTTTTTCCCGTCTCTTGATAGACGTTCAAGTAAAGAATAAAGAATTTTTTAAAATGAATGTGGTTTTGTGAAATATCGAAACTTGAGGAAATATGGACGTAGTAAGGATATTTCTGGTGGATATTCTACTGGGGAATTTGATGTGGACCTATTATCCGTTTTATAATCAATTTTTTGAATACAGATAATAGGTTGAATAAAGCTGCTAATAGAGGTAATATGGACGTAATAGCAGAAGATGTTCTATATCTGACCAGAGGTGATATGGACGTGGAAAGATATGTAACATTAGGTGGGAGTGGATAATCCAGAGGTAATATGGACGTGATTATCCTTGATGAATGCTTTGCTCCGAGGTTATATGGACATGGTAAAACATTTCTTAATTATTTCACTGGGAAAATAATTATCGAAAAATATTTCAGAGATAATAGGGACGTGACTTGTTTTCGTCAAACTGAGTTTGGACAGAGTCAAAAACGGGAATGATTTCGCTGGGGAAAATATTTTAGAGGACCTATTATCCAAGGCGTATTCAAGACTCCTGAAATACGGATAATAGTTAGATAAATTTTTTGAATCACATAAACATCGCACTGTATATTTATATGACTGAATGTATGTGAATACTATTTACAAAAGGTTACACATAGTGTTTAAAACTTTAGGAATTTGCCGTTGATAGCATCATGATCAAGTCACCATCAGGCTTGGTTAGTCGGTACGCACCGTTAGAATACACCGATTCTATAATAAAAGGACCTTCCCATTTAGGCTGAAATTTCCTTTTTGTTTTGTGCGTCTGACCATTGGTCTTCTCGCTGCTAAGACTAGATCACCGACTTAGAAGATTCTTTCCTTCACCTTTTTATTGAAGGCTCTGGAAAGGCGTGCTTGGTATAGCTCAATACGTTGCTGACCTAACAAGTATTTTTGTCTAGCGCTTCGAGCTCCTGTAGACGCAGACGGTAGCTTTTTTCGGTAGTCAACTCGCTGGCTAAGGCTACTCGAAGAAAAGGAATATGGATTTCTAGGGGAAGAACTGCTTTGTTCCCATAAACCAAAAAAAATGGCGTACTGCCTGTTGGAGTCCGGACCGTTGTACAACAGGCCCATAAACATTCGCCGAGCTTCTCATTCCAAATACGCTTGTTTGAAGACACAAACTTCTTGAGAAGTTTAATGATGGTTTTATTGAAGGCTTCTGCTAGCCCGTTAGCCGCTGGATTATAGGCAGTAGAGGCTACATTCTGGATTCGATTCCTATCACAGAATCGATAGAATGCATGGCTTGCAAATTGTGGACCATTATCATGGATGATCATGCGAGGTAGGCCGAAACGGTAGATAACATAATATTTGATGAAACTGATCACATTTGACGCCTTTACTTCAGTGAGTGGTATAGCTTCCGCCTATTTGGAGAAGTAATCGGTTATGGCTAGGATGAACCGATGTCCTCTGGAAGATAGCGGGCTGATTGGACCTATGACGTCCATGCCCCAGGCTTCAAAAGGCCAAAATGCTGCCGTCGGGTGTAGAAACTTTGAAGGTTGATGAATAAAATTAGCGTGGAACTGACAAGCCTTACACTTTTTTGCATATTCAATAGCATCTGCTATCATTGTGGGCTAATAATAATCCATTCGTCTGAGACGATCTAAAAGTTTGGGACGTGGTTGATGTACACCACAAACTCCGTCGTGAGCCTCCCGGAGTGCATGTTTCGCTTCTGTGTCTGATAAACATCGTAACAGTAGCCCGTCGTAAGAGCGTCGATACAGCATCTTGGTAGCTGTGTCATAGTAAAATATGAGGGATCGCCTTTGGATAGACACTGCTTCTTTGGGTCCTCGGGGAGGATTCCGTAAACAGCATAGTCTATGAAAGAAAATCTCCGGTCTTTAACGTCAATGTTTGTTTCCCTTTGTGTAACTGTAATAAATATGCAAGGCATCTTTCACACATAATAGCTCTCGACCAGACACTGTGATCGACTGCTGAGTATTGGTAGGGACGGTCAAGGAAGCAACGAGTTCGGCTAGATTATCTGCTTCTATATTCTATAGTCGAGGCACGTGCTCGATGAAGAATCTAGCGAAAGTAGACGCCAACTCGATTATCGCTTTGTGAAAGGGGATGAGATCTTCATGACGAACTTCATAGTCCCCTCGGACCTGGCTAACTATAAGCTTGTAATCGCCGTAAGCTTCTACATAGTCAACTCCCAGTTGTTTTGCCAGTTGTAGGCCGATCAATAGGGCATTATATTCTGCCACGTTGTTGGTACAGGGTTCCACGAGGGAATATGCATGATGTATAACCAGGTGGTCGAGTGACACGAGCACGACGCTTACTCCGGCCATAATATTTTCTTTAGGTCCTATTCTTGATGCACTGTCAAAGAACATTTGCCAAATGGGGATTTCTTCAGTTGCGGTGTTAGACTCCACTACTTCATCGAGAATTTCATCGTAGAGTTTGGAAGATTCTGGCACCGGATGAGCTACTAGGAAATCAGCTAATGCTTGGCTTTTTACTGCCTTCTGAGGGACGAACAGTATATCGTATGGAGTCAACAGCATTACCCATGTAGCTAAACGTGAATTGAGAGAACCCGGTTTAGTCATGAGTATTCTGAGAGGATTGACTTTAGATATGATGTGGATAGTCTGCCTAGACATATAGTGACGCATCTTCTGGATAGCAAATACTAGTGCAAGGCATTCTTTTTTCACAGGTGTGTATCTGTGCTCGGCACCCACCATTGTACGGCTGAGGTAGTAGATTGCATGTTCATGGTCGCCTTCGTTCTTCTGAGCTAATTGTGCGCCAAAGGAATGGTCCATAACGCAGACATATAGTAAGAAGGGCTTCCCCATTATTAGAGCTACCAATATTGGAGGGCTTGTGAGATACTTCTTGATGTCGTCGAATGCGTGTTGACATTGTTCAGTCCAGATGAAAGACACACCTTTCTTCATGAGCTTAGTGAACGGTTGACATCTTCCAGAAAGGTTCGAAATGAATCGTCTGATGTAGGCTAGCCTTCCTTGCAGTCCGCGTAGCGCTTTAAGATTTTTTGGAGGATGCATACCGAGGATAGCCTTCACTTTCACCGGGTCAAGATTTATATCCTTTGAAGTGATGATGAAACCAAGGAACTTGCCGCTGGAGACTCCCAGAAAAAACTTAGTTGGATTTATCTTGAGTGGATGTGCATACATTAGTTCGAACACCGTTCTCAAGTCTTGGAGGTGGTTGCCCTTGAGACGACTTTTAACTGCGATATCGTCTACGTAGCACTCCTCTGTTTGTGCAAATGATCGCAAAAAATTGAGTTCATGGCTCGCTGGTATGTCGCCCCTACATTTTTTAATCCGAAGGGTATCACTGTATAGCAGTATACCCCCAACAGTGTTCGAAAAAATATGTGCTTCTCATCGTCAGGGAACATCTTGATCTGGTTGTAGCCTGATAACCCATCCATAAAGGACATCTGCTCGAAGCCGCAAGTATTGTCGATCATTACGTCGGTGATCGATAGAGGGAACTTGTCTTTCGAGCATGCAGAGTTCAAATTACGGTAATCGATATAGACTCAAACTTTACCGTTCTTTTTTATGACTGGAACAATGTTGGCAACCCAGTCAGGGTGTTGTTCTTCGCGAATGGATCCACTGGAAATAAGCTTCTTGACTTCATTCTCGATAGCCTCCATGACATCTGGTCGGAATCGTCGTTGCTGCTGGTTCCCTGGCTTAGCTTTAGACAAAATATTTAGGCGATGCATGGCGACTTTAGGGTACAGGCCTGGCATGTCTTCATAGCTTCATGCAAAGACGTCGATGTATTCTCTTATAAGCTGTATAAGAGATTATCGTTCATCACCAGATAAACTTTTGCTGATAAAGATTGGTTTAAAAAATGATTCATCTTCTAAATTGACTTGGACGACTTCGTCTTCGGTGGGTGGTTCACGTTGTTCGAAACGCAGCTTCCACCTAGTATCCATCTTTTGAGCCCATTGTTCAAGTTCGATCGATTGGACAACGTCTGCAATTTGGTCAACTGAAACTATGTTGATGGACAGAGTTGCTTTGAGCATGTCGCCAATGCTGGAGTCTGAGTCCCAGAGGGAGGAATCAGAAGAATGAGAACAACGATCTGCTTCATCATCTGATCTTTCGGGAGTTGTTGGAGGAGTAACATAACCCAAACCAACACCGTTTCGTTGATAGTAGTTCTCGGGTTTGCCGGGAGGAGCAAAGTGACGTATTGGCAACCGTCATCCCCGACCGTGGTTTAGCCCCTGGTCGCTTTTGATGTCATATCCCATGTTCTGGATGATATTCTTGGCCTGCCAACTATATCAGAAAAGCTGTATTTTTCCAGAGTCATAGTCAACTTCTGTGTTGTGATTGAGAGAAGTAGAGTCCGGAACAAACTTTCTTTCGCCAATTATTCGACCGAAGATGATTACTTCTTCATCCTTCTTTCTAGCTGGAACGATGAAGTAGTAGATATCTTCTGGGTAAACTTTTTTCCGCAGATGAGGCATCGTAACCGACATACAGAGATGTGGTCCTATACTGTTCTCTAGAGTGTATATCGTATCTATGTAGTGGTTTACAGATTGATAGACATCGGAGTAATTCAAAGATAAACCTTTACTAGAAAATATACAAGTTCTTCTTCAGGGATAACATCATCCGCTGAAGGTACATTATTATGATTATTGATATACTCCTTGAGGGGATCATCATCTGCAAGAGGAGCCATAGTCTTGGGCAAGTTCACCACGTAGGGTAATTTTTCAGGATTGGGAGGACAAACTTCAGCAGGTTCCACCCGTGGTGTCTTGCGGGGAGTGATGGTCATTGGTTTGACCTTATCAGGGTTCTTCTTTTTATCCAGAATGTGAGAGGCTTCGAAGTACTTTTTGGAGTAGTATGTCCTTTGACTCGGATAATCAGAGGACTATCATTGGAGGAAGAACTTGCTTCAACTTTATCGTCAGCTTCGTTGTCGTCATCCTTGGAGGGCTGAGATTGGTAAAGTACCGAATCTCCATAGTAAGCTTCGATACCCTTAAAAGGATCGATATCGGCAAACTCTGTCTTCACGACGCCATCGTTGTTGACGTACTTAAAGTACTGGTGAAGTATAGAAGGAACGATCATGTTCTTGTGTATCTACGGATATCCTAACAAGACATTGTAGGATACATTGGCATCGATCACATAGCAAGAAACCTCTGTTCGGAGATCACCAATCTGGCACTTAAGACGGATCTTGCCCAGCGGGTGGCTTCTTCCAGCATTGAAAGCCATGATAGTTGTATTGGTTGCAGATAGCTTGTGCAGAGGGATTCCTAGAATTTGAAGCAAGCTTCTAGGAATGATGCTGAGGGAGGAACCTGGATCGATGTGCATCTGATCCACTTTAATCGTACCGATATACCATGTATAGTACGAGGTCTATCATGATGATTATTTTTTAGTAACATGTCCTCTTGTGAAAAGGTGATGTTAGGTACCACTTCCATAGTACTATGGCAGAGGGGACAGGAGACGGGGTCTTTAGCGGGGGCTTTGACTTCAGCGAGATAAGAGTCGGTATGTAGTAATGCCTCCCTTAAGGCCTTTCGTGTTTCTAGAGTTACAATAGATCAAACAGAGACAACCTGACAGGTGTATTGGCCAGCTGTGCCGATATGTCAAAGTTGTAGGGCCAATCCATGCCTTCGGGAGCTGGCGCCTTCAGAGACTTGTCAAATTGCGTCTCCTTCTGCTTGGCTTTGTCGGTAGTTGAAGGCTTAGACGGGCCGGCTTCTGAACTCGTAGGGGTAGCAGGAGCTTGAGAAGGTACTGATATTTCTTGTACGGGGTCATAAGTTCGTAGGTAAGCCTTCCCCGATCGTGTCTTGCCAGATAGAACTTCGAAGATGGAAGAAGACACCATATGGCATGTCTTGTATTTCTTGCCCCTTTTTGCTTTGGGAGGTACCACCTCCTGTGTCACTTCTTGTATAAGGTCCGGAAGGACCCATATGATCTCACCATGTTCAGTTGTGAGTGGCACCAAGGTTGAGTTACGAGCTGGCGGCAGGTTGACGACTTCTATTATTGTCTTGGGGATCAGGACCACGCCGCCTGGGACTTCTGTGGAAGGAAAGTCACCAAACTGAAGAGAGATCATGTTAGAAGATACGACCTTGTCTTCAGCTTCGAGGTTGATCACTTAGCTGTCGATAAGCTGTTGTATCTTCTTCTCCAGGACGATGCAATCCTTGGTATAGTGTTGTACGTACTGATGATAAAGACAGTACTTGGGATCGTTGAGTTGGTTCGTCTCTGCAGGACGTCGTGGTGGAGACAATGTCAGTTTGTTACCCTTCGTCAATGTATGAAAAATGGTAATAACATCGTCTTCATCAAAGGAGAAGGTCTTCTTAGGCTTATCAGAGGCGCCCTGAGAATTAGAACCTCCCTTGGAAGTGTCGACCTTCAGGACTTCTTTCCCTTTAACCCCACGGACGGTGATAGTTTGAGGATGCTTGCCTTTGTCTTCAGATTTGGGTATTTTCAACCCCAGTAGTTCCAGATTAGGAACGTCATTTTCAGCAGCATCAGCGGCCCCAATAAAAGTGGGCCATGTATCATACTTATCTATACCCAGACAGAACTTCACTGTAGGAAGGAAGTTATGTCGGCAAGTATCCATAAGTTTTGAGTCTGGTATGCCGAAGGACATTTCAATGCTAGCTGCCTGAAGCGTTCGATGAAAGAAATGACAGACTCAGTCCTCCTTTGCTTGGTCTCGATGAGGGTGGACATACTAACATGCATGTCACTCTCATAAAACCTGTTGAGGAACAACCTCTCCAAGTCTTTAAAAGAGTTGATACAACCGTCAGGCAGACTGCAGAACCATTCCAAAGCTACCCCCTGCAAGGCGCTAATAAACAGCTTTGACAAGAATGGATCATCCCTAGGTAGGTGTAGAGTCTACGTGTTGAAGTATGTCATGAGTTGACGAGGAGAGGTCATCCCATCAAATGAATTTAGCGTCAACGGCTTGTAGTTAGGAGGGCAAGTAGCATTCTCCTATTCAGGAGGATAAGGTTGAGATATCCCCATCTTTTGAAGCTCGTCTTTGTGTGAGATAATGTCGAGATGGGAAACCAGAGAATCAATTGCATCATGTTGATTGAGCATGTGTTGGAAAACGACTGCTGTACAGTTGTCAGGCGTCGTTGGTGAAGGACCACCTCCAGTATTTGCAAGATTTGGAGGAGGTGCAATAAAATGATACTCCTTTTGTAGTACAGGAGGGTTGTTACTATGAGCCGGGCTGACATGAGCCAAAATATTTTATTGAGGTGGAGGGACAGCCTCAGCAGCTTGGACTGCCATGATACTGGTAAGCTTATCAGTGATCTTGGCAAATGTTGTTTCAAGACCCTCTAGCAGTTTGCTGGCCTGGTCACTGGCTTCTTCAGGTCTTTCTCTATCCGCCATGTATATAGATAACATGCGAGGATGAACAAATGAAATAGTACAACTGGTGCTGATACCGTCTGTCTCTGAGTTGACAAGTCCCACATCTTCAGGTAGGGGAGGTAGATAGTTGCCATCAGACTCGGAGAGATCGTCGTCCTCTGAAAGGCTACCCCAGTGTGAAGGTCATCCACTTCAGATTCTGAGGGAATACTACCCCAGCTTGGGAGTCTTTATCATCTATACGAAATCTCGTCTTTGACCGAGTACCCATGTAGACTCCTTCGGATCTGACAGCCTGCTGGCCATCTGTTGGTAGACTTCGTCTCCTTCTTCTCGCGAAACTGAGAGAGAAAATTGGGTTCGTGGTCCACCATCTTTGATTGGGGCTTCCGTAAGGGGGACCTCATGAAGCCATGTTGGATGAAACACGCAGCGACTTTTCATCGTCAGAGAAATACAGTCGTCGAAACACGGAATGCCTCTGAGGCACTCTCGTTGCTTTGGAGCAGCAACAGTTGATGACAATGCTGGTGTACGGATGTGTACCATGAATTGTTGTGTCCTCCCTCGCTTTACGCTTATGATTTATCATGTCGCATAGGGCAGCGGAAGGGAGTTTTGCCTTAAAACCCATGTCACGTGCATCGTCGAGCTTTGCCCGTGGGTCTGTAAGGAGAGTTGGTGCATCCAGACTTAGTTCACGTGCAGGGGCAACCCCCACACCTAAGTTCTGTGATGTCCTTGAAAAGAGCCCCATGTTATATGCTTTGGGGCATATCTTTTTGCTGTGGGCGCATAGGCCCTGGAGTCTGCCTGTGGGCGCATGCTTCTTGGCAGCATTTCTGAGCTTCCTCGATGTGGGTGCATAGTACGGGTCGGTTGAGCCTGGGCGCATGACCCTGGATGCCCAATCTATCGAAGACAGAAGCCTTCTGATTAGAGTTATGCGCCCACACACCCTCTTGGGTGCATAGCTTTGGGCGCATGCTTGGTAGAGCAGTGTTGTTTTCTCTCAGCTTCGCCTCCTTTGTTTGCGAGCCTTGCTAGATTTACCCAGAGTGTCGAACACTCTGATTCTTGTCGTCGTAGTATTTTTCTTTACCAAATCTCGAGCATTGAATACTTTGTTGTTGGTTGCACAAGAGAGAAGTCGTTGGGCTAGTAGAGCCGGAACGGTGTGAGCCTTCTTTGTTCGTGGAGCTTCTGTGGCAGAATCATGTGCCCATGTGACAGAGTCCTTCAGTTGCATATTTGCTATGGCACTGACAGGATATGCACGGCGAGCCTTCGGAAGCCAAGTCTTGCGAGACTTGTTTGGCTTCGCTGATTTTGAGGGAGCAGAGCCATCCCTCGAGAGCATCTCTTCGAACGCCTGCTGATCGAACTTCACGATCAGTATCTTCTGAGTGTTCCCCACTTTGTCAGTATCGGATTGCGTTACCACCTTCTCGTCAGAGGAAAAGTTAGTCCCCAGAAGAGTCACCATTTTTGTGGACACACACAAAAAGAAGAAGAAATATTGTCTTTTCTTTATTGGCGCAAGGCACCACAAATCGAGTACGCCTGAGATATCCTGCGCTGAGGATCCTCGAGTACAAAAAGAATTCCGAGGAATGGGACGATGGGGATCGAGCGACAGTTGCTCCTTTACTCCGTTGACACTCCGATTACAAAAGTGGAAGAAAACCTAAGAAAATTTCTAGCTCTCGGCTCACTGGCAAGAAGTACAGCAATTTGGCTCTTAAAAATGCTCTCCATTCTGTGTTTTGAAGAGGGATGAGACCCCTTTTTATAGTCTTTCTTAAGGTGGAATGATGTTATGCGCCCACATGAAGAAACATACTGGTTTTTATGTGGGCGCATAGTCCGTCTTTGGGCACATAGGATGTAGGCACATGCAGGCTGCGTGGTCGTAGGTTGATCATGGAGCTGACATGGCCGCATGCTTCGGTGCACGACTGCTTGTGGAGACTGACGTGGCCGTATGCTTCGACGCACGTTTTGATCGTGGCTTTGACCGAGTTAGGAGCTGTTCTGGCTTGGGCGCATAGCCTGAAACAGGGCTATGTGCCCCCTTCTGGAGGAGCTTGCCTTGGGTGCATGCGTATATGACCTCAATGGAAGCTTTTGGGCGCATAAGGCTCTTTGGTGGCTTGGGCACATAAGGCTAATTAGTAACTTGGGCGCATAGGGCTCATTGGAGACTTGGGCGCATATGTCCATTCTGCTGAAATTTTCATGCTTCTACAGTAATCACCTTGGAAGAAGAGAGGAAAACATGGCCATGGAGAGAACATCTGCAAAAACCACAAACACATACCTGGAGAATTCACCAGTTCCTCAGAGGGACGTAACAAGATAAAATAAACAACATGCCATATAAATACTGAATATAAAACATGCCACAATTAAAAGTAAGTGACAATACACCAATAAGGTAATCTAACCATTCTAAAGTAAACATGCAGTTAAGAATAGACCTTTCGTCGCATGAGCCCTGGCTGTAAATGGGATCTGGTATAGTCCCCACTTGGGCACCAGTGACCTAAGCGCATGACGTTCAAAAACGACAGTAGCCAATCTGAGGGGGTCATCATACCCGTATTTCCAGCGGAGCTTTCGGGTTACAAGGGAATGTATAGTAGAAGACCATACGACAAAGAAATGTTCTTCACACCCGATAAACCTATCTAGGTCGCATCCGCGATCATGTACCTCTACTAACTGATAAGTCTCCTAACATGCCTCTATTAGCAGTTAGACCTAACGCATGCGCACGGGTGATCAGCCAACACGCAAGGACCTCTACATGCTACTCATCTCACACATACTTGTGGTACAACTGTGTCGAGGCATATGCGATACACTACAAACGGTAGTTCCTTAACTCTAAGTCCATATGCAATAGATAATAACAAGTACAGCTAATATCACTGAGCAGGCAGTAAATCAGAAAAATGTAATAATGGTACAACTAAAAGAACTGGAAATAAATACACAGTGATATGCATTAAATAAAATACAGACTAATTAGTAAATTATGGCAAGGTATCTTGCCTGGTATGTCGCCTGATGTGGTACAAAAATCTGACAAGTCCTGTTTTGCCCAATAGCCATGGTCCGTGTGTAGAGGTCCGAAGTTGCGAGGAAATATGGAAGCATGATTTAGTTATGATAAGGGTCAATCTAAACTTAGAAGGAATCTGATTGGAAGAAAGAATAATAATCTAGGAAAATATATATATAAATATAGTTTTAACTATTTAAACTAATTTATAAACTTTATATTTATTTAAGAAAATAAAAGACAAAAAGAATGTATAACCTTAATATAAAAAGCCCATGTAATTCCGACCCACAACTTTTATATTTACAGCCTAAAATACAAGTAAATATATTATTTAGAAAATTATTTGCTAATATTTAGTTATTCCTAAAAAATTTACTCCTATTTAATATTCACAAAGAACATATATAAAATCATTGAAATAAAAGAAGTCTATTAGGAAAATACTTTGTAAAAAAACTATTATTATAAATCAAAGGAGTTTAAATATATTCAACCCAAGGATACAGCCCAAAATATTTTATTTAGAAGCCTAATTAATAGTATAATGTATACATGCCCAAAATATTTATATAAGCCTAGTTATTTAATAGTCCCAAAATAGTTTTTGAGATAACTAAATTCTTTTAAAAATGGGGCCTCAAGTCTGAAGCCCATCTATCCAAGCCCAGTATGTTTAATACTAATTTCCTACAACCCAAAAGTATCATAAACCCATAACTATCATAGCCCATAACTTTCATTCAAAGAAAATTAACAAAAAAAAAGAAATAAAAGTAAACTTGGAAACCAGGAGAAGAGAGAGAGAGAGTGATTGAAGAGAGAGAGAGAGAGAGTGATTGAAGAGAGGAAGAGAGTTCGAGTGGGGGAGAGCAGTGGAGGAAGAGGGTTTCGATCGAAAGGGAGAAAAGGGGCGGCTGGAGCTCGGTACGGCGGAGGGGTCAGTGAGCGAGAGGGCGGAGAAAGAGGCGAGCGAAAGAGGAAGGAAGCAAGGGACCGGAGGCTCACCTGAACTCTGGAGGCTACCGGCGCAGAGACGCGGCTCGCGGTAGCAGATCCGGCGCTTCCTATCGCCGACGGGAGACGAGGCCAAGCACGGACGCAGCTGGTGCTGCTGGAGCACGATATCGAAGAGCTCTGTGAGGCGTGCACGGGGTTGGAGAGGCCACGACGGTAGGATCCGGTCAGAGAGGGATCTCGGCACTGGGTGAGGTATGTTTAAGGATGTTTGTTTTAATTTGATGTGATGGTGGTGGTGTGTTGAGAGGCTTAGCCGGGACTGGTCGACGTTTTGCCGGTGATAGCGAGGGTGTGGGTGGACGTTGATGGTGATGATAGCTGTGATGGTGGTGATGGTCGGGACGGAGGATGGCGAGGAGATGGGTCGGACAGTGGGCGAACGATGGTACTAGAGGTGGTAGGCGAGTTTAGGTGGGATGCTGCCAATGGCGACAGAGGTAGTTGTTGTGATGTCGATGGTGGCAGAACGGTGACAGTGGTGGTTGCGGTGGTTTGCTGGTCTGGAGTGGTGGCGGTGGTGATAGCAAATCCGTAGCAGCGGAAGACAGCCACGGGGTTTGGGTCACCGAGCTCGGCGGGTGAACAGACGGAAGAGGGGCTGCTATGGCAAAAATTAGGGCTAGATTCGTGTCAAGGGGTGTCCTACACAGCATGATGGAGGTCCAGAATTGTCGGACTCGGGTGGAGGAATATTGTATTTGTAATAGAATAATATAGTGGATGGAAAAAGGCACGGACAAGGACACGATGCACCTGGCTGTGGAGTTGGCTTGGTGGAATTTTAATGGAAAAGAAATAATGGAGGCTCTTCTTATATAGGAGGTGGAAGAAGGCAAGTGGAGTGTTGGGTACAGGCATATGCTCTGACCTGTGAGTAATCTAGATTGCATGTTTGGTAGTATCCAGGTTAGAAGGAAGTCCCCCATACCAAATTCGTAGACCCAGGGCGGGGGAAAGGCTAACACATAGCCTATAATGGTACCTGACCTATCATATCCAGGAGACAGATTGCCAGGTATTTGGATGAGTGTCATATAAAGTTGCATTGACCACCATTATAATGTTTAGCTTCCTGAACACTAAGGGCCCATGTACCTAACACCAAGACAGTTAGAATCATATGGGTATGTATCATAATCGAAGTTTCATGATAGGGCAGGACTTTGATACTAGGCCCCATTGATACTTAGAGTATCAGAATTTTAGACTCGAGTATACAGGTGTAGAAATTACAGTGGGTGTTGAGAGTATATTGTATTCATGAAAAGAGAGTAGGAAGGGGCAGTCGAGTATTAGAGGAATTCCACACTCAGACACATGGAAATCTCATGCAAATTATAGTCATATCATTCCCCACTTATAGCTGTAGAAAGGAATACATATTAGGAATGCACCATACAATAGGTGCAATGATAAGCCTCTACATGCACTTATATATTATGTATGATGATTACTAAGAATATGGGTATATGCAAGTGCAGATACCCAATTAACAAGTGATAGGTTGTTTAATGAGAGTAGGAAGTATTATTTAGTAAAAACTGTAAGCAAGACTACCTATAGGAACTACAAACAGAAATTAGAAGCCTATTGACAAATAGATAGGATTTGTAGTAAACTATTTATTTACATCCATTAATCAAATTAATTATAATATAGGTTCTGGAAATTTTGACTCAGCGATTGACCTGTACTCGCAGCTCAGGACCACAGGCAAGTACACTCTCCGGTTGCTTCCAATTCTTATAGTTTTGTTCAGTATGTATTATACATATGCTCCTTGATTGATGACACAATGGACACACGAGATAGTATCATGGACCCCATTTATCATGTTCTTGTCTTATTTTACCATTGTGTTTCGTAACGTGTCTGGGCCCATGTATACTAGTCGGGATGGGGAAATATTTTAGTAGACGTGTGAACTACCCATTCCATCCCAATATGTCTAATCATGATTGATAGCAGCTGCACATGACACGTGCAGGGTGTCGTATTTATTCCTTAGCCGTTCATATGTCGAAAAGGATATTTCAACACACTTAGATAGCTGTCTTTTATTAGTTCGTTACACTCCACCAATTGTCATGTCACTATGCTTTTACATTCTTTCTAGTTGACATACCATGCTCTACGATTCATGTTTTCATTCTAGATATACTCTATCAACAGCTTACCTTCTAGTTTATTCTACGTATGCTATATTCATGCACTGTCAAATCTATTATGTTGCGGATAGCTTTCCAGTTTGTGTGCTTGTTCCATTTCTGACTGCAAAACCAATATTTTTAGGTGATGAGTTAGAGGATTTTTGTATTACATATTATGAGCATACTGCAGAACATGATTTTGGCGCACAGGGCGAACTGGAGGCTGCCTTTACAGAGTCACCTACTACAGATGATTTCTAGGAGATTTATTTAGTATTCTCACAGACTGGATTAGTTTGAGACTTTTAGATGTTATTTCTATTTTGTGATTCATGAGTTGATTTGTGACTGTTCATTAGTACATTTCATCTTCGGAGACTATATCACATTATACTTTTGATCTATGTTGCAGTTTGTCAGAATCATTTATCCTTCTCTCCAAGCTGTGGTTACTTTATACAATTTATCTCGTTTTGATCCACTCAATGATGTGGTTTACATTGTGCAAATGTATATAAACTGCATGGTTGTTTTTATAAATGTGGAGATGACTAGACAGCGTACTACCGCCGACTCTGTGGCGTAGGCTGGACGTTCCCACGGCTCATGCCCAAATATTGGGTGCGGGTCGTGACAGTTAGCATATGTTACTACACTTTACAGCGTACTAAGATTAGGATAAGTCCATTAAATTATGATACTTATTCTAGTCGTACAGTTGGCATGCTCATGCCTTGGGTTCCCATTTTTTTTGGAACTGGGGCATGGCATATTTTTGTGATGGCCCATGCAGGTCCCAATTAAATTGTTTTGGTTACGTTACTATACTGAACGAGCCTGCAATAGGATAGTGTATTCGAATCTCAATCCACAACTGCTATTGAATTCCCTTTGATATCTACTATCGCCTTTAAACCTCGTGTTTGTAATTGAACATGCCTCTCTTGAACTCCTTGCATCGAATTCTCGTCTTTTCTAGTTTCGAAAAACCAAAACAAAACATATGTGCTTGATGAACTATTTTGTTTATATTGTGTGATATAATTAAGAGGAATCGAATATTATAGGGAGTGATTGTCCACAGACGAGTAGGGTAGAGATATACAGATATACTATATGGACCGAGTGGGTAGGAGTAGTATTCTTCTGCGGTATAAATTTATACTTAGAGGGAATAGGAACCTATTCTCGATAAGAGTAGGTAAATAGCTAAGGTGGGTAGAATTTTATAGATATTTTCCTAAGATGGAAGTTAGAATAGAGTACATTATAGGATTTGACCCTAACGAGAGACCCTAAGATTATTACACTAACCTATGCCACCTTTTGCCTAAGATATAACCTTGAATAAAAGTACTAGAGGGATTTTATCGAGTGCTAATATCATGATAAGTGACCTAGAAGTAATATATAGAGTATGAAGGTTTGAGTTAGGCTAGACGACGATCTCTACATATGTTAAGACTATCTTTGAAATGATCTATAAAACACCATGACTAGAAGATTGACCAATAGTGTGTGTATCTGTTCAGCTCAGCCTCGACCCTTGCCTAGTAGATAGGTACAAAATTGTTAGGTGTACTTGTAAAAATTGTATAGTGTGTTGACAGTCAGAAGGAGTGGAGTATTGTTTTCCTTATATTTTGTTGAAGACCTGGCCTATGTAGGAATAGTGTTGAGTAGTAATAATTTCTTCTTACGTAGTTGCTAACCAATAACACCATGACGGTACTTAGGACTCCTTAGAAAGCCTTAATTTTACTCCGCAATACCTTAGTTTTGTATTCCGTATAGGAAGTTGTACCGTTCTTGACATTGACTTTTGTTGTTGTCATCACATAAGTTAGGATGGACCTAGAGCTAAGGGTACCTTATTTCCTGGTTGGTTATGTGAACTTAGAATCCCAATAGTAGTAGTGTTATTTAAAAATCATGTTTGATTAGTTTCTCTTATATCATGTTTTAAATTTGAAGATAGCATGTAAGACCAAGCAGATGGCCAGAAGGACATCTTCAGCAGAAGGTCGCCTTGTACCAGACAAAGAAGCTCCCGACTTGTCATCATTGTGACAAGAAGGAACACATTCAGCGAGAATGCCGGAGAAGACTAAGACAATGCCTGCGGTGTGGATCTGACCCGCACCGTGCCATGGAGTATCCGCAGTAAAATGACCGACCATAGTATCTACCTCCGAGGACAGCTCTACCAGTACTACCAGCGCTACGAAGACCGAGACCGCCTGCTGAGGCGACTGCAGCACCAGTAGGACCAAAGAGAGGACAACATGATGGGGGATGAATAATTGGCCAGGCTTATGTTATGGCACCAGTAGGGAGGGAGCCTAGAGGTGTTGCTGTAGCAGATATTATTTTAGTTATACCCATTGCTGATTCTAAGGCTATATTATTTTCTTTTATCTATGGTAGTTTTTTAGCCAAGCCTAGAGTAGCCACTTCGCCTTACCTAAAAATTTGGAAGATTCTTATAGGGAGAAATTTGGAATCCATGCTTAATAGGACTAGGTAAAGAATAAAGGTGGGTAGACTTCCATAGATGAGAGTACTAGAGAGATTACCATATATTGTGAATGATTATCTGATCATAAGCCCGATTTATGGTGGTTGTTGCTTCTATTAGCAGTCTAGGGACATGGACTTTCATGGTGCATGATTCACCCATTATCCTTGTTTGAAGGGTTGAGCTATTGTGTTAGGTTATCCTATGAACCAAGGTTGCAACATGGAATCCTTTAGTCTAAATCTAGCCATATGATGTATTACTATCTTGATGCGATATAACAAATATTTTCCATGATTGATATATGGGTGTCATATTATTTTAATGTTAGGAGATATGCTTAGAATATAGATTATGATAATTTAGAACCCATTAGTATTAGCATCCTCTAAAAATCTTATATGGTTAGTTTCCTTATACCCTTAGTTAGTGTAATTTCGAGGACGAAATTATTTAAGGTGGTAGGTTATAAGCCCCTTGGATTTTTAGAGTTATTTTTAAAAAAATATATTTTGTTTAATATAGTTACTAATAGATATTTTTCCACTTTTATTTATGATCATAAAATGTACTCTTTCGTAGCTTCGATTTTTGGAGCACAAGAAATATCCAACTCTAGAAACTTCCTTCATGAATTTTGACCTAGACAAATTTATCTTTAATTTGGTATATATGCCCCACTCAAATATGTCTTCATGTATTCTATTTGCTTCGCACAACTTCGGGGCCAATTTAGGCCAAGAAGTTATCTACCGTGAGACTTGTCGTAACTTCCAACTTATTTTCTGTACTCGACTTGGATCCAATATAAATGACCCAATATATGGTTTCAACTTATTTTTTGCCTACTACACACATGCCAAGGTTGTGCCATACAATTTATTTATATGCCCTACTTATTTTCAAATGGCACATAAGACCCTTTTTAGCCATTTCAGTGCTTAATCGACCTAGAAATAATTTCGGGGCTCAACCCTAACCAACCTAGCCTAGTGGGGACAACCCTAGGTTGCCAACCTATAATCTAAATTTTTTAAATTGAATTTATTTAAATTATTCACAACCATGTGCACAAATTCAGGCCCCTTTGACCAAAGTCAAACATCCTTCACTATATTAGGAAACCACTTGCACCCATTTCCATAATTACAATTAGGAGGGTCAAACCTTATTCAAACCTCCTCAAATTAAACCCTAACCTTCCCCATATATTAACTAGCTAAACCCTAACATATACCCCCTCTCTTAGCCGCCAACATCCCTCCCCTCTACTCCAACCAGAGAGCATAAGGGGCGGCCACAAACCCTAGACACCCTACATGGCCGCCACCCTCACACCCCCTTTCTCCACCTTTTTGCATGCAACCACAGCATATTTTAGGCCTTCTCTTTCCTATCTTTCACCCTAGCATCTCAAGGAACCCCACGGGCACTTCGACAAGGGGCAAAGGCCAATAACTTGGCAAAACTTCAACCGAAGAGGTACTGAATTCACACAACAGGTATGCCCATCTTGCAGATGCATTTTCTCCACTTCTAGAAATCAAAACTTCATGGGACTAAAAATTCTTGGTTTCTCTATTTGTCTACTACCTTTATATAAAATTTCATGTCAAAATTCTTTCTATATTGGTCGGGGCACACATTTTACCAAAGTGTGTCCAGAATCGACATTGTTTATTGCGGGACAGTTTTGAACTGTATAACTTCACTTTTAACATTTATATCATATATGAAAACGACCGTATTTAGATTATCTACAATTCTCATTCATTGAATTTTTCATAATTTTGCTGTCTTAATGCTTGAATCATTCGATCTTTAAAGGACAAAATCCAGCCGTAAAAAGAACTATCGATATTACCATCTTGTGAGTCCCAAATAATTTTTTGTGCATCCAATGCTCCATATTATCGATCATTGACTCATGATCATGAATATTTGATAATTTAAATAATTTTTTACCATTTATTTTGGATTATTAAAGTTAGTTTATTTATGGTTCAACAATTTCTAATAACGTTGATGTATCAATGTGAATATTAGTTTAATCATGAATTGACTTCTAAATAGTTTTTAAGCAATAATAATTATATAAAAATTATTTCCAGAATATTAAAGATTTATTTTAGAATTAATTTTGAATATTTTATATATATATATATATATATATATATATATATATATATATATATATATATATATATATATATATATATATATTATGGAAATTTGTCAGTCTTAGGAAGGATATTATGACTAGTAAGTATATGGCTAGTATGTATTATGACTAGTTGAAAAAAAAAAAAAAAATATATATATATATATATATATATATATATATATATATATATATATATATATATATATATATATATATAAAAATAAAAAAATAAAATATATATATATATATATATATATATATATATATATATATATATATAAAATATATATATATATATATATATATATATATATATATATATATATATATATATATATATATATATATATATATATATATATATATATATATATATATATATATATATATATATATATATATATATATATATAATTTATATATATATATATATATATATATATATATATATATATATATATATATATATATATATATATATATATATATATATATTATTTTTATTTTATATATATATATATATATATATATATATATATATATATATATATATATATATATATATATATATATATATATATTATTTTTATTTTTTATTTTTTTAATATATATATATATATATATATATATATATATATATATATATATATATATATATATATATATATATAAAATATATATATATAAAATATATATATATATATATATATATATATATATATATAATGGAAATTTGTTAGTATATATATATACTAGTCATAATATCCTTCCTAAGACTAACAAATTTCCATAATATATATATATATATATATATATATATATATATATATATATATATATATATATATATATATATAGCAATGATAGCAATAATGTTAGTATGGTTATTAACGCTAGTTATATATATTTATAGGAGTTCATGAAACCGAGACTGCAGAAGATGGAGCCGGACCCATAATCTACACTCTCGCGGCGATTCCAAACAAGATACCATGCCACTGTGATCTCATTTTATTTCCTGCTATACATGGACATGTTGTTGTGTGTTAGGTTTAGATGTGTTAGAAGAGTGTCCAAATGTAACTTGGGTGCTGTCGATGACATATAGTGGGTGTGTGTGTGACCTAGCTGTAGAAGTATAGAATTTCAGGACCAGAAATCCTATGCGCCTAACATCACTTGTGCCAGGGAGCTCAGATGAAGTACTTGGCACAGCAAAACATAGACATTAAAAGAAGATTTTTATTTCATATAAAAGTCTATTACATGTCTTAAAAAGAGCTGTACAAAGAAGAATTTCTACAAAGAAAAGACTCTAAGTCTACAGCTAGGCGCAGCAACTACCATGCGCTCTCAAACAGGCACATCTCGCCATGCGCTCTCAAACAGGCGCATCTCGCCGTGCGCTCTCAGCCAGGTGCATCCCTTCAGCGGCTCAGTTATGTGCATCCCTTCAGCGGCTCAGTTATGTGCATCCCTTCAGCAGCTCAGTTATGTGCCGCCCCTTC
Organism: Iris pallida; assembly: GCA_029216955.1. Lineage (NCBI taxonomy): Eukaryota > Viridiplantae > Streptophyta > Magnoliopsida > Asparagales > Iridaceae > Iris > Iris pallida. Next base: position 8,639,805 of record JANAVB010002794.1, on the reverse strand, counting down.
AGTCAGGCACATCATGAAGTGTCAGCATATGCGCCATCAAATGCTCCGACTAATAAAGCATTTATTGAGCAGAATGAGGGTGGCAATCAACCCTCTTGCTGGAGGAAGATCTCTCCAAACCAAGGAAGAGAAGAGCACCGCAAATCAACCTGCGGCTAAAGGAGCAGCTTTCAACCCAACCAGAATGGGCAACACCCACTCTAGCGGGAGGAGGAGCTCTCCCAAAGCCCAAGAAAGATGATCGGAGCACCGCAATTCCGATCTGCAGCTCTTCCAACATAACGGAGACGAGGCTCGAGCATCCCGATCTTTGGATGCAACAAGCACCTTCTGCCTGGCTCAGAAGCCCTCGACTCCAACTTTTGGATGTAACAGTCACCTTCAAGTACATCAAAGACAATACGTCGCATCTTCACCCTCGGGAGCATCTCATCAACAGAATGTGCTCGAGCAAACAAATTCATTTCGGGAAGACGTGAGAGAACGAGAAGTAAACTCTCTCCATGCCACTATTTATAGGCCGGACAAATCAAACCCATACGCCAAGCGGCTGGCTCTCCGAATCCTGTGCAATAAATTTGCATTAATGGTGATGAACCTGACACTTCGAATTTAGCCGAGTCAAAAATGGCTATTCAAAGCACTCGAAGAACGTAACAGTCGAGCCTATAAAGACGTGTCATACAAAACGGATGCGCCGGCCAGACCGCGCATCATACTGACGCATCCATCAGCTCCAAGCGCCTCATAAGGATGCGCCCCCATGCGTCCCCATGTGCCTAGTGGAACACCGATCGATGCGCCCACTCAACAGCCTATCACCTGTCAAAGAACATTAAATGCTGAAGTCTGACAGAGTTGGCAGCACATCCCCCGAGGACTGAACAGTTGACAGCTTTTTCAGAAGACGAAGCGTCGCCGACGTCAGCATTATCATTACTTTCCTCCGGCGGTTACAAGCCACATGGCCGCCCAACCATTTGCATACGCCTCCGCAGCTATGCGCCCAAATATCTGAATGCGCCTCAAAAGCCGTGTGCCTCAGACTTTTCTCTGATTCCTAAAGACAGAAGTAAAGGCACTACTGAAGCCCCGCATGCGCCTCAAAAGCCATGCGCCCCCGACTAGTTCGTGACTCCTAAAGGTTACAAGCCAAAGTTACCTCATGCGCCCAATCCCAGGCGCATCCTAACAGATCACTCCCCTCCAAATCTGAGATCTTCGAGCCATGGACCTACGACACGCGTTCTTTGACTTGATTCAGCCTATGAAGGGGTGCTAATCACCCAAGATCTCAGCAACTGAAAGATCCTCTCCATTGCTACGTGTCAGCTCTACCGTAGCCCATGACAGCAACAAGAAGGGTTCAACTTCTTAATCAGAGCGTATCGTCCATGCGCCTCCATCAGCAACCACCACGTGGCATCCCCGCGTACAGGCGTATCCTACATGCGCGTATGAGTAGCCAGCCTACAAAGCTATAAATAGAGGGATCACTTCCTTCTTACACACATATCGCACAACTATCGATATATATATACAGAGAGGCAGATACAGATACTCAACGTCTTCTTCCTCTTTGCAAGCTCCAGTACCCAGAGTAACTCAGACCTTCAGAGAACTGAGAACCGTCGTCAGATCGTCAACGGAGTCAACGTATTACCACTCGCTCCATCGGCACAAGGGACCCAGATAAACAAAAGTGTACTCCTAGGACTACTTCTAAGTCCTATATTGTAACACTGTTCTGTTTATATTAAAATTACATCTAAAGATTTTAATGGCAAACAAGCTAGCGACTCTGCTGAGGACCTCTTTCTCCTCTACCGAGAAAGCTGTGTCACAATCCGACAACGTAAAGGTGGGCTCCTCCCACAAGACGCTGGTCGTACGCCTCAATCAACAGGCGTATGAGGAGTTCATCTCTGAAGGTAGTACGAGTCCTTCGAAGTGGCTGCCGAAGCCGAAGAAGACTCGCCAAGTCTGGGTGCACAAGGTCGACGCCTCCGGCACCACCACTGAAGGGGATGCGCTAATGCAGCTTTCCCTTCCTGCTGACGTCCTCAGCAACCAAGATGCGCCCACCGGTGCAGCGCATCTCTCGGGGAAACGTGCGGCTGACCACATCCTCCAGCCATCTCCCTCTCAGGCGAGGAAGATGCGTCGACGGAGCAGGGGCGCAGCTAATGCCCCGTGCATCACCTCTGATGCGCCACAGAAGGTCTCTGTCTTTGACGGACTCACTCGCGGTAGTGGAGAGGAGAATTTGGACTCTAAAAACTATGCACCCCAGCGGGATGGTATGAAGAAGTCCAAGGCAGCATGGGCCATGCGCCTCCAACGTGTTATGCCGGCAACAAATCAGAAGCATGCGCTCACAATCATGTGTACTGCTGATGGTAAGCTGTATAAGGTCGACTCGGGTGCTTCTGCACCGAAAATGGGTCGACCTTCAGAGTCCTTATCTCACTTGGGCGCATCTGTTGCGTTCACAACCAAGTCGAGCAAGGCAAATCCTGTGGTCTTGAACTCCCATGCCTCCTCTGGTTGTGCGTCTGAGGTTCGTTCAAGTCACTATAAATGTTGTTCCCCCACTACTGATCTGAGCACCTGTTTGGTGTTGGATCAGGGGGTGCAGCATTCACTTGACCACCCCGGCGCTTGGCCTTGCCATACGCCTGATGGGGGTAGGAAGGTGGCACTCTCCTCCAACGATCTGCATAACGTGATCACTCACAAACGCCGATCAGGAGAGTCGACTGACAAGCACAATGCGCCCCTCACAGGGCACACCTGTGCTGTAGTCACCATCAACTGTTGTTGCAAGACAGCAGTTCCACCAAGACAGTCGGTGTTCCAGCAGCTGCAATCATCAATACCCCTTCGACGTCGCCTCAGGAAGAAGGTGTCAATAAAAGAGGAGCCATAACTAAAGGTTGCTTCATGCAACGTAATCTCTAACTCCTCCTCAGTTCAAAGGACGACTGGCAATTCCTCGTCCTCATCCAAGAGCCAGCCGAGGAAAACTAAGACAACTGTCCCGTCCTTCGGAGTGTTTGAAGGCACTCGGAGGAGAAAGAAGATCTTGGAGGAAGCTGGGGGTAGTCAAGCCCTTGTTGATCCTCCTTCTAAAGACAAAGATGTCCTCCAGAGCACAGCTGGAGTGGATCTTCATCCTGGAGATGAAGTCAGCCTCCCGGACGTAGCTGGGGGTAGTCTGGCCCCTGTGGACCTGCATCTCGAAGACAAAGAAGTCCTCCAAGACAGAATTGGGGGTAGTCAGGCCCTGGCTGTAATGCCTGTTGTTCGTATTACGTATTTTGGAATACATGTACGTATTTATTCTTGTAATTTTATGATCCCTGGCTTAGTTTTTATTCCTGACTTGGTTTATTTCTTGGTCTGGGTTGGCTTGGTTCGGTTTGGGGATTACTATTGGTTCATCATGAACCAAGGGGTGAACCCTTACCTACCACCACCACTACCATTTATTAACCCCACTTCCTTCTCTCTCCTCATTACTTTCTTCTTCCTCTATTAACTTCCTCACCTACCAGAAAGGTCTAGGCAAGTGCATCTTGCTTCATGGAGGAACCCAAATTTTATTGTTCCATTCTCTTCTTTGCAGCATTCTAACACTCTTTAGTACTTGGCATTTCCACTTTCCATGGCTAGATTCTTGTAGATCTGAGTTTACTTTATTTTTGGATTTCCTAGGTTTTGATCTACTTAATCTTGTTATTTCTAAGTTTTGATGGTTCTATGTTGTAGAGCATTTCGTTCTACCCCATTTTGACCTATGGAAGTTTGGATTTGGGCTCCGGATGATGGAGTTATGGAGCTTGAGGACTTGGCTCTCATAGTGTTCTTCTTCTCGGAATTTTGGAGAAGATGAACTGTGCTTGACTTGACCGCATGAATATTTCATGCGACAAGTGTTCTCTTCAGCCGCATGACTGGAAGTACTTTGAGCCGCATGAGGGCCGAACTCATCTAGCCGCATAAGTCTACTTCCTCTCTTGACCGCATAAACCCCCCCTTAGCCGTATGGACTCCGTCTACCTGCAGCCGCATATGGGCCCACTTTCTGAGAGCCACATGGAACTCGCTCGACCCCAGCCGCATAAGACTACGTATGACACAGCCGCATATGCTCGAGATCATTCAGCCGCATGGACTCACTTTTCGTTAGTCGCATGAGCACCCCTCACTCCAACCGCATAAGGGCCGCTTTCCGCTGGCCGCATGGGACTTCACTTGACCCGGCCGCATGTACCCTGGCTCGTCTCAACCGCATGAGAACCCCCTTCCCTTGAGAGCCGCATAGGCATTGACCCTCGATAGCCGCATGGGATTTTCTCACCACCCAGCCGCATATACTGCAGTCTTCTTCTTGCCGCATAAGACCCGAGTCCCCTCCAGCCGCATGGGCTGCTCCCTCCTCGGCCGCATGAGATCATTCTCGGTCGCATGATACTTCGCTGCATGACCCTGAACTCCCCTAAGCCGCATGCATTCCCTTAGACCCGAGTCCCCTCCAGCCGCATGGGCTGCTCCCTCCTCGGCCGCATGAGATCATTCTTGGCTGCCTATGCTCGAGCCGCATGGCTCTTTTCCTGGCTTGTATTTTATTATTTAATGATTGTTATTAACCCGTATTTGTAACGCCCTGTGTAACTTGAGTTCCTGTAGCATACACCTTACCCTATTATATATATATTTTACGCCCATTTTATATCCTTACGCCTTTTTTCCGAACTTGATAATCCCGATTTGATTGACATGATTGAAATGACAATTGTACCTGGCATGGTGTGACCTAGAACTGACATGCTTGATAGTGGCCCGCCGTGGTGCACTCCTGACATGATAACTTGACCTAATAACTTGACCTGCTATGCATGACACGACAGTGACCCGTAGTGGCGCACTCTTGACAATTCAATTCAATGGCCTGGACACCGTGGATGATTGTGCTTGTATAAACTACTAGTCCGGTTGTGTCTTGCATCATGTCTAGGACATGATCCCTAAGTACCACGGTCAGGGATTCATACTGAATCTGGCTAGGTTATTGACTAGATTGATCAAATAGTTCATGGAGAATTTTCCAGTTACCTGTTGCCCCTTTGGTCCCGGCCGTATATATATATGTGTGAAACCCAATTTTTGTTGAATAAATTAATATTAGTATTCTATATTATTATTATATTTATTATAATTATTATTATTTTTTTTGATTGTTAAAATTATTTTTTTCTAAATTAATCCATATGGATTTTTGGGATGCGGACCAGACCCGAGCCCCAGACCCGAGCCCGAACCCAGACCTGAACCCTTCTCTTTTTCTTTTAAGTCTGATTGGTCATTAATAATATATTAATTAGAAATATATATATATATTTTAATTCCCTTAAGAGCTGGTCCAAGTTGGACCAGCAAACCCCATTACACTTCCCCTCTCTCCTTACGTTTTTCCCCATGAATACTTACAGCCACAACTCCTCAACTCCACTCCTCCTTATAACTCCTTTTTCTTTAAACACTCATCACTCCCCTTATTTACTCCCCACATTCCCACCACTCTCCAGAAGCTCAAGAATAACCCCATCTCCTCCAACCCTTCTCTTTCCCACTCTCTTCACAGAAGACAAAAACCCCTTCTCCAAACTTACTCTCTCCTTCACAGAGAGCAGGACCCCCTACTCCACTTCTCTTTATATCCCCCCAAACTTCCCAAACCCTCTTTTCCCCAAGCCCAGCTACTCCGGCAGACCGCAGCTCCACGCTCGCGGCCAAGTCCGGCCAACGCCGACCCAAGCCCGCGCCAGCCCCTCTCTGGCCGTGCGACCCCGACCAGCGCGCCCCCTTTTCGGTGCCGTCCGACCGTCGACCACCCTTGGCCGACCCACTCCAGTACCTCCCCTCCGGCGCACGCGGCCACCCGCGCCCTTGGCGCCACCGCCGACAGCTCCCCTAGCCGCTGTCCCGGCCGACTCCCTCCGGCGACCTCGCCTCCGAGCCCAGCGCCCCTCTCCCCGAAGTTCGGCCGATCACGCCGAGCTTCCCCGATCTTCCTCCCGGCCGTTCCCCTTGCAGCCGCCCGCTTCCGCCACCTCTGGTCGCGCTTTCCCCGACTCCGGCGCGCCCCCTCTGCGCCCATGTCGCCAGCACCCTAGCCGCTGTTCCCTGTCGTGGCGATCCCCTCTGGCTGATCCCCTGCCGCGGATCTGTCCGAGCTCGCTTTCCCTTGATGTTCCCTGGCCGTGCCCTGCTGTTCGGGACAGCCCCTGTCCAGCGCTGTTCGCGGGGAATCGATTCCGATCTGTAGAATTTCGCGTCCCGAGTCCGAGGCAACCCTTCAGATTCCATCGTTTTGGGTAATCTCTGATAATCACAGTAGTTCGTCCCCTGTCTTGGTCGATGATGAGAAATGGTCCCCGATTCCCTTTGGGAACTCGGTTTTAGCGACGTCGTAATTTTTCGGGACTTTCGGAAAGGTCCTGTGGATTATTTTGGATTTCTGGAATATTTCGGGAATGGATTTTTGGTATGTTTTAGCTTTCCGGATTTTTTCGGGAACGTTCTGTGATTTGTGGAATTGGAATCGGACTTCCGAAATTATTTCGGGTCGTCCCGATTATGCTGTGGATTGGTTGTGGATATTTTATATATATATATATATATTCGGGTTTTTCCCTGGTTTGGGATTTGCAGGAAATTATCGGCGCCAATTTCCAGTTTTTGGGTTGACCAAAAACAGAGGAGATGCTGCCGGATTTTTCCGTAAATCCTGGATTATTTTAAAAATGAATTTAAAATAATTTTCGGAATTTTATTCGATATTTGATTTTGGGTGACGACCGTATCGGTCAATGGACCCGGCTAAGTGCAAACGAAACCGGCCCCGCCCGGACGTTGAGGCAATTAGCCAAAATGAGGATCGGACCATATCTGAGACTTATGACTTATCATTATTTTATTATTTATTTCTGTTTACATTTATTTAATATTTTTAGTTTAGGACTAACGTCAGTCTTATCTTATTTTAATTTATGTAAATAAATTGTAATGGGCATAAGCCCAGCTGGCTGGTCTGTAACTGTAATAGCTTAGGTTTTCCTGTCATTTTCTGGCTTTTTGTGTTTTATTATTTAACGATTAAAATGATTAAAAAGTATCTTCGTATAAAAAAATTAATTAATATTTCTCACCTTAAATTGACAAGTTTATTAATAATTAAAAATCACGAGTTTTCTCACTAAAATAAGAAAATTAGTTTTATATTTATATTTATAGAAAATACCGAGTTTTTCTAAAATAATCTAGCAGCGACGATGTTTTCCAAATTCAAAGTTAAAATGATCATTTTTCCCTCGTATTAAATCAACGCACCAAATAATCGTGTTTTCTGTGTTTGTTAATTAAAAGAATTAAAATTGATTAGGACAAAAACTAGAGATTGTAACTAGCACATCTAGATATGGGTTGAATATTGTTTCTAAGTTTGGAATCTCAAATGTAGGATTTCGAGGAAGTGTTTGACCTAGTTCCCCGGTACAGACTCTCGATCCAGTCACAATAACAAAGGCAAGTACATTTTGTGTTAGTTTACAATTATTTAGTAATCGTTTTAATGCAAGTTTAAACCACGATGCAACACGGAACTCTCTCTGAGAGCACTGACTGTAACTACTGTAACTATTGGGGACTGGGGGAGTAGTGTAATGAGTATGACCACATCCAAAACTGTATACTGACTGTGTTAGCTTACCCCTCATACACACGGGGATAAGCCATATCGTATCAATATGATACAACTGTACAACCCAAGCCGGTCATATTCATTGCCTATTCACATCACAGAAACTGTAACTGTTTTAAAACTGTAACTGCTTAGTTGATTTTCAAAACTGTTTAAAAGTGCATGATTCTATTATTATTTCAATTGTTAAATTAGCATGAATTGTACTTTGCTCCCTCCTGACTGGAGACCCAACATTTTAGGTATCACTGATGAGGCTTTGTTCCGCGATCCCAAGACGAGGATTTCGAGACTGATGAGCTGTTTGCCTAGAGTTTTCTTTTCTTCTTGATGTATGTAGAAAATGGTTTAAGTTGTATCTTTCATTCCATTGTAAAAGTTTAATAAAGTTTTAAATTTCCGAATTTTGAGTTGTGACAAATATAGTGTTGTTGTATGGTTACCTGCTACTGAACAGCTTACTGCCGCCGTCTCAACAACGGTGCAGGCTGGGCATGATCCGGTTCGACCCAATTAGTTGGGATCGGGTCGTGACATATTTTTAGTGGTGGCCCATGCAGGTCGAGAACAACAACTTAGGAAAACATACCTAGAAACAATTAGAACACTAGAGCATTGATTTGTCACAACATAGGACCGAAATATATTATAAATAAATATTTTTGTTTGATTATAGACTAGTAGGATACCTTGTTTATGTGTGCATCCTAAACCTTCCAGAGAATGACCATTGACAAGACCAAATCCTGCTGGCGATGAGGTGTCATCTCCGGATCATACCCCATCTCCTCAACCAAGTCCAGGGTCTTTTCCCTCGCGGCTGATTGACCGTCCTCATAATGCATCCAGTAAAGTTTTCACTACACTGGCGATTCCTACCTCATCTCAAACTGAGTTGCATTTCCTTGGTGGAGTATCCATTCTTGTTGCTCCACCAGTACCAGCAAACACCTCCCAAATGGTTGCCCTATTTCAAGTAATCATGGAGTTCCAGAAAGCTCAAGATGAAGCCCAGCAGGAACAGATGAATATCATGAGAGAAGACATGAAGAACGTCATTGAAGTAGCCTTAGCTATCTTAAACCAAGTTGGAGCAGAACCTCGTCCTAGGAGGGATACCCCTGAATCTAGAAGATATTTGGGTCCCATCAAGTACTCTACTTTTCGGCAGTCATATCGTAAGAAGCTATTGGTTTGTGACTACTATAAAAGGACTGATCACCAAGCCAATATTTGTCGTAAGAGATTGGGAAATGTTTGGCATGTGGATCTACTGAATATCGGGTAAAGGATTGCCCCTTATCTTTCCATCATACCAGAATACCTATCCCAGCAACACCTGTTAGGCCACAACCTAGGGACTTTCTTCCTATCCAGCAGACCCTGCCTTCTACTATAAGGCATGATGCAGACTCGAGGTTCATAGAAGAGGAAGCAGTTGGAGACTGCTCATGCAAGAGCCAGAGCCATGAGGATTAATACCTAGGACTGCTGAATAGCATTATCTATTTTTTTTTTGAAATTGTAACAGGATGTCCTTAGATCAATCATGAGATTTTTTGCTGTAATTCTCCACATGAATAAAATTCTTAGTTACACCTTTATGGCAGATGTTTTTCCTGATAGTCTTCTCGGGTTACCCCCAGATCTAGACATAGAGTTCACTATTGACCTAGTCCCCGGCTCTTTCCCTATTTCTAAAGGATGTTACAGAGTCAACCCGAAAGAGGCCAAGAAGATGAAGGACCAGATCAATGAAGGCTTTAGGAATTATTCAGGATGGAACAACGGATGTGCATCGATTACCAGACACTAAAGAACAAGTACCCTCTGCCCGGATCGAGGATCTGTTTGATCTGTTTGTGTGGAGTTAGGGTGTTTCGAAGTTTGACTTAAGATCTGACTACCATCATATCGAAGTCAGGAAGGAGGACATTTCCAAGATGACGTTCAAACACCAAGTATGGATAGTTTTCTTTGGTCATAAAGTTGGACTGACAAATGCTCCTGCTGTGTTCATGAATCTCATGAACAGAATTTTTTCATGAGTATTTGAATCAGTTTATCTTCTCCATAGATAACATTCTGATATATTCGAAGACTGAAGAAGAGCATGAAGAACATTTGAGGAAAGTTCTGGAAACTTTAAAGAAGAAGAAATTTTATGGTAAGTTATCTGAACGTGGATTTTCTTTGACAAGGTGGACTTTTGGCCATGTTGTCAAGAGAAGAAATTTCGATGGAAGATAGCTGCAGTTGAAAAGTGGTATACCACAAATTCAATTCGGAAGTTTCTTGAACTTGGCTGGCTACTATCAGAAGTTCGTGAAGGATTTTGCCAAGATTGCTGAGCCGATGACGAAGCTCACTTGAAAGAATGAAGAGTTCATCTGGACGAAAGATTGCCAGGCGACATTAAGGAGCTGAAGAAGAGACTTACCACTACACCAATCCTTGTGCTACCCGCAGGAACTGGTGGTTTCTCAATCTACAGTAATGCCTCTGGAAAAGAACTGGGTTGTGTTCTTCAACAACATGGGAAAGTAATTGCTTACACATCTAGGCAACTACAGACTCATGAGAAGAATTATCCCACACCTAATTTGGAATTTGCTGCAATTATCTTTACTTTGAAGCTATGGAAGCGCGCTTTTTATGGAAAGAGAGTGAAAATATATACGGACTACAAAAAGTCTGAAATATGTCTTCACTCAGAGAGAGCTGAATGTTAGACAAAGAAGATGGCTGAAGCTGATGAAGGATTTCAACATCGACCCGCTATACCACCCGGGTAGGGCTAATGTGATCGCTGATACACTTAGTCGATACCCAGTGGCGATGTTCTTAACCAAGGACCAGTACCTGCTAGAAGACATCGAGAAGTTTAGACTGGAGATTATACTGCCTGGAAATGGAAGAAAGAAGCTGGATGCTGATTCAGTGTTGATGAAGTTGCAAATGAGCTCGAATCTGATGGACAAAGTCAAGGAGACTCAGTTTCAAGACGAGATACTTTGCAAACTTAGAGATTAAGTGTTGGCAGGAACACTTGAGGGTTTCTCAAATCGCCAATAATGGAGCTCTGAAGAATGGTACGAGGTTTTGTGTACTATCTGGCGAACTGAGGAACAAGCTAATACAAGAAGCGCACCAGTATTCCATACAAAATGTATCGGAATATACGTACCATTGTTTGGTGATTTGGAATGAAGAAAGACGTGGCCAGATATGTTGCTAGATGTTTAAATTTGTCAACAAGTGAAGGCTAGCAGACAGAGACCAGCAGGACTATTGCAGCCGCTTGGCATTCCGGAGTGGAAATGGGAGCACATGACGATGGATTTTGTATCAGGATTGCCTTGTTCCCAAGGAGGGAAGGGCACCAATTGGATTATAGTGGACCGACTGACTAAGTCAGCACACTTTATTCCCTTCAAGGTTAGTTTATTCACCGAGAAGTTGGCAGCATTGTACGAGAGGCACCCCTACCGAATTTATGGAGTACAAACCGACGGACAATCAAAGAAGATAATCCAGACGCTTGAAGATATGTTAGACCTTGCATTTTGGAAATTGGAGGGTCTTGGAGAAGATCATTTAAAATTGGTAGAGTTTCCTTACAACAACTACCAAGTTAGCATCGTCAACCAGTGGAGTTGAAGAAGGAGATAGCATTTTTGTGAAGTTTTCTCCTACCAGAGGAACGATCAGTTTTGACGGAGCTGGAAAATTGAGGTCAGGTACATCAGGCCATTTGAAGTTTTAAGACGAGTTGGAAGTTACGTACCGGTTAGCTCTACCAGCTAATCTTAAGAGTGTGTAACGTCTTCTACGTATCACAGCTCAGATGCTACACTCCGGATCCGAGTCACATTTTGGATAATTCAGAGCTGAAGATTGGACTCAACCTTTTAGAGCCAGAGAAACCAGTTGCAAGTGTAGTCAGAGGTGAGAAGAAGATCAGAATTTGAGCCATCACGTAAACTCCTATTCCTTATCTTTTCGTTCTAAACTTGACTGATGCTGCTAAGTTAGCCTAGTTTTGCAAGCTGTCTTTTTTTTCAAGCTTGATCATGACGGTATTTTATTGGGTGCACCCACTAATATATTGTCTAATCAGGACCGGTGCATGATGGTTTGATCAACCTCGTGTACTTTGGTTCGCTTTTGTATTTTTCTACATGGATGATATCATAAATAAAACTAGTCCCTAAATCGTTTTCATCCACGACTGCATTGGAAATTCTTATTGTTGGACCTGAGTTACGGATATAGTACCCGTACCTGCTTGATTTGAGTTTATCCTACCCCCTAACCCTGCCTTTAATTTCGAGGACAAAATTTCCTAAGGAGGGAAGATTGTGAAACCCAATTTTTGTTAAATAAATTAATATTAGTATTCTATATTATTATTATATTTATTATAATTATTATTATTATTTTTTCTTGTTAAAATTATTTTTTTCTAAATTAATCCACATGGATTTTTGGGATGCGGACCAGACCCGAGCCCAAACCCGAGCCCGAACCCAGACCTGAACCCTTCTCTTTTTCTTTTAAGTCTGATTGGTCATTAATAATATATTAATTAAAAAATATATATATTTTTTTTAATTCCCTTAAGAGCTGGTCCAAGTTGGACCAGCAAACCCCATTACACTTCCCCTCTCTCCTTACATTTTTCCCCATGAATACTTACAGCCACAACTCCTCAACTCAACTCCTCCTTATAACTCCTTTTTCTTTAAACACTCATCACTCCCCTTATTTACTCCCCACATTCCCACCACTCTCCAGAAGCTCAAGAATAACCCCATCTCCTCCAACCCTTCTCTTTTCCACTCTCTTCACAGAAGACAAAAACCCCTTCTCCAAACTAACTCTCTCCTTCACAGAGAGCAGGACCCCCTACTCCACTTCTCTTCACACCCCCCCCAAACTTCCAAAACCCTCTTTTCCCCAAGCCCAGCTACTCCTGCCGACCGCAGCTCCACGCTCGCGGCCAAGTCCGGCCAACGCCGACACAAGCCCGCGCCATCCCCTCTCTGGCCGCGCGACCCCGACCAGCGCGCCCCCTTTTCGGCGCCGCCCGACCGTCGACCACCCTTGGACGACCCACTACAGCACCTCTCCTCCGGCGCACGCAGCCACCCGAGCCCTTGGCGCCACCGCCGACAGCTCCCCTAGCCGCTGTCCCGGCCGACTCCCTCCGGCGACCTCGCCCCCGAGCCCAGCGCCCCTCTCCCCGAAGTCCGGCCGATCACGCCGAGCTTCTCCGACCTTCCTCCCGGCCGTTCCCCTTGCAGCCGCCCGCTTCCGCCACCTCTGGTCACGCTTTTCCCGACTCCGGCGCGCCCCCTCTGCGCCCATGTCGCCAGCACCCTAGCCGCTGTTCCCTGTCGCGACGATCCCCTCTGGCTGATCCCCTGCCGCGGATCTGTCCGAGCTCGCTTTCCCTTGATATTCCCTGGCCGTGCCCTGCTGTTCGGGACAGCCCCTGTCCAGCGCTGTTCGCGGGAAATCGAGTCCGATCTGTGGAATTTCGCGTCCCGAGTTCGAGGCAACCCTTCGGATTCCATCGTTTTGGGTAATTTCTGATAATCACAGTAGTTCGTCCCCTGTCTTGGTCGATGATGAGAAATGGTCCCCGATTCCCTTTGGGAACTCGGTTTTAACGACGTCGTAATTTTCCGGGACTTTCGAAAAGGTCCTGTGGATTATTTTGGATTTCCGGAATATTTCGGGAATGGATTTTTGGTATGTTTTAGCTTTCCGGATTTTTCCGGGAACGTTCTGTGATTTGTGGAATTGGAATCGGACTTCCGAAATTATTTCGGGTCGTCCCGATTATGTTGTGGATTGGTTGTGGATATTTTATATATATATATATATATTCGGGTTTTTCCCTGGTTTGGGATTTGCAGGAAATTATCGGCGCCAATTCCCAGTTTTTGGGTTGACCAAAAACAGAGGAGATGCTGCCGAATTTTTCCGTAAATCCTGGATTATTTTAAAAATGAATTTAAAATGATTTTCGGAATTTTATTCGATATTTGATTTTGGGTGACGACCGTATCGGTCAATGGACCCGGCTAAGTGCAAACGAAACCGGCCCCGCCCGGACGTTGAGGCAATTAGCCAAAATGAGGATCGGACCATATCTGAGACTTATGACTTATCATTATTTTATTATTTATTTCTGTTTACATTTATTTAATATTTTTAGTTTAGGACTAACGTCAGTCTTATCTTATTTCAATTTATGTAAATAAATTGTAATGGGCATAAGCCCAGCTGGCTGGTCTGTAACTGTAATAGCTTAGGTTTTCCTGTCATTTTCTGGCTTTTTGTATTTTATTATTTAACGATTAAAATGATTAAAAAGTATCTTCGTATAAAAAAATTAATTAATATTTCTCACCTAAAATTGACAAGTTTATTAATAATTAAAAATCACGAGTTTTCTCACTAAAATAAGAAAATTAGTTTTATATTTATATTTATAGAAAATACCGAGTTTTTCTAAAATAATCTGGCAGCGACGATGTTTTCCAAATTCAAAGTTAAAATGATCATTTTTCCCTCGTATTAAATCAACGCACCAAATAATCGTGTTTTCTGTGTTTGTTAATTAAAAGAATTAAAATTGATTAGGACAAAAACTAGAGATTGTAACTAGCACATCTAGATATGGGTTGAATATTGTTTCTAAGTTTGGAATCTCAAATGTAGGATTTCGAGGAAGTGTTTGACCTAGTTCCCCGGTACAGACTCTCGATCCAGTCACAATAACAAAGACAAGTACATTTTGTGTTAGTTTACAATTATTTAGTAATCGTTTTAATGCAAGTTTAAACCACGATGCAACACGGAACTCTCTCTGAGAGCACTGACTGTAACTACTGTAACTATTGGGGACTGGAAGAGTAGTGTAATGAGTATAACCACATCCAAAACTGTATACTGACTTTGTTAGCTTACCCCTCATACACACGGGGATAAGCCATATCGTATCAATATGATACAACTGTACAACCCAAGCCGGTCATATTCATTGCCTATTCATATCATAGAAACTGTAACTGTTTTAAAACTGTAACTGCTTAGTTGATTTTCAAAACTGTTTAAAAGTGCATGATTCTATTATTATTTCAATTGTTAAATTAGCATGAATTGTACTTTGCTCCCTCCTGACTGGAGATCCAACATTTTAGGTATCACTGATGAGGCTTTGTTCCGCGATCCCAAGACGAGGATTTCGAGACTGATGAGCTGTTTGCCTAGAGTTTTCTTTTCTTCTTGATGTATGTAGAAAATGGTTTAAGTTGTATCTTTTATTCCATTGTAAAAGTTTAATAAAGTTTTGAATTTCCGAATTTTGAGTTGTGAGAAATATAGTGTTGTTGTATGGTTACCTGCTACAGAACAGCTTACTGCCGCCGTCTCAACAACGGTGCAGGCTGGGCATGATCCGGTTCGACCCAATTAGTTGGGATCGGGTCGTGACAATATACATGGGATTTGTTGCTATCCGTCGAGATAAGCGCACTTCCAGCCCGCCGTCGAGTGTGGTACCTTAGGACACATGTATCTTACTACAGTGTGTCTGCTATATCATGCTATCTTTTCCTTTTCTTGCTGGGATTACTCAGGTAGTAACAAACAGGTAACCGGACTTGGAATTCTCATTGCATCTTGCTAGTAACTAAGGCTTGTGATAACCCTAGTTAGTTAAAGTATCAAGCCGTACTTATTGCTTGGCCATGAATGATTGGATGGTGTCTAGTCTTGTCTTGATCCTGTACAAGATTGTTATATGACCTGTCTTCTTATATTATCTTGCCGATAAATGGTAGGAGAAACCAAGTTCTGTTCAGACGAAGGGTTACAACCCCGGTCCTTATTTGGTTTACGGGTTGTAACCTGGTTATCTGAATAGTCCCATGGTTATCTCATCGTATATCACCTGCCATGCTTGATACGGTTTACCTTACCAACAAGATTTGGAGACGGAGTTCTATTCAGGTAAAGGGTTACAACCCCGGTCCTTGTTTGGTTTAAGGGTTGTGACCTGGCTACTTGAATGGTTCCCCCGTACTCTATTATGACTGTTGTTATTCTTTTAATATCAAGCCCATTTATTACCGTCTTTTATGTAATTATATTCTTGTGCTAATTGCTGGTTTTAGTTCCTAAGTGAAGCCTCCTTTGTGGCACTTGCTCTCTCTGGGGTCTGACCCAGCTGGTTTTGTATGGCCAGATACCGGAGCAGCACCAGAGGATCTACCGACCTTCCAGCCACATGGTGACCACTAGAGGGAATCCTGGCAACGAGTGGGTTTATTTTGGCTCTTCCACTCTATTGTAAATTATTCTTTTGAGGCGTTTAGCCGCCGAGCAAGTGTTAGCTCGTGTACTTTTTTACTTACTGTCTGCCCATGGGCTGTAACATGATTGGCAACCTAGGGTTGATCATGTATGACTAAACTCTTGCTAGTCCTCATATTTTGTAACGACTAGCTTCATGATCAGCTGAATATGTAATGTTTGGGATGCCTTACTATTGTATATTTGGTGATCTTACATCTTGTAACATCTACTTACTTGCTTATGATTGAGACACTAGGCTTGTTATTGACCATAAGAGACTGATGGATTGTAGATAAACCCTCACATATCTAGACAGCCGTGACCGTATAGTGGAGTGGATCCCATTTCATTATACGTAGCTGGCTATGTCTGCCCCCGCTCTCCAGTGTTCTGGTTCTGGGGCGTGACACTGGCGGACGCTCCTGAAGACGAGGATGTCCTCCAGAATGTAGCTGGAGGTAGCCAAGACGAGGCTCCGGGGGAAGTTTCTCTCCTACAAGAGAGCGAGGCCAAAAGCGAAGCCTCAACTGACCCATCCGACTCCAGCCGTGTCATGACAGTATACATGACTGGGGGTGATACCGAGCCGGATGCGCTGCCAGCAGACCTCGTCCAGCGCATGGATACCCTGGAGGGAGGACTCAAAGCCCTCTCTGCCTCCATAGAAACACTGACTCAAGCAGTGTTTGAGATACGGTCAGCTTTGGCCAGGGCACCTTCTACCGGTCCTAACCCCGGGGCCAATGGAGAATCAAGTGTACCCCTTCAACAGGTATCCTTGGATACGGATCGCCGTGAAGCACCTCGGACGTCGGAGCCATCAAATGCTCAACTCCAGGCTGTACCACCTTCCCCGACTCCCAGCTCCACGGAAGATGTGGTGGAGATGATCAGGGACTTGCGCAAGCGCTTTGAGTCCAAGAACGGACAAGAGGAGCGCCAGAAGATGGGGATCCCCCAACCCTATCCCCTCGAATGGAACAAAGTGGTTTATCCTCCTAACTATAAACCATAAACATTGAAGCCGTACGATGGGAAGGACTCTCCGCGTCGCTATCTGACGTACTTTCAGTCCCAAACGGGACATCTCCCGAAGGAGGACACACTACTCACCAGCATATTTGTCGGGGCACTAAAAGGAGTGGCGTACGACTGGTACTGTAGCCTCCCCGATAGCTCTATATTTTTCTTAGATGACTTGACGCGTCTCTTCCTCGACTGTTTCTACGACGGCGGAAAGGACATGATAATGGCATCCCGCATAGAGATACGCCAGAAAGAGAAGGAAACAGTTCGAGTATTCATCGAACGCTTCCGACAGGCCTGCTTCAGACTGCCCCCGGGCATGCCAGAACATGCACTCCTCTCCTCCTGCATCATGAACATGCTGCCTGCAGTCAAACTCTGGATCAACTCTACTCCTCCTCCCGACTGGAGTTCCTTGATCATCGAAGCCGAAGCAGCAGAAAAGAAGGCGTCCAATGCTCGCCTTCTGGGAGTTAGTTTTCCTGCCTTTGAGGACAAAAGGAAACGGCCTACAGCCAACAACCCTGGACGAGAGACGAAGGGGAAATAGGCGTTGACTGTCAATACCTCCAAAGGTGCATCAGCACCTATCCAGAAGCCTCCACTTGCAACAAGGCCAAAGGAGGTTTATTCTTTCAACGATGAAGACACCCTGCAACTCTTTGAGATATTGAAGCAGGGTGACAAGATCAAATTGTCGGACCCGACGCATCCCGACGAGGTTGGAAAAGTGGACAATCCGAGGTACTGTCACTACCATCGGTTTGTCGGACATCCAACTAAGGACTGCTACGTCCTCAAAAACTACATCCAACACATGATCAATACGGATGGTATCTCCGTCGACTACGAGGAGAAAACAGTCTCGGCCAACCTGGTGTCACTTCAATTTGGCACCTTGCCGCCAACCACAACGCAAGATGGCGTCGTCCCCATCCCTAAGGCGACAATGGAGGTGGTTAACTTACCACCTACTCGTGACAACGTGAGTGGACTCATCCCACTCACCACATCTTGAAGAGAAGTCTTGTGGGTTCACCCTGATCTCGTCTCCGAGGTTACTCAACCGGAGGTACGCTCTGTGGAAGAGGCACTTCCTGTACAGACGTGTTCACATCAGAACGCCCAACCCGACGAAGCTGCCGTTGAGGTGATGCCTCCTTGCACCGTCCCTGCTGCCCAGGAAGAGGGCCGATCTAAGCCTCCAGCAGCCAATAAGTAGAAGCATGTAGAGGCCCGTTTCGATAAGCCTCTGCGAAAGGAGAATGCTTCGGGGCTAGCCAAGTCCCACAACTTCGACATACTGGCACAACTTGCCAGTACTCCTGCCCGCCTATTTCTGTTTGAGCTTCTTCGTCTTTCCAAGGACACTCGTGAAGCTCTCTGTGAAGCCCTAAAGATGCTGAGTCCTTCATCAGTCAGGTCAAGCAGCCTGAGGATACTCCGACTACATGTGTGTACTGTCATTGTGCGGATGAAGTTATCCCCAACATAATCTTCACCCAACAAGACATGCTGCTCAAACACAACCGACACAACAGGCCTCTGTATTATACAGGGTATATCGGTTCCGTCAAGGTGAAGCGGATTCAGATCGATCCGGGGTCTTCCCTCAGTATCATTTCGAAGATGCTGCTCTCAACACTGGGGATCCCAATGTACCGACTGGCGTATTCTAACACAACAATCAGTGGCTTCAATGCTAGCAAAAGCGAGCCATTGGGCAAAATACGGCTAAAGTGTCATATCGGTAACCTCAGAACCGAGGTGACTTGCTATGTCGTGGACGCCGATGTCAACTACAACCTCCTACTGGGTCGTCCGTGGCTGCATGAGTACATGGTGGTACCATCCACACTCTACCAATGTATGAAATACGTGTCCACCAATGACATCATCCGGACGGAGTTTGCGGACATTGACCCTTTCAAGGGGGTTGAAGCCTACTTCACTTATTCTACCTTGTACAAGTCACCTGACGAGGAGGAAGCCAATGATGCTGACGATGAAGCAGAAACAGTGGCAGAGTCGGACATGGAGCCAAAGATGATTCCCGACCCTCCTTTAAAATTTTGACTCAAAGGGAAGCCGCCTCAGACGTTGCCTCCCATGAACATCAAGCTACCTGGAAAAGTACCAAATGCTCCAGGTAGAACACCCACTGAAGCTCCCTTGAAGATACGGCTCAAGGAAAAGCCGCCTCAAACATCGGCTCCCCTTGTGGTAAAACTACAGGAGAAGGCACCAATCACCGAAGGCACAGTTGAGGCACCTCTAAAGGTGCGTCTTAAGGACAAGCCGCCGCAATCATCTGTCTTATCCAAGCTGCCGGAGAAGGCCCACACAGCCCTCTCGGACCCCAAGATCAAAACTGTGGTGGACTCTCCCGATCCAACCCCAGTACTCACAGATGAAGAGCTAGGGGAATATATATCTGCTGATATAGATGCACCCTCTCTGGACAATGTAATCATGCGGGATAAAATCTCGTATTTCATCAATAATAGAGTGTCTTTGAATTATTCTAGTCTTCCACATTGGAATGCCATGTATACATTAGATAATGCTTTACGGTCGTTGCAAATACAAATAACGACCGTCCATCATGTAAATCAAGTAGTCCCGTCCCAAGGGGTCTGTTTTGTAGTCCCACCGCAAAATCGAGACGAAGAATCCATCATCTTTGACAAAGTCGAGCGTCATCAAGACCTCCTGCCACTCGAGCAAGAACCAGATACCGGCAGAATACAAGTCTATCGATACACGGACAAGGCAAAGTACCTCATCCAAAAGATGGATTACGACCTAAAAAGCAACAAAGGCCTGAACTATGGCAAGGGTCGTCGTCTTCCTCTCCGGCTTCCAACACCTAAAGAAAAGTTGCAGGACTACTATCATCGAACTCGACGGGGGGTTGGCTATGTCACGCTGCCGACAACTCCAGAGAGTTCGGAGGCAGAAGAAGTAGAACATTCTCATTCATCCGAAACATCAACTTGGAATTCCGATACCAGTATCGGATCAGTCTTCAAGAAAGTGCTATCAGCCAACATGACATCTGCACAATCACAAGAAGATGAAGGCGAAAACCAAATGCCAGAATTCTTTGAAGAAGAACCCTGGGCTCAACGCCTAGAAGAACAGTAGGAGTCTCGTTTTGAATTATGCGAACCCCTTACCGAAGACGAAGTCGAACAGATCGACCTTGGGGATGGTCTTCTTCCAAACCCATCTTCATCAGCAAAAGCCTAAAAGGAGAAGATCGGGAATCTTTAATCCAGCTGGCTAAAGAATATATCGATATCTTCGTCTGGAGCTACGAAGATATGCCGGGACTTGATCCCCAGATCGCGATGCATAGGCTTAACATCTTACCTGATGCCATGCCTATAAAGCAACAACAGCGACGTTTTCGTCCTGACATCATGAACGCTATCGATCAGGAAGTAGACAAACTCCTGACCAGCAGGTTTATCCGTAAAGAACAATACTCGGATTAGGTGGCCAACATCGTCCCTGTCACCAAGAAGAATGGAAAGATACGAGTCTGTATCGACTTCAGGGATCTCAATACTGCTTGCCCGAAGGACGAATTCCAGCTTCCAATCACCGACGTGATGATCGACAACACATGTGGCTTTGAACGCATGTCCTTCATGGACGGGTATTCGGGCTACAACCAGATCAAGATATTCCCCGATGACGTAAAACACACGTCATTCAGGACTCCGAATGGGGTCTTCTGCTACACAGTGATGCCCTTCGGCTTGAAGAACGCTGGTGCTACATACCAACGAGCTATGAGTACCATCTTCCATCAACATCTACGTAAGACAGTCGAATGCTATGTTGATGACATCGCAGTCAAGAGCCGTCTCAAAGGAGATCACCTACAAGACCTTAAGACAGTCTTCGATCTCATGCGAGCACATCAACTCAAGATGAACCCCGCTAAATCCTTCCTTGGGGTTTCTAGCAGAAAATTCTTGGGCTTCATTATCACGGCAAAAGGCATTCATGTCGATCCCGATAAGACCAAAGCCATCCTTGACATGGACCCTCCGAAGAACCTTCGAGAACTTCGAGGCCTGCAGGGGCGTCTAGCATACATCCGAAGGTTTATAGCAAACCTTTCTGGAAATGTCAACCCTTTACCCAGCTCATGAAGAAGGGAGTCTCTTACGTCTGGACAGAGGAATGCCAAAAAGCTTTCGACGATATCAAGGCTTACTTGACGAGCCCGCCGGTCCTGGTGGCACCCGTCGCCGGCAAACCATTTCTCATCTACGTCCGTGCCATGGATCATTCCTTCGGCGCTCTGCTTGCTCAGAACAGCGATACAGACTATGAACAAGCTATCTACTACCTCAGTAGAACACTAATCGGGATCGAACACCGGTACAACTCCGTTGAAAAAGAGTGTTTAGCTTTGGTATTTGCCATCCAGAAGACTCGCCATTATGTCTTGGGCCAGACAATTCATGTCATCTTCCGAGTCAATCCACTCCGAGTTCTCATGACGAAGCTAGGGTCATTAAACTCCTGGCTAGCTATATGGGCGATCCTGCTAATGCCATACAACATGGTTTTTGTTCCATAAAAAGCCGTCAAGGGTCAGGCTCTGGCCGACTTTTTAGCTGCACACCCCATCCCAGAGTCTTCCAGACTCTATGAAGACATCCCGGATGAGGTCCAAGAATCTAACGTCACCGAAGAAAGCTTCGTCTGGCGGATGTTTTTCGATGGCGCTTCAAGAATAGGCCCCAAAGGCCAAATCATTGCAGGAGTGGAGGTAGTCGTAGTCTCCCCCGATCAGCTGGTCATCCAGCGTGCCTACTCCCTTTCGAAGCCATGCTCCAACAATGTCGCCGAGTACAACGCTCTCATCATAGGACTCCAGCTGGCATAACAACTGGGGGTGAATCATCTGGAAGCATACGGTGACTCAAAACTCGTCGTTTACCAGATCAAAGGACAGTATGAAGTTCGTCATGAAGATCTGATTCCTTACCATGAAGTTGCATTGAACATTATTTCAACATTCACCAAGTTCTTCATCGAACATGTACCTCGTTTACAAAATTTGGAGGCTGACGCTCTGGCTGGCCTCGCAGCCTCATTGGCAGTACCCCTCGGAACTCAATACTACGTCACGGTAGTTGGTCGAGACTTGGTCTGTCCGAAGAATAACTTATGCTCACAAATGGCCTATGCCATGTCAACAAGTGCTGGTGTTAATGTCCGAGATTGGAAATTCCCGTTCATCGACTTCGCTGTCTACGGAATTCTTCCAGAGGACCCGAAAGAAGCCGTCTCAGTCAGGAGGCGCTCCCTTCGATTCTATTACGATACAACTACTAAAATGTTGTACCGACGCTCCTACGATGGACTTCTCCTTCGATGTTTATCCAACGAAGAAGCAGCCGAAGCCCTTCAAGAAGCTCACGATGGAACCTGAGGGGCCCATCAACCTGGCCTAAGTTGCAGGATCGACTGCGACGCATGGGCTACTACTGGCCAACCATGGCAGCCGACGCTGTCGACTATGCTAAAAAGTGCCATGCGTGCCAGCTTCACGCTGACTTCATCCATACACCGTCAGAACTATTACATCCTACGGTCGCCTCCTGGCCCTTCGAAGCCTGGGGCATGGATATTGCAGGACCGATCACCCCTCCTTCATCAAGGGGACACCGCTTCATCTTATCCATCACCGACTACTTCTCCAAATGGGCAAAAGCAGTTCCACTGGCGGAAGTGAAGAGCTCTAGGGTGATCAGCTTCATCAAGCACCATGCCATCTACCGTTTCGGGGTACCTCGGAGGATTATCCACAATAACGGTCCTCAATTCATCAGCCATGTTTTCAGCAGATTCTGTGACAAGAATCGCGTTCAAAATATGGCATCAACCGCCTACAATTCGGCAGCAAACGAATTGGTCGAGGCATTCAACAAGACTATCGTCAGGCTATTCAAAAAGGTCATGTCATCCAACAAACATGACTGGGAGGAAAAGCTTGGCGAATGCCTTTGGGCCTACCGCACAACGGTACGGACCCCGACGGGCAATACACCATTCTTCCTGGTCTACGGAAGCGAAGCAATACTGCCTCTCGAAATCCAGATACCCTCACTCCGTGTAGCGATCACAAATCAACTCACAGAAGAAGACAATCAACGTCGTCGTCTGCGAGAATTGGAGGCACTTGACGAAAAATGTCTCCTAGCTCAACAACGCATCGAACTCTATCAAGCCCATATATCACAGGCTTTCAACAAGAAGGTCAAGCAGAGGACTTTCCAAGTAGGCGACCTGGTTCTGGCAGTCAGGAGGTCGATGGTGTTGACTCACAAGACACCAGGAAAGTTCGAGCCCAAGTGGGAGGGACCTTTCGTCATAGAGACGGTATACTCAAACGGTGCTTACCGCCTCGCCAAACCCAATGGGGACTTGTTCATGATGCCCATCAATGGCAAGTTCCTAAAGAAGTACTACTTTTGACATCCTTTAGACATGTACTTCTATCTTCACCCAACAAGGGAGTCTGTGGACCCAATCATCAGGGCTCACGTACAATTCCCTTTCACAAAATCTTACGCTTCCGGAACCCAGCTGTTCCGTGGCATTCTATCCTCCAGTAGAAGGACAACCACGTCCACATTACCTCTGAGTTGTTCTCCTACACCCTACAAAGCAGAATCTTACGCTCCGTGAGACTACGCTACCCATCATGTTTACCACGTCCACATTACCTCTGAGTAAACATCCCGTACAGACAACCCCTGCGTTGCCGTACATTGATCGCAGAACTTCCACGTCTACATTACCTCTGAGTAGTTCCACGTATCCCTCCAGAGTTATTCCTACGACGTCCATAACACCTCTGAGTAGGAAGATTCTATCATTTGAACCCCATATTTGCCACATTCACATCACCTCTGAGCAAGTATGTCGGTTCTCTCGAACTTATTATCTGTACCTAAAAACCAAGGTGCGCAAAAGATAATAGGTCCACACAAATCATCAAGTTCATGACAGCAAAAATGAATACACCACAAAAAACTATGTATTCTTTATTCAAAAGTAAAGGATTACACCCCCAACAAGAGTTGTAAATTACACAAAAAAGAAGAGATTACAATCCCTAAACATCCCCAGGGTTGGCCGAAAGCTCTTCAATCCGACGCTTCAAGTCTGTCGCCCGAGTCTCTACGGTCGCCAGGACCCGGCGTTCGGCTTCTTGACGTATCATTTCTATGGCCTCAGGAGAAGTGTCATCCTCATGCTTCTTGTACAACTGTTGCCGCTGCTGAGCCAGGGTAAGAGCCCGGCGGGTGAAAGCTGCTTCCTCCTCCTTAGATGCTACATGTTCAGCCTGGACTCGCTCAGCATCTAATAAGAGTTGGGCCCGCTGGTCTTTAAGGAGGCGAATCTTGGCATCAACCTCCGCTATACTAGCGTCCAACGTGGCTCACAACTCCACCTTCTCCTGCATGGACTGAGATAGCCTCTCCACCGCAGCCTCAGTTTCAGCCACCTCGCGTTCCCAGACACCCACGGTGGCCTGATAAGAGGACTCAGTCTCAGCGATCAACTTCTTCTTTTCCGTGTCTATCAGGGCGGAGAGATCATTTCACTGGATACATTGAAACTCGAAAAGCAGCTGGTCCATCTCGGCCACCGAGGCCTCCAGAATCTCGGCCATATGATCATGGCCCTGGTGGAAACGTATCAGACTGATATGAGGGAGTGCCAGGGTTTTTGCCATCGCAAAACTCCCATTGGCATCCATCACTGCCGATACGTCTCTCTGCAGCATCTTATATACCGCCTCAATAATAAACTTCACATACTCATCTGCATCTGCCAGCACCTGCGGCGTCATAGCAGGAGTTGGAGGAGCTTCTCTAGACAGCGGACCGGAAGAGGGCCCGTCGGCTTCAACCTGCGAGGTTGGAACCACGGCATCAACGGACTCTTCCTCAACAGGGGCTTGACTACTAGCCCGAGGAGCCAAAAGAACAGAAGGAGCCGAGAGAGGCGTCGATATCGTACCCCAAGTAGAAGGAGCAACAGAGGGTTCCAGCAAACCTTTACCCTTCTCAAGCTCGGAGGGACCACCGACGTCAGGGGCTACCTCATCCGTCCCCAACACACTATCAGCAGGCCGCACGGGATATTTCTCCTCCGGCAGAGCAGCAAGATCAGCACTTGTTTCCCGACTCGGCTTCCTTGGAGTCAGGATCGGCGGACGAGTCTCATTTTCACCATCAAACCCCTCCGCAGGGATAGAATCTGCCGCTACCTCCCGGTCGGCAGCCACCTCAGCCTCCGCTGCTGAGTCTGGGGTAGGGCTCGACAACGCTACAGCCGACCTCCCCTCATCATAACAAGGAGGGGAATCAATCCTCTCCTCTGTTTCAATCACGTATGTTGCCCCCGAAACTGACTCACGCATCTCTGGAGGAACGTCATCTGAAGACGACGAACTCTACTCCACTTCTTCATCTGGAAGCCCCGTGTCTGCTGGACCCTCAACGTCCAAGGCCCCCACGGTGGCTTGCACCATTCCGGGAACTGCTTCAACCTCAGTTTCCCTTCCAACATAATCTGGAGATACTGGAATCTCCACAACAACGACATCGTCTGGGTTCTCCTCCATGGGAGACATCACAATCGGCGGAATGCGCTCTTCCGATGAGCCCGCCACCTCCTTTGGTCTGCTGCCACCAGATTTTGGAGTACGGGATCTCCTTTTTAGCGGCTCCTACAAAAAGAAAGCGTAGGTCAAGAGATGTTGAACCTAACCAGACTATATGGGACATCCTTACGTCCGCAGGTGCTGAGTCCGATGACACTGTCGGTGACAATGCCTTCTTCTGTCTCTTTGGCGCAGAAGATCCAGCCTCGGTATTAGTACGTCTTTTCGGTTGATCGACTGAGGGCTCTGCCTGAACCCCCGTGGATACGACAGGAGTACCTCGAGAACCCACCTCTGGCGGACGGTACGATCGAGCCTTCGCCAATATGTTTCTGGTCACCGCTAACTGGGTGCCGGCAATTAGACTGGTCTCCCTATCATATCCGGGGGGCACGGCATTAATAACACAGTAAAATTTGGCGGCCGAGAAAAGAATCGGCGGTCGCGAATTCTGGACGGGCAGCGTAAAGTGAGCTCCCGTACATCCGGCATTGTAGTAATGCCAAGCTCGTGCACCATCCAGCAAACTTCCAATATACCCTAGGTTAATACTGGGGTTATCCAACATCGACTGAGCATAGCCGAATTGTCGTACAAAACGGCTCGGCAAATATGGTTCCAGATAACACTGGTTCCTATTCCGGTACACCAGATGGGACGGCCGGATACTTTACAACCAGCGGAATCCCCATGGAGGCAGAGTGGTGGCATCTTCACCCGAATCCATTAAGTCTTCGTTGGCCTCAAAACCCGAAAAGACAGGACCAACTTTGGTGATCTCCCACCCCTGAAGGTGGGATAAAACTTTCCTGCAAACAGGAACACCAGCATGCAACCAGCTCCTCTGGTGGAAACGGCGGAGGAATGCATCTCCGACCCTGTGGTCTTCTTCCGAGCCCGGACTCATCATATTGGGATGGTGTAAAATTAACCACCCCATCAAATAATGAAACAACAGTTCGGCACGGGGGAAGTTGTCACCTACCTCGTTCATGAACCACATTTCCTGCAAATTCTCGTAAACCTTACAGCAGGTTGCACACCATTGCGGGGAGTAGAGCCAGGCGACGGCCAAAAACCAACTTCACAGCTAGCAGGATTAGGTTCCGGGTCACCCTCTCCACAGAGCCTGACCCGCCCGAGAAGACATAATCCCGAAGCCAAATCATCAGATACGTAGCTAACACTGCTTTTGACGACATCCGATGAGTAAGGTGCCAGAAACAGCTATAGGAGCGTTCGTCCGACTGCCGGACCTCGTTTTCTCGGGGATTTTTTTCACTTAACCTGATCATTTCGGAGAGCACCACGCTACTGGAAAGCGCTGGCGGAGTGGTAAATTGAGAGGGATCCTCCTTGTCTTGCTTAAAGACATAATCTCTCCAAGCGGTCACATGAGGCTGTGACCCGCCCTTATCCCTCTTCTGTATATAATAATGATGACTCGCCACTTCCTTGAAGACGGCCATCATCTCCTCGGCTTTGTCCCCCAGGACTTGGAACTCCTCGTTGGTCGGGAAGTATTCCTCATAAGGTTTTGATGCCCAAGGGAGCTTTGACACTTCGTATATTTCATGAAGTGCGAGTCGCAGCTCCCCCACCGGGGTGAAGAAAGTCCCGGTCTGGGTGGTAAACATCTCCAAAAGCGCGAGGAACATATGCCGGTTGATGTCAACACCTGTCTGGGTAGCACGAATTGCGGCAGTCAGCCCAATCTCTCGGAGTTCGGTTTGAAACCGTGACAAAATCCAGAGTGTCAGCTTGTCCCATTTGAAAACATAATGACACCAACCCTCTACCCAAAATTCACCTTTCGGGTACGATCGCTCCAACAACAGCATGTGGTTTGCAAAAGTCGAAGCGCCAAAAGCAAACGTATTGATGGGAACGTCACTGTAAATGCTCCCAGGATGTAGAGTCCGCCAGGTAAAAGAAGGCCCAGACCGCACGGTGGCCAAAGTATCCCTCTGGTTGGAGGTAGCATCGACCTTGATGGTGTCTGCCCCCGCTCCCTCCTGAGACGGGGTTAGCTCCCAAGACATCCTCCTCTTGGAAGTAAGACGACAGAAAGCCGTCAAAGGCCATTGACGCTCAAGTTGCTTAACTGTCATATGCACCCCTCTTGCTGTAAAGAACCAATCTTCCTTGACCTTTAACACCTTTGCTTCAATAGAAGTAAGGCGGTCCCCGAACAGGAACTCAGGCTTCAAGAAAGTCACATTATCAGAAGTGGCAGATTTCAAAATGCCATGCTCCATCATCCGTTTGAGGAACCCATACGGTTGTTCCCGGATTTGAGTCATTCTTTCGGGATGCTGATCCAGCATAATGGCAGCTTGGGCAGGGTTTATCACCTCCTTATTATAATCCATCCCCATCTGACAGAGGACAGCGTCCAGAAGTACTTCATTCAAGAGCGGGACAGTCATCGACACTGGTGGTCAACAAAAGAAGACAAAGATTCAGAGATGTTAGAAACAACAAAAGAATCTGAGCCACGTTCTCATCAAAAGCGCATAAGGCTCAGGCGCATCTGAAAAGAAGCTTCGGCACATTATCAGGGTCCAAACCCATGCACGTCAGCAGTGGAGCTTCGGTGCATAGTCAGGGTCTAAACCCATGCGCGTCAGCAGTGAAGCTTCGGCGCATCATCAGGGTCTAAACCCATGCACGTCAGCAGTGAAGCTTCGGCGCATCATCAGGGTCTAAACCCATGCGCGTCAGCAGTGGAGCTTCGGCGCATCATCAGGGTTTAAACCCATGCGCGTCAGCAGTAGAGCTTCGGCGCATCATCAGGGTTTAAACCCATGCGCGTCGGCAGAAAAAACCTCAGTACATCATCAGGACTCAAGGTCCATGTGCGCCGGCGTATGTGAGTTCTAAAAATGATGGTAAAGAATGATGAAACCCACCAATCACCGCCGGCCGAACGTCGACAGGCGGCCGAGGGACATCATCTGCGCAGCCTCTACAGGCTCTTTTCCTTTGCTTCGTCCTCGGCCAGCACCACCGCGAGGAGTCTTGGGAGCCATTTCTTGCAAGAAGGAAGTTAGGGTTTTTCAAAAGAAGAACTCTAAAAAAAAAAAAGCAAAGAGAGGAAGAACTCTCTCTCTCTCTATCTCACGCCTATTTATAGGCTCAGTCGCACGCATGAACCGATGAAGTGTGACCTCAGCCGCCGCCTCGGGTTCTGTGAGGAGATAACTGCAAATAAATCTAAAAAGATCATCATTAATCTTCTTGGTTATCGAAGCGTTATCATTTGTATTTACTGAGAGGAGCATGCGCCCCATCACTGATGCGCAGAGTAATCATGCGCCCGAACAATCATGCGCCCCGTAGAAGACGCCACCATGCTTCTTATTCAAAGTATTCAAAAACTTGACAAAATGTTTTGAAAACTTTGAAGGGGGTCTTGTAGAAGCATGGAATTTCAGGACCAGAAATCCTATGCGCCTAACATCACATACGCCAGGGAGCTCAGATGAAGTACTTGGCACAACAAAGCATAGACATTAAAAGAAGATTTTTATTTCATATAAAAGTCTATTACATGTCTTAAAAAGAGCTGTACAAAGGATAATTTCTACAAAGAAAAAACCCTAAGTCTACAGCTAGGCGCAGCAACCACCATGCGCTCTCAAACAGGCGTATCTCGCCATGCGCTCTCAAACAGGCGCATCTCGCCGTACGCTCTCAGTCAGGCACATCCCTTCAGCGGCTCAGTTATGTGCATCCCTTCAGCGGCTCAGTTATGTGCATCCCTTCAGCAGCTCAGGTATGTGCCGCCCCTTCAGTCAGGCACATCATGAAGTGTCAGCATATGCGCCATCAAATGCTCCGACTAATAAAGCATTTATTGAGCAGAATGAGGGTGGCAATCAACCCTCTTGCTGGAGGAAGATCTCTCCAAACCAAGGAAGAGAAGAGCACCGCAAATCAACCTGCGGCTAAAGGAGCAGCTTTCAACCCAACCAGAATGGGCAACACCCACTCTAGCGGGAGGAGGAGCTCTCCCAAAGCCCAAGAAAGATGATCGGAGCACCGCAATTCCGATCTGCGGCTCTTCCAACATAACGGAGACGAGGCTCGAGCATCCCGATCTTTGGATGCAACAGGCACCTTCTGCCTGCCTCAGAAGCCCTCGACTCCAACTTTTGGATGTAACAGTCACCTTCAAGTGCATCAAAGACAATACGTCACATCTTCACCCTCGGGAGCATCTCATCAACAGAATGTGCTTGAGCAAACAAATTCATTTCGAGAAGACGTGAGAGAACGAAAAGCAAACTCTCTCCATGCCACTATTTATAGGCCGGGCAAATCAAACCCATGCGCCAAGCGGCTGGCTCTCCGAATCTTGTGCAATGAATTTTTATTAATGGTAATGAACCTGACACTTCGAATTTAGTCGAGTCAAAAACGGCTATTCAAAGCACTCGAAGAACGTAACAGTCGAGCCCATAAAGACGTGTCATATAAAACGGATACGTCGGCCAGACCATGCATCATACTGACGTGCCCTTCAGCTACAAGCGCCTCATAAGGATGCACCCCCATGCGCCTAGCGGAACGCCGATCGATGCGCCCATTCAACAACCCATCACCTGTTAAAGAACATTAAATGCTGAAGTCTGATAGAGTTGGCAGCACGTCCCCCGAGGACCGAACAGTTGACAACTTTTTCAGAAGACGAAGCGTCGCCAACGTCATCATCATCATTACTTTCCTCCGGCAGTTACAAGCCATATGGCCGCCCAAACATTCGCATGCGCCTCCGCAGCCATGCGCCCAAATTTCTGCATGTACCTCAAAAGTCGTGCACCTCAGACTTTTTTTTGATCCCTAAAGACAGAAGTAAAGTCACTACTGAAGCCCCATATGCGCCTCAAAAGCCATGCGCCCCGACTGGTTCGTGACTCCTAAAGGTTACGAGCCAAAGTCGTCTCATGTGCCCAATTCCAGGCACATCCTATCAGATCACTCCCCACCAAATCCTAGATCTTCGAGCCATGGACCTACGACACGCGTCTTTTGACTTAATTCAGCCTATGAAGTGGTGCTAATCACCCAAGATCTCAGCAGCTAAAAGATCCTCTCCATTGCTACGTGCCAGCTCTGCCGCAGCCCACGATAGCAACAAGAAGGGTTCAACTCCCAAATCAGAGTGCATCGCCCATGCGCCTCCATCAGCAACCACCACGTGGCGTCCCTGCGTACAAGCGCATCCTACATGCACGCATGAGCAGCCAGCCTGCAAAGCTATAAATAGAGGGATCACTTCCTTCTTACACACACATCGCACAACCATCGACATACATATACAGAGAAACAGATACAGACACTCAACGTCTTCTTCCTCTCCGTAAGCTCCAGCACCCAGAGTAACTCAGACCTTCAGAGAACCGAGAACCGTCGTCAGATCGTCAATGGAGTCAACGCATTACCACTCGCTCCATCGGCAAAAGGAACCCAGATAAACAAAAGTGTACTCCTAGGACTACGTCTAAGTCCTACATTGTAACACTGTTCTGTTTGTATTGAAATTACATCAAAAGATTTTAATGGCAGACACTAGCGTGCTAATACACTTCATCATGTTGAAGTTATTCTTCAATGACTTCTATAACTTGGACACAACTCATGACACGACACTTAGAGTGAGAGTTTCGTTGGTATTAGCACGCATTCTGTACTTGGCCGATACAAGGGGTTCATATGACGGGTCATATAGAGTTAGTATGAGTCCAGTTAACTGTGACTTGCATTGAGATATGTATTGTTCGAGTCATGGATATGACTAGGGCAAGACATGGGTGGGGAAGACTATTAGTAGGCGTATGAGAAGCCACATATTAGCCCCAGTGGTTGCATGGTTACGGGTTCATAGTTTTCCGGTTATGGGTGTGTCACTAGAGGATAT
The DNA here is from genome assembly GCA_029216955.1 of Iris pallida. Taxonomy (NCBI): domain Eukaryota; kingdom Viridiplantae; phylum Streptophyta; class Magnoliopsida; order Asparagales; family Iridaceae; genus Iris; species Iris pallida. The sequence continues at coordinate 8,608,017 of JANAVB010002794.1, read as the reverse complement.
ATCTTGCAGCGGCTACTGACCGTACGTTAGAACACGGTCGTAAGGTATACTAGTGATGCAAAGTATGGCTAGGGGATATATCCATTCAGTGGCCCTAACTGCGCATCAGATATGGTCCGGATGTATACTAGTTCTTGCGAAAGCCTCTAGCGTATGCTATGCTTTATTCCTCCACCTACTCATACGTACCAAAGTAGTCTTTAAGTGCATTACACTTAGATAGATAGTTTACCTTGTCAGTTATACTCATGTTCATGTATATTACCTTTACTGTTCATATTGTGGCTAGTTGTTGTATCTTGTTACATCCCTCCGAGGACCTGGTGATCTCTCTAGGTGTTAGTTGGATTTTTGGCATGAAGTTATCTAGATGTGTTCTGCAGGATTTATGTATTATTGTTAGTATTTCTTATTATCACTTTCGCGTTCTTTGTATTATTATCTCTGTCTTTGTTGTCATAGCCTAGTTTTACTGGATCTCTATTATTCTTCGGGTCCATTCCAAACATATATGCTAACAGGCTGCAGAATATGACACATATTGTTTGTTCTTGATTTTGTTCTTGAGACATAGATGAGATATAGATTAGCTAGCATATGTTAGTTCCCTTTACAGCGTACTATAGGATAAGTCCATTAAATTGGGATAATTATTCTAATCGTATAGCTGGCATGCTCATGCCTTGGATTTCCAAGTATTTTTAGAATTGGGACGTGACATCTGAAGCCTATCAGCATGTATTTCTATATTACCATATCCCCAGCCAGTATCTATGAAACCGGCAATCGGGTTCACACTTCTTGATCACATGTCTCTGGAGCCTAGCTGTTCTAAGACGTTCCCTCGTCATTTCTCCAGTAGAAAACATCCAAGTCCACATCTCTGAATTGTTTTCTATATCCTCGCAGAGTTTTATCTTTCCTAAGATAACTCTAAATGAAAGTTTACCACGTCCATATTACCTATGAGTAAACATTCTTATTTAGCAACCTATGTGTTGCTATACTCCATACATAGAACAGCCACATCCATATCACCTTTGAGTTGTTCCCTGTATCCCTACTAAGTTCGGTCTTACCATGTTCACATAACCTCTGAGTAAGGGAGCTATACTACAAATCGCACGTTTACTACATCCACATTACCATCTCAACTTACCATCTGTACCTAAAACTAAGGTGCGTTAAAGATGCTAAGTCCACAAAATTTTACACAAATTCATGACAAGAAACCCACAAACAAAAGTCTTTATTTCTTTTTCTCATAAAAAGGAAAACAGACTACATTTCAAAATAAGAAAAAGCAAAAGACAATAAAAAGAAAGGTACAAAAAAAATCTAATCATCAGCACACAGCTCGCTGATAAGGCACTTTAGAGCTTCTGTCCTAGACTAAACATTCGCCAAAGCCTGGAATTCAGCCTCGCGGTACACCACTTCCTCATCTTTGAAGGCGACAAAGTCTGCATGTTTGTCATCCAGCTCTGTCTTCTTCTCGGTCAGGTGAGCTATATGCTGAATAAGCTCTGACGCCTCGTGACTAAGTGCGACCTGCTTGGCTGCCGCCTACTGAGACTCAGCCATGAATTGGGATATTTTTTCCAGAGTAGACAGATCTTATCATCGACTTCCGCCACACGCTCACCCAAGATCTCCTACAGGATGACCTAGTCTCCATAGCTTCTGCAAGTTCGTGCTCTTTGGCGTCGGCTTCGACTAAGTCATGTTCCAGGATGGCTCGACTAGATGAATAAGATGATTCAGCCTCAGCAACTTCAGCAACCAGCCTACCATGTTCCTCCTCTATCAAGAAAGAGATATCATTCTTCTGGAGGGCCTGGAGTTCAGTTAGAAGGTGGTCGAGCTTGCCAATAGACGCCTCCAGGGCTTCAGCCATAGCCTCATAGCCTGGTGAGAGCTTATAAAGGCAACTTGTAAGAGCGCTGACGTTTTGGCCACTGCAAAAGGTCAGTCCTGCCCCAAAACAATAGATACTCCTTTTCGAAATCTTGTAAAAGATCTCAACGATAAATTTTACATAGTCGTCCGCCTCGACCAATGTATAAGGTATCATAGGGGCATTGTCGAGAGTCCTATAGAAACTGAACGAAAGCTGGAGTCAGAGGTAGCAGAACTCGGCAGCAATATGGTCTTATGAGATCCAACACCCGAGAGAGAAGCCGCCACCTCGCCAGTCGAACCCCCAGCTATCGAGGTGTTGGGGTCAACCCCTCTCCGAGGAGACTCTGACCCCGGTACCTCCAAGATCTGAGTGTCTATAGGTCTGGGCTGACCTCCAACAACACCTGAACTGGGTTCTACGGAGGTCAATGGGGCCACCCTAGTTACAGTTTCCCAAGGGACGTAGACGGGAATGGGGTCTTCTACAACGTGGATCTCACCTTGATCGAGACCTGTTATGGAGGATTCGCTAACGTCAAGCCCTACTACTGCTGGCACAGGGGTATGACTCGGCATTGGGGTCGGTTCCTCTATTCTGCCTTCCGTGGCCGGGGCAGGTGTAGGACTCGACATTGGCGCCGGTTCCTCCATTCTGTCTTCCGTAGCAGGGACAAGTGTAGTACTCGACAGCGAAGTCAATTCCTTCTTCTCATGAGGTGACTCAACAACGACCAGCCCCTCAGCAGCTCCGGGCTGGTTGCTACCTTCGGTCTTTGGTTCCTCTTCAACGACCATAGTAGTAACATCTGGGACATCAGTCGGAGGGGGCGATTCCCGAGCCTCTTATGTCTCAACCTCGAGAGGAGCCTTCGGAACTTCATTCTTCAGAGATTGGTCAGTGGCTTCTTTAGCCGCCATGTTGGCACCACCAGTCGGTTTGTTTGCGCTCCACGAAGATCTCTTCCCACGCGTATCTGCGAATGAGACATGATCATTACCACCATCAAAATACACAGTTATGTATAAACGGAAGTACCTAAGACACTCGTCGAGGGTTTTTCAGTATTCAATGCCTTCAGCAGGTCGCCAAAGTCATCCTTCGCATAGTTGAAAGAGGTGGGAGTATATACCCGGATGTCGTCATCTAGGCCTCTTCGCCCTGGGGATCCACGATTGGAGGGATACACTCTTCGGAAGAGCTGATGACTTCTTTTTCGAAGGATTTGTCCAGGTCTCGCTTCGAAGACCTAGACTTCTTCTTCGCACCCTACAAGAAAAGAAAACACGATAAGAGAAGGAGGACAACTTTATCCCTTAAATGGGTATTAGTCTATTTTACCTTGTCTATTTTACCTTTACGGGAGAACGCTCTTTCTGTTTTTTCGCAGGCAAAGGAGGAGATATAAAGGTTCCTGTAGCCTTAGACGCCAAGAGTTTCCTTGGTCGCTTTGGCGTAGAGGAGCCCGCTCCCAATGAAGCATGCTTCTTCAACCGACTATCCGTGGACTCTGCCAGTGGCTCCTTTGTCCTTACCACTAGGGCAGCTGCCGGTACGGAAGCACCCGATGAGAGATACGTCCGAGACTTTATGATCGTGTCCAAGGATGCCTTGAGCTGGGTCCCAACGATAAAACTCTTTTCCCTATTATAACTAAGAGATAAAGTATTTCTCGAACAGTAGAGCTTTATGACAGAATACAAGATATGGTGCCTGTGATTCAGAAGTGGAGCCATAAAGCGCACCCCTGTATACCTAATATTGTAGTACTGCCAAGCTCGGGCTTTATCCAGCAGGCTTCTAATGTACCCCAGGCAGGTGCTCGGGTTGTCCATCACCACCTGACTATAGCAGAATTGATGAGCAAAGCGGCTTGGTAGATATGGCTCAAGGAAGGTGTGGTTCCTATTCCGATAAACCAAATGGAAGGGTCGGATGCACTGCAACCAACGCAACCCCCACATCGGTAGGCTGGAAGCATCTATGCCCGTATCTTCCAGCTCTTCATCGCTTTAAAACCCAAATAAATTGGGCCAGCTTTGAAAATGTCCCACCCTTGAAAATAGGACAAAACCTTTCGACAAACGGGGACACCCACATGCAGCCACTTCCTTCTGCGATAGCGGCGGATAATGGCATCACCCACGTTGTGGCCCTCTTCCAAACATAGGCTCATCATATTGGGGTAGTATAGTATCAACCACGTCATCAAATAATGATAAGGTAGTTCCACCCGGGGGAAGTTTTTGTCTTTCCCTCCATATTGAGGACCTTCTCTATGACCCCTTTGAAGGTTGCACACCATGGCGGGGAGCAAGGCTAGGCGATGGCCAAAAACCAGCTTCACAGCAGGTAGGATAAGGTTCCGGGTCACCCTCTCCACGGATCATGACCCACCAGGGAACACATAGTATAACGTCCTAGTCCCAAAATACGTAGGACTAGGTACGTAGACATGTCTGCCGTATAATAAATATACGTAAGCTGTAAAATACAGTATAACCATGACAACTAAACTCATCCACAAAATAAAAGAATAATGAATCATAAAATTAACTTTGAATTGTCATTTTGTACAAGACGTTGGACGAAAACAAATCTACTACCAACTATTTTAAATGAGAAGTAATACATAAACAATGAAAGAATTTGTCAACAATCGCAAAGGACAATCCAAGAGCTAGTCATCTTCGAAGAAATAGAGAAATCACAGCCTTGGTTAGAACACCTGTAAAAAGTCACGAAAACATACACTTGGAGAAATTACCAGGTCCTCAGAGGGATGTAACAAGATACATAAAGAACATGACATATAAACTGAATATAAAATATGTCACGAAGTCACAAGTAAATGTAAATAGTCCAAATCATAACAAGGTCCAATATCCTACCAGCGAAACAGTGGACTACCCCTACAACCAAACAAAGACAAAAGGCAGCAACCTATTCCGTAATGTGACACTGTCCCATGCCATGAATAGAACGGTGGGCGACATGATATAAACTAAGGTCACCTAACCATTCTAAGTGAAAATGCATTTTGAGAACAGTACATGGCCGAATGACTTCCAAGTCAAGTAAAGATAAAAAAAGTACCTCATTAGCGAGTCTAAATAATATATGCCATTTTTCAGTATCGAGCGAGTCTATAGTATATACTCTACCTATCTGTAACCCCTTTTCCTAAAATTTTGAAATTCTATTTATTTATTTATTTGAATTAAATGGTAACTTTTGGAATTTTATAAATTTATAATTAATTAATTATTATTATATAAGGCTTAGTCATGGTTAAGTTTTGGAGTACAAGATGACTAGAAATTATGGCACGGATAGTGCAGTTGTATGCTTTGGCTAGTGTATTAGCCATGGTAGGGAAGGCCGAGCCATAGCGGTGTCCTAACTAGAAAAACCAGGCTAAGTGTCACGCCCCAGAACCAAAATACTGGAGAGCGGGGGAATGACTCAGCCAGCTACGTATTACGGGTAGATGAATACCGTATAATACGATCAATGCTGTCTAAAAGACGAGGGGGTGCATACTACATGAAAGTCTCACTATGGTCATTTCACATCTATTGTCTCAATCATTCAAATAAGAAACTAAAATAGAGAACATGTAAGATAAAGCAGTAAGGCGTCCCAAACGCTCAGTCAAAATGTTCTTGATATCTGGCTTTACAAAACATAGCCAGATGATGTAGCAAAGTATACACAATTGTTATCAGCTGCAGTCTGACTTAATTACAATTATGCAAAAGTAAGTGCAAGACAATCCGACTAACATATCGGTGCCAAACGGCAAGGTATAAAGTAAATAACAAAATGAGCGGGGAGGTAAGGAACCCACTCGAGTCCTTTTGCGATCATCCCTCTAGTATTGACCATCTTGGAGGTGGAAGTAAGCTGAGTCCTCGGGGACCGGCTCTAAATCTGGCCATGCAAAACCAGAGAGGTTAGACCTCTAATAGCAAGTACCACAAGGAAGCACGATATGAGAAATTAAAACCGGTAATAAGAGAATATGATAAGTAGATCTCTGCTTGCTACTGGGATTCACATAACATCATGACACTTCGAACCAACCTCCCAACCAAACAAGGACAGAAGTTGGCCCGTCATGCCCTGACATTCTGATCATCTCAGTTAGGTAACAGAGTAGGTACAGCACACAAACAAATCAATTTAAACGGCCATGCAACTACTACGGCTTGCTACTGTGAGTTCCAAGTTATCCTAGAATTATGCAATAAAGGATTCCTCAGCTCTAACTATGTGCAAGCAAGGCTAGTTTATCCAGTCAATCAATTGCGCCAATCATGAATTAGACGAGTCCCAGCAGGACGCCCATCATCAATATACAATATACAATAGATAATATAACCAGATACCGCTGCCTGCCCGTGTGGCAGATTTGCAGTATCTGTGGGGACCAACCGGCCTGTCGGGCACTACTAGTCCCAAGAGGGCTGCCATATAAGAACTCGGGAATCCATTCTCTCCATGCAATCATTATTTTATTTAACTTAATAGTCTTTACGTTGAGTGAAATCTCATACCGTAGATCATGGTCATTCAAATGAGTACTTCCGTACAAGTACGATATGCCCAACTCTATAACGATACCCGTGCGGTTAGGTTGTAGGTCTTACATAGCGTAATGCAACAATCAAAACTAACCACGGAATAATCATGCCTTGACCATCAAGTACACATGCTGCTTTGGTAGAAAAATAAATAAATAAATTGAAGCCTGCATGTGTGCCTGTATGTCAATATTCGAGATCGGCCAATCGATTATAATAGTTCATAGTTAATATGAACGTGTCTCATTCATTCAATTTAATAAGACGACTAGCCAGTCTCTTAGTTCCAACTAGGAACGCATGATCAATCATTAGTCAAGTAACAGTCGGGGTCAATTCGTGACAAGGCATAAAAGTCAAATTAGTATTAATCATGGTCGAGTCCATAACTAGTATAAAATAGTTGGTAACATATTCTTGAAGCCAAGGAAAAGATCGACAAATTTCATGTTGGGAGTTGAAAGAAATTCTAGCCACAATCTCGTCAATTAGGACATATAACAGTCAGAAACAACCAAATTATGCATATGCGGCCTATTCTGCGACATGCTTACAACCGCGACACCATATGCAGCTCAACTGCGACATGATATGCGCCTACTGCGACATGCGCCTCATGCAACATGTGCCTACTGCGACACCATATGCGCCTACTGCGACATGCGCCTCATGCAGCTCAACGGCGACATGATATGCGCCTACTGCGACATGCGCCTCATGCGGCTCAACTGCGACATGATATGCGCCTACTGCGACATGCGCCTCATGCAGCTCAACTGCGACATGATATGCGCCTACTGCGACATGCACCTCATGCGGCTCAACTGCGACATGATATGCGCCTACTGCGACATGCGTCTCACGCGGCTCAACTGCGACATGATATGCGCCTACTGCGACATGCGCCTCATGCGGCTCAACTGCGACATGATATGCGCCTACTGCGACATGCGCCTCATGCAACATGCGCCTACTGCGACACCATATGCACCTACTGCGACATGCTGTTCGTGCTGCAGATGAATATAGTAACGAACCAAAAATACTTTTTGCCATAACTTCCACAAAATAAATCGAAATCTAACTTTTCAAAAGCCAAACTTTAGTAGAATTAAATTCTCTGCAATATGGAACCACTTATTTTCAAAAACAACAATGTTTGATAGATCAAAGCCCCAAAAATTCATAAGAAAAACCCAAAACTTAAAACTTAAATCTACACCCAACCATCCATGGAAAACAAAAACTTCAAGACCTAAACTTGTAGAGGAAGAGAAGATGAACAACATAAACTAAAAATAAATGGGGATACATGAAATCCCTCACGGTGTGCAAGATGTACTTGCCTCTCACAAGTGGGTTAGGGTTTGGTGGAGGAGTAAATGTGAATGAATGAAGAGAGAGAGTGAAAGAAGAACTTTTATATCAAGGTCAAGTGGATCTCCACCATTCATTCTCTCCACCAAATCCAAGCCATCCATTCCTTTCCATGTTGAACCAAACCGAACCAAGTTGGTTTTCCATGAACCAAAATGAACCAAGAGCCAAGAAAAAGCAGAAAATAAAATACAGAAAAATTAATAAGCACGAATTTGAAGAATTTAAATACAGAATAAATGCATAATAAATATTGAATAAATACATTCAAGAAGTACACGTATAAAATACTTATTCTGGGAACGGAGAGTGACACTAAGTTGCGACTTGACCCCTATAATTGATTAATTAATTATTATTAATATTATTGACTTTTAGGAGACCCAGTTGTGCCAATTTACCCCAGACTTGACCCGAACCCAACATAAGCCCAAGTAGTCGTGCGGTACGTCCAGAGGCGTCAAAGCAGATTTATAAATATATTTTTGTGTAATGCATATATATTTAGTATTTTATTTTAATGGATAATAAGTAATTTATAAGTAACTGTTATGTACACTATAAATGCAGTGCTATCATATTAATACTTTATATAACATCCTTAGAATATTTGTTAGATTTTTATGTGGATTAATAGGACCAATAAATGTGGTAGTAGGCATATATCTATATATATTAAGAGGGATATGTAAATTGTGTATATAAATAAAAGAATACGTTTTTATAATTATAAGTAAAATATATATATAGACACATATATAGAGTTTATAAAACAAATTTAGTATATATTGTAACAATTTGGTTATATAAATATATATAATTCTTTTATATACATTGCTTGTAGTTATCACATAACGTGCATTTATATTTATCATTCCGATATATACATCTATATAAGTAAATATATGTACAAATAAATAAAAAGAAAAAAAAAGAGAAAACCTTTTCATTCAATATCTCACGAGAAACGAATTTCTTGCAAAATATTGAACTCATGAATACCCGACCACCCAACAGCCCAGAACCGACTCAGCCATAAATATCGAGAGAGAAAGGAATTAAACCCTAGCAAATCGAAACCCTAAAAAACCCTGCCACTCCCCCTCACGACCTCGCCCATCACCCAGCGGCCGCCCTGACTGGCCTGAGCCGCCGCACGGCTGCCAGAGCGCCGCCTAGGGCTGGCCAAAATAGCGCCAGCAGCAGCAGCAATACCCAACCCGACCCCAACTTTAGGGACGAGTTTCGTCATCGATTCCCAATCGATTCGTAAATCGATTTCTCGGGTATGTACCTAAACCAACCCCCTTAACTCTGTTCAAATGGTTTGTAAGTAACTACCTTTAATCACACGAAAAAGCGACTCAAAGTCGATGAAAGATCCATCCCGAAAACAGAGTATAGAACAGTCCTAGAGCCCTAATTGGAAGGTCAATTATTGTCGACCTATTAATAGTTTTCAAAATCTATTTAAAGACAAACCTAGACAACCTATAGGGCTTCGTAACACATTTTGTAGGAGTCGATTTCATGGACTATGTGCCGAGCAATCGATTCGCTAAAACCGTCAAAAAGTATTTTAAGAAAACTGTAGAAACTTAAAAAATCCCCCGATACGACGTGCGCCCGACAAATCGGGCGACGTGTTCGCAACCAATAAGCATTGAAAGGCACATATGGCTGTTATCGATGTGTGGGATATGACAGAACTCGATTTCGTTATGCGTGTGCGACGAAATCGGGGCGTATCCGTCGAGATATTCCGTATCATCCCCTTTGCAAACTAGCCCATAACTTCGTGCATATTCGTCATCTCGAGATGAAACTTGCGCAAATAGGATCGTGTCATTTTCTGGTCCTGTACGCCAAGTTTGGTCCGATTCTGAGAAGGTCGACTGGAAAGCCCTTTTGGCAGGCCGCGACCCGATCCAGCGGCCAAATTTGAGAACGGCCCACCGGAATCCAACTTTGGACATACAGTTGGGTTCATCTTGTCAAAACGGATCCATAGACATACAGTTTAATGACTTTAAAGACCGTAGATACTGGCACACTTTTTGGTGCAAAGTGGGTCCAACGACGGACATCGTTTTGACCCAAAATTATGATTTTGCCCCTGTGTCCAGAATTGGACTTTTGGGTAGGCATTCTTAGACATTTTTTTATACCAAACATATTGGTGATGTCTGTTTCAGCATCCGGAGACTGTTGTACGAGTTGGACTTTTGTGTGGCACACTGAGTGGTTGGTATTATAGGTTTCACCAGCAAAGGACCCAGGCGAGTATCTTTATTATTTGTTTTCAGTATTGTTAATTCCTATATCATACTGTTCAGTTATATCATACTTGATTCTTGACATGCTCGTCACATGAGGGCACCCCATATTTCTTGTATATGTCATGTTCTTTTCTTGTATATGGTATAGGGACGAAAAAGTACTAAATAGACATATGATCAGACCTTAGCCCATGTTTTATTTTTTGCATAGTAGAGCTTATATACCTTGTTAAATAAAGTAGAGCTTGTTAAATAAAGTAGACCTTGTGGTGTAACTGTCCCCAGACCGATCACATATCGAAAGAGTACTTCAAAACAAATAGATAATTATATTCTCCTGCTACATGCTGCCAGATATTTTCATGCCTGGTATTCTTCATGTTTCCTGTTACTTTTTTGGATATTATCATCATGTATTTTATGACTAACCATTTTCATATAGTCGTTAACATATACTTGAAACTGCATTCGATAATTTGTACTCGTTCCATTCCTGACTGAAAACCAATATTTTTTAGGTTAATCTTAACTACTCTTAGCCATAGGGAGATACGGGTGTGCTTGCAGGCCAAAACCTAAAAATCAGCTAGATAGATGAGTTGTAGTCATTTTTAATATTTATAAGAGTTTATATTTTTTTGCAAATATAAAACTTGTAAATATTGTAAGTTTAATTTAGTTATTGTGAATAAGCAGAAAGTTATTATTTTATGTGATATTGAGCGTCATGGCCTTGACAGCATTCTACCGTCGATACTGTGGCATAGGCTGGCTTGGACACGCACTCGTATCCCGAAAAGCGGGTGCGGGTCGTGACAAGTTTTTTTTGCCCATGTAGGTCAGTTTTCGCAAATTGTGCGAACTCGTGATAGTACTTAAGTTAGTCGTACTATTACGAGCCTATGACTAGGGAATTCTCATTCACAATTAGGTTTAAGACAATTTTAGGAGGATGACTAGGAATATGAGTTCCTTATTCAAATTAACTATTGGGTAGTTAAGGTTGCTATATAGGCCATGTGATTTAGGTAGAGGTTTATTGAATTCCTATTAGATACTTGAGAAAATTCTCCTGGAAGGATATTGTTGTATTTAATACGAGGGTATCTCCCAAGGCGGGTAGACTTTTCGCTTGGTAATTTACGCCTCCTTAGGGTTCATTTCCTAATCATTTGTGCCTTGCCTAAAACATCGTCATATCGTAAGTTGTATCACTTTTTTTTTCCTTGAACCTAAGGAGTTATTTTTTTATTTTGACTTCGATCCTTATCCTTCCTAATTAATTATTTATTTTCTTTTCAAGAACTGATACGTATACTTGAAGGATAGATACATACATCTTCATGGAACATGTTTGAAATTCTAAGAACCTCCTTGAAATTCTTATGGGTATAGTTGAAGGAATATTTGTTGACTTACAAATGGCAAGACAGCAGCGTACTGTTACCATTTATTTGAATTATCGAGACTGCGGATTCACTACAGCCAGCAGCACACTGGCGTGGCATGATCCCTAAGTTGAAATAATTTCAAGTAAACGTAGGCTATCGAACGTTATTAAAAAAAACTATATCATATTGTTCTATTTTGATCTTCAAGTTATTATGTCAATATTAGACACAGTTAATAGAATATTCAATACCTTGTCCCAATTAGAGTCATAAAACCAAGAGTTTACTGCAGCTAGATGTACACTAGCGAGGCATGGATTATCGGTAAAATGATTCGAGTGTGTTTACGGTTTTCGAATAACACAGATACTACATCTTTTATTGAATATGACTATTGAATCGTAAAATCTTGCACTCTCACTCCACACTGATTTGATACCCCATTTCTTATTATCGTATATTATAAAGCTTGTAGTTCTTCCTTTCTTATATTTCTTTTTTATCTTCTAATCACGAGTCTTCATTTGACTCCTCCTCATTTGAAACCTATTACTAAAAATTTTAATCATATATTCCACTATGTTCATAATCACACCAAGACTATATGATTCTATGATCATGCCTACATAATTGGTCGTGCTAGAAACGGTTTCGATTTGGATCATCCTTACGACTTTTGATCACAAATAGATTATTTTGATTATATTTCGACCGAGTCAATTCGTATATTTTCTAGATTTTGACTCTGTAATCGTGCCTAAATAATTTTGTCTAAATAGTTAGTTGAGTTAATCGTGCCAAACAAAAATTAAATTTTGATCGTTCTTAAATGACCTTGAACGTGACTAAACTATTTTGACTATAGTCATAGTCGTGCCTATGATTCAACTCTATTATTTCTAATGTTTATATTTCTATATGATCACGACTATTTTGACCTTATTTATGCTCGTGCCAACCTTTTAAATTTTAATCATGCTCATATGACTTGCATGGTTAGTCTTGATCGTAACTACATCCTACTTGTATCCAAGCGATTTTAATTCCATTAGACTTTGTCTAACTTTTGATCGTCGATCATGCTTACATAATATCAGTTAGTGGTTAATCGTTCCTAACAACTTTTTAGCTAATCCTATTTTGCTTCCATCCTTAGGCATGCTTAGATTTTGATTTGACTAGAACCTTTGACCATGTAAATTGGTCATATCTTGATCGTGCCTGAACAACTGTCCATGTTAAACCAATTTTCTTGATCTCCTTAAAACAAAATTTGATTGTGACTCAATCATAATATATTTTGATCGTGCCAAACCACATGTTCTTTTGATTTTATCCGCGATTGCGTGTGACTAATTTCATCATAAATTATATCATTCTCCTGACTATATCAATTGTCGTTCTCGTCAATATCAATTGAAAATTTTCATTTCTTGATTATGTTCTTAGTCATATCTGATCGTGCCCTTTGAAGTTCGAGGACGGAATAATTCTAAGGTGGGTAGATTTGTAAGCCCACATCCCGAGTTTTGAAAACTTATTTATTTATTTTAGTTATAGTTTTAAATATATGTTTCTAGTTAGAAAATAATGTTTATTTTCTATTATCGATATTTTGAGGAGACTTGTCCAATTTATTTTAAAAAGGAGATTTTACATAATAGACTTTTAGAATTATTTGAATCATTTATTATTGACATTATGTTTCAGATATTAATTGACATTATTAAAATATTATTGTAGAATATTATGGTTACAGAGTATTAAATTTAGTTTGGCTAAATGTATTTTTTTAAAAGATATTATTAATAATATCTAGTGTTACTTTTATTATGAATTGATCGATAATTTATTGGATTCGATATTTTATTTAAATCTTGAAAAGATTTGTTTTTTTAATTAATTTTAAAAATTATAAGTATTTTGACCGTAAAATTATTAATACAAAGTTTCTAATTTATGTATTTATCCTTAAATAAGATTTTGATTCATATATTCTAAATTGTTTTCAATGATATTCAAAATTGTTTCAAGGATATGAAATATTGTTTTCAATTATTATCATGATTAATTGGTTGACTAAAATTTGATATGTTTGATTAGAAATAATATTATTATCTTTAATTTGGTAATATTAGTTATAAAGAATATTTAAAATTATGCGATTTTAAAATATTAGTCAAATTATTATGATAAATAACAAATATTATTTTCAATCGTCTTAGCGACTCATTTTATTAAACTCGAATTACTTAATTAAAATATTTGTTATTATTGACCAACAAGGATTGGTGGATACATTTAAATTTACACGATTTAAAAATATTTGATAATTGTAATGCCTCAGTCCCAAAATACTTAGGACTAAGTACGTTGTCATTCCAGCTGCATACATACGAAGTATACTCCAATATATGGAACCATTGTATACATACATAAGTTGTAAAATGCAGTAAATCACGATACTAATCTCATCCATAAATAAGAAGAAAGAATTTATAAATCAACTCATGAATTATCATGTATACAATCGTTGGACGGAGACAAATCCACTACCAACTAAAAAGAGAGAAATACATGATAACAAAAAATTTTCGAGCGATGCGAAGACGATCCATGTGTAATTATGGACACGCACAAAAAGAAGAAAAAAAGCTGTCTTTTCTTTATTGGCGTAAGGCACCACAAATCGAGTACGCCTGAGAGATTATGCGCTGAGGATCCCCGAGTACAAAAAAGAATTCTGGAGAATGGGACGATGGAGATCGAGCGGCAGTTGCTCTTTTACTCCGTTGACACTCCGATTACAAAAGTGGGAGAAAACCTAAGAAAATTGCTAGCTCTCGGCTCACTAGCAAGAAGTGCAGCAATTTGGCTCTTGAAAATGCTCTCCATTCTGTGTTTTGAAGAGGGATGAGACCCCTTTTCATAGTCGTTCTTGAGCTAGAATGATGTTATGCGCCCACATGAAGAAATACACTAGTTTTTATGTGGGCGCATGGTCCTGCTTTGGGCGCATAGGATGTAGGCGCATGCAGGCTGCGTGGTCGTGGGTTGATCGTGGTGCTGACGTGGCCGCATGCTTCGGTGCACGACTGCTCGTGGAGACTGACGTAGCCGTATGCTTCGGTGCACATTTGATCATGGCTTTGACCGAGTCAGGAGCTGTTATGGCTTGGGCACCTAGCCGGAAACAGGGCTATGCTCCCCCCTTCTGGAGGAGCAGGCCTTGGGCGCATGCGTATATGACCTCACTAGAAGCTTTTGGGCACATAAGGCTCTTTGGGGGCTTGGGCGCATAGGGCTCATTGGTGACTTGGGCGCATATGTCCATTCTGCTGAAATTTTTATGCTTCTACAAGACCCCCTTTAAAGTTTTTGATACTTGAACAAGTTCGAAATACTTTGAAAGAAGCATGGACCGTCTTTTCGTGATGCAGTGGGCGCATAGCACGGCTCTCCCTTTGGGCGCATAGGATTTGGCCAGCCTGTCAGAGAGATGGCTGTTGAGATCTTCTTCAAAAATCTGAACTGACAGATTCATCGGGGTGGAATTTGAAGAGGTCCATCCTTCATACGTCATCCATGTCAGCAAATGGCAGTCGCATAGTATGCAAGAGGCTGGGTTTTCACGTGGGCACATAAGCTATGGGGCGCATAGCGCATAATAGGCACATAGGCGCATAGGAATAATGGGCGCATAGGAAATGGCCCATGCCTATAAATAGGTTTTGAAAGAGAGAAAGTTTATTATTCTCATTTCTCTTAGAACTTTCAAAAGACTCTTCATCTCCTTTCTTTTACGAACCATGTCTCCTAATGTCGCGGAGAGATCTGCGAAGGGCAAGGGGGCTGCACCGAGTGGCTCTCCTCCTGCGGCAGCGTCCTCACCAGTCCAGGACCCGATTCTGGGTGAGGCCACACATCAAAAAACAAAGTCTCGAGCGTTAATTTGCGATGCTCAGACTTTTCTTCTGCCTGGGCACATGCGCCTAAGGCAACATGCTTTTGTGAGCATTCTTATGCGTCCAAAGAAGCATACACCAACACTGTGGTATACTATGCGCCCACATGTTGCCATGTTATGTGCCCACATGTTGTTGCATGTTATGCGCCCACATACTGTTGTACGTTATGCACCCATATATTTGTTTTGGGTGCATGACCCTTTAGACGCATAGCCCTTTGGGCGCATAGCTCTTTGGGTGCATAAGATTCCTTCAACACTTAGTTTTTCCTACAGATTCTGAGTCTGACTTTCTCTTCTGTCCTTGCAGTTAACATGTTTGTCCCGGAGCTTGAGGGAATCCCTTTCGGCTCTGCTTATCAAGTCCTCGGTACCAGTCTCATAACAAATATGATCAGCAAGGTTTAAGCCATGATCAGTCAAAACCAGTCTACGAAACGGACACTCGCCATACTTGAATAGGATATAACCTTTTTGAAGCAGATGATTAACGATGAGAAGTTCTTGCTTGGAGGGGCACGTCGTTTCAAGGAGAAGGGGAGGATCCGACCTCCTTTTTTTATTTTAAAACCTATGAATCCCCGATTGGCCACTATTTCCGGATGACAAATTATGCTACGGCAGATACTGAGGACAGTGATGATCCTGAGTCCCTGATTGGCCACTATTTTTGTCAAGCCGAATATCCGTTATCGGAGAAAGCTATGCTGGCAGCTTTCTTAATGATCTGGCTTCGTAACTACATAGTCCCTGGAGGTTCAGGGTCCATTGAGTGAATAAGTCGGGGTATGATACTTCTGGCTGTGAAGCTGGCTTTCAGATACCGTCTTGCATTACTTCCCGCGATAGTCTGTGCCACTGGACGGGGTCTATAAAATTTTGTTAGGAATGCGGTGACTCCTAACGGCAGGGCCAATTTTGTCCAGATCGAACTTCCGTATCATTTTCTGATGGGGTGGCTGCTACTGCATTGTCCTATCCTGATGAATGCTGGGCCGGTGGTAGACTCTTTGGCAGGAGATGCCTTTTTTCGTAGATTTTATGATGCAGATTGGACCATCATCGGTGTACCTGCTTGTAGAAAGGCTTTAAGCTTCTTGCTGAACTATGAGTTCTTCAGGGTATTCCCTCCATCCGGCAGCAGTAATACGGGAGATATCTTAGTATATAAGGGAGTTTATGCCACTAGTTTGACTGTTGGGATGTTTTACTGGCTTCAGTCTATTAGACCATCGCATCTGGTGCTCCGAAAAAGGAATCATGCCTATCTGGAGCCATATCTGTCGAGCCGTTTCATGCGGCAGTTTGTCTACAGTCAACTCCTTTTGGGAAATGCTAGCCCGTATTTGGAGTCGATAGACAGCTTGATTAACGGGGCACGTGCTTGGATGTATTACAATGCCGGGTGAACGGGGGCAATCTTCACTCTGCCCTTGGTTAAGCCTGAGACCCATTTGTGCTATGCTGCCGCCAAATTTCATGTTCAGATCAATACTTTTTATCCCCGGTATGATCGTGAACATAGCTTGATATTGGGGACTCGGTTTGGCCTCCTTCCTGCAAAAAAGGCGTCGAAGGGTCGTAAGAAGGAGAGTGTTGTTCCTGTCGTGAAGCTAGCCGTAGTATCGCGGCCGAAAGCTATCCTTAGAGCCAACAGTATCTCTAAAGGAGGACACGAAAGATGATGATTCTTCTCATCTCAATCCTCCTCAGAAGAGGAAAGCTTCAACTGAATTGGCCCAGGAGCCAACTTTAAAGCGGAAGAAGAAAACTGTCGCCCTGAGGAGAGCCAAGGAAGTGGGTGCTGGCTCTCCTCCCTTGAGGAGGTCTTCCCGGCAAACTAGAAGAGGTGGAACGGTGTCACGAGCCATTACTATTCGGGAGGTAGATCCCTTCCTAGACTCCATAGTCGTTCTGGTCAAGCCTTTAGAAGCTTTCTCACCTTTACGTTTGTCCTTTGCATAGGACCCTGAGGTTGTAGCTGAGGTAGGTGCCTCCTCGTCTGAGGAAGTGGACATGACGATAGTGTCCCTTGCTCGTCTTCGACCGATGGATGAGGGCGGGTCTTCTTCAGCTGTAAGGGTCGAGCGACGGGATGATCAGGGCGAAGGCCCAGACCCCGACGGCAACCAAAAGATCAGTCCCTCCTATGACATTTCTTTGGGGGATATGTCTACAATAAGAGCTATAATGAGGGACTTAGATGAAAATCAAGTCCAATCGGCTCATCCTCCTGTGGGTACGTTATTTTTGCGCCTCTCTTCGGATGAGATTTTTTGACTTCGATTTTGCGTGCTCCTCGTGAGGCTGACCACGACTGTATGTTCCCTTTTAGACAAGGGGAAGGAACCCCTCGCGAAGATAGTCCCAGGCATTGGAAAAGGGACAGAAGTTGTTTCCGGCTCCTCCAAATTTGCTGGTACGGAGGGAGCTGCTAGTAAGCCAGTATCGGCTACAGAAGGAGAGGTTCAATAGCTTGTTGAGGAGGCTGTTGCTGAATCTGCTCCCGTTCCCGCTAGGATTATAGAAGATATCAGGCCTGATGCCGCTCAAGGCCTTGATATTGTTCTTCTTTAACAGTCTGGGCCTGCTCTTGGTTTCCCTGAAGCCAAGACTGATGGCGTAGCCCAGGCTGGTGCTGAGCAAGCCAAAGGTACAAAATTATAACTCCTTCGTATTTCTCTCTCTCTTTTTTTGGTTACTGATATATATTTTTTTTCTTATCAGGTTCAGCTTCTTGTCAGGTATCCCTTCCTGGCATGGAAGAAACTCTCCAAGCCTCCTTTCCGATGACCTCCACTGAAGACAACAAGATGGCCCAGAAAGTCGTCAAAGCTTTCTACTCTATGCTGAAAGTAAAGCTTCCTGGAGTCCTGAATCGGAATGCTGCCTTTGGCCCTGTGAAGGTTGTTTCCGAATGCCAAGTGGCGACCCTCGAGAGCATTGTCGGCTATGAAGAGCAGGCTAATACTCTGAAAAAAGTTCTGAATGGCCTGGAGGGTCAGGTGGCCAGGTTTCGGGATGCCAAGCAACGGAGTCTGATATTGATGTTCTGTGCAGAAGACGAGGCTTTGATCACGGCTCTCGCGGAGGAGAAGGCTACTTTCTAGGCAAGAAAGGATGCCATCGTTCAAGAAATCAGCGAATTGGCTGATCAGTAGGGGCAGTTCAATGCCGCAAGTGAGGCACGTATCACCTCGAAGAATAAACTGGCTGCACAGATTATAGAAAAATATGATCATATCGTGTAGATCCAGAGCGAGATTGCTCAGATCGAAGCCAATTTGAGGACAACAACATCTGAGCAGGAGGACTACTTGACTCAGGCTGCGATGATCGCCACCACTTCCACCTATTTGAAAGAACAGCTAGTAAAGTTAGAGGGAGAGCACATGAGTCTGATCCTTTTCGAGGATGAAGTTGTTCGTCAAGAAGAGGCACTGCCGAGCTACCGCGAGGTCTAAAACCAAACTCACGGCTCTAAGGAACAATATCAATCGCCTATGTATCCCTTAAATTTTTTTGTTTATACTTGTTTTTTCCCGTCTCTTGATAGGCGTTCAAGTAAAGAATAATGAATCTTTTCAAAATGAATGTGGTTTTGTGAAATATCGGAACTTGAGGTAATATGGACGTAGTAAGAATATTTCTGGTGAATATTCTGCTGGAGAATTTGATATGGACCTATTATCCATTTTATAATCAATTTTTTTTGAATATAGATAATAGGTTAAACGAAGCTGCTAATAGAGGTAATATGGATGTAATAGCAGAAGATGTTCTATATCTGACCAGAGGTGATATGGACATGGAAAGATATGTAATATTAGGTGGGAGTGGATAATCCATGGGTAATATGGACGTGATTATCCTTGATGAATGCTTTGCTCCGAGGTTATATGGACATGGCAAAACATTTCTTAATTATTTCACTGGAAAAATAATTATCGGAAAATAATTCAGAGATAATAGGGACGTGACTTGTTTTCGTCAAACCGAGTTTGGACAGAGTCAAAAATGGGAATGATTTTGCTGGGGAAAATATTTTAGAGGACCTATTATCCAAGGCGTATTCAAGACCCTTGAAATACGGATAATAGTTAGATAAATTTTTTGAATCACATAAACATCGCACTGTACATTTACATGACTGAACGTATATTAATACTATTTACAAAAGGTTACACATAGTGTTTCTTCAAGAACTTGTCATTGATAGGCATCATGAGCAAGTCACCATCAGGCTTGGTTCGTCGGTACGCACCATTAGAATACACCGATTCTATAATGAAAGGACCTTCCCATTTAGGCTAAAATTTCCTTTTTCTTTTGTGCGTCATGACCATTGGTCTTCTCACTGCTAAGACTAGATCACCGACTTAGAAGATTCTTTCCTTCACCTTTTTATTGAAGGCTCTGGAAAGGTGTGCTTGGTATAGCACAATACGCTGCTGAGCTAACAAGCATTTTTCGTCTAGCACTTTGAGCTCCTGTAGACGCAGACGGTAGCTTTCTTCTGTAGTCAACTCGCTGGCTAAGGCTACTCGAAGAGAAGGAATCTGGATTTCTAAGTGAAGAACTGCTTCGCTGCTATAAACCAAAGAGAATGGCGTACTGCCTGTTGGAGTCCGGACCGTTGTACGATAGGCCCATAGACATTCGTCGAGCTTCTCATTCCAATTGCGCTTGTTTGAAGACACAAACTTCTTGAGAAGTTTAATGATGGTTTTATTGAAGGCTTCTGCTAGCCCGTTAGCCGCTGGATTGTAGGCAGTAGAGGCTACATTCTGGATTCAATTCCTATCACAGAATCGATAGAATACATAGCTTGCAAATTGTGGACCATTATCATGGATGATCCTGCGAGGTAAGCCGAAGCGGTTGATAACATGATGTTTGATAAAACTGATCACATTTGATGCCTTCACTTCGGTGAGTGTTATAGCTTCCGCCTATTTGGAGAAGTAATCGGTTATGGCTAGGATGAACCGATGTCCTCTGGATGATGGCGGGCTGATTGGACCTATGACGTCCATGCCCCAGGCTTTAAAAGGCCAAAATACTGTTGTCGGGTGTAGAAATTCCGAAGGTTGATGAATGAAATCAGCGTAGAACTGACAAGCCTTACACTTCTTTATATATTCAACAGCATCTGCTATCATTATGGGCTAATAATAATCCATTTGTCTGAGGCGATCTTGTAGTTTGGGGCGTGGTTGATGTACACCACAAACTCCGTCGTGAGCCTCCCGGAGTGCATGTTTGGCTTCTGTGTCTGATAAACATCGTAACAGTAGCCCATCGTAAGAGCGTCGATACAGCATCTTGGTAGCTGTGTCGTAGTAAAATCTGAGGGATCGCCTTTGGATAGACACTGTTTCTTTTGGGTCCTCGGGGAGTATTCCGTAAACGGCATAGTCTATGAAAGGAAATTTTCAGTCTTTAACATCGATGTTTGTTCCCTTTGTGTAACTGTGATGAATATACAAGGCATATTTCACACATAATAGCTTTCGACCAGATACTGTGATCGACTGCTGAGTATTGGTAGGGACGGTCAAGGAAGCAGCGAGACCGGCTAGATTTATCTGCTTCTATATTTTGTAGTCGAGGCACGTGCTCGATGAAGAATCTAGCGAAAGTAGACGCCAACTCGATTATCGCTTTGTGATAGGGGATGAGATCTTCAGGACGAACTTCATAGTCCCTTCGAACCTGGCCAACTATAAGCTTGGAATCGTCGTAAGCTTCTAGATAGTCAACTCCCAGTTGTTTTGCCAGTTGCAGGCCGATCAATAGGGTATTATATTCTGCCATGTTGTTGGTGCAGGGCTCCACGAGAGAATATGTATGATGTATAACCAGATGGTCGAGTGACACGAGCACGACGCCGACTCCGGCCATAATATTTCCTTTAGGTCCTGTTCTTGATGCACCGCCAAAGAATATTTGCCAAATGGGGATTTCTTCAGTTGCGGTGTTAGACTCCACTACTTTATCGACGATTTCGTCGTAGAGTTTGAAAGATTTTGGCACCGGATGAGCTGCTAGGAAATCAGCTAATGCTTGGCCTTTTACTGCCTTCTGAGGGACGAACAATATATCGTATAGAGTCAACAGCATTGCCCACGTAGCTAAACGGGAATTGAGAGAACCCGGTTAAGTCATGAGTATTCTGAGAGGATTGACTTTAGATATGATGTGGATAGTCAGCCTAGACACATAGTGGCGCATCTTCTGGATAGCAAATACCAGTGCAAGGCATTCCTTTTCCACATGTGTATATCTGTGCTTGGCACCCACCATTGTGCGGCTGAGGTAGTAGATTGCCTGTTCATGGCCGCCTTCGTTCTTTTGAGCTAATAGTGTACCGAAGGAATGGTCCATAGTACAGACATATAGTAAGAAGGGCTTCCCCATTATTGGAGCTACCAATACTGGGGGCTTGTGAGATACTTCTTGATGTCGTCGAATGCGTGTTGACATTGTTCAGTCCAGATGAAAGATACGCCTTTCTTCATGAGCTTAGTGAACGGTTGACATCTTCCAGAAAAGATCGAAATGAATCGTCTGATGTAGGCTAGCCTTCCTTGTAGTCCGCGTAGCTCTTTGAGATTTCTTGGAGGATGCATATCGAGGATAGCCTTCACTTTCTCCGGGTCAAGATGTATACCCTTTGAAGTGATGACGAAACAAAGAAACTTGCCGCTGGAGACTCCCAGAAAAGACTTGGTTGGATTTATCTTGAGTTGATGTGCATGCATTAGTTCGAACACCGTTCTCAAGTCTTAGAGGTGGTTGCCCTTGAGACGACTTTTAACTGCGATATCGTCTACGTAGCACTCTACTGTTTTGCACAAATGATCGCAAAAAATTGTGTTCATGGCTCGCTGGAATGTCGCCTCTATATTTTTCAATCCGAAGGTCATCACCGTATAGCAGTATACCCCCAACGGTGTTCGAAAAGATGTGTGCTTCTCATCGTCGGAGAACATCTTGATCTGGTTGTAGCATGATAACCCATCCATGAAGGACATCTGTTCGAAGCTGCAAGTGTTGTCGATCATTACGTCGGTGATCGGTAGAGGAAACTCGTCTTTCGGGCATGCAGAGTTCAAATCACGGTAATCGATATAGACTCGAACTTTACCGTTCTTTTTAATGACTGGAACAATATTGGCAACCCAGTCAGGGTGTTGTTCTTTGCAAATGAATCCACTGGCAATGAGCTTCTTGACTTCATTCTCGATGGCCTCCATGACATCTAGTCGAAATCGTCGTTGCTGCTGCTTCACTGGCTTAGCTTTAGACAAAATATTTAGGCGGTGCATGGCGACTTTAGGGTCCAGGCCTGGCATGTCTTCATAGCTCCATACAAAGACGTCGATGTATTTTCTTATAAGCTGTATAAGAGATTGTCGTTCATCACTAGATAAACTTTTGTTGATGAAGATTGGTTTAAAAAATGATTTACCTCCTAAATTGACTTGGACGACTTCCTATTCGGTGGGTGGTTCACGTTGTTTGAAACGCAGCTCCCACCAAGTATCCATCTTTTAAGCCCATTGTTTAAGCTCGATCGATTGGACAACGTCTGTAATTTGGTTAACTGAAACCATATTGATGCACAGAGTTGCTTTGAGCATGTCGCCAATGCTGGAGTCTGAGTCCCAGAGGCAGGAATCAGAAGAATGAGAACAACGATCTGCTTCATCATCTGATCTTTCGGGAGTAGTTGGAGGAGTGACATAACCCAAACCAATACCGTTTCGTTGATAGTAGTTCTCGGGTTTGCCGGGAGGAGCAAAGTGACGTATTGGCAACCGTCGTCCCCGACCGTGGTTTAGCCCCTGGTCGCTTCTGATGTCATATCCCATATTTTGGATGATATTCTTGGTCTGCCAACTATATCAGAAAAGCTACATTTTCCCAGAGTCATAGTCAACTTCTGTGTTGTAATTGAGAGAAGTAGAGTCCGGAACGAACTTTTTTTTGCCAATTATTCGATCGAAGATAATTAGTTCTTCATCCTTCTTTCTGGCTGGAACGATGAAGTAGTGGATATCTTCTGGGTAAACTTTTTCTCGCAGATGAGACGTCGTAACCGACATACAGAGGTGTGGTCCTATACTGTCCTCTAGAGTGTATATCATATCTATGTAGTGGTTTACAGATTGATAGACATCGAAGTAATTCAAAGATAAACCTTTACTAAGAAAATATGCAAGTTCTTCTTCAGGGATAACATCATCCGCTGAAGGTACATTATTATGAGTATTGATATACTCCTTGAGGGGATCATCATCTGCAAGAGGAGCCATAGTCTTGGCCAAGTTCACTACGTAGGGTAATTCTTCAGGATTGGGAGGACGGACTTCAACAGGTTCCACCCGTGGTGTCTTGCTGAGAGTGATGGTCATTGGTTTGACCTTATCAGGGTTCTTCTTTTTCACCCAGATTGTGAGAGGCTTCGGAGTACTTTTTGGAGTAGTATGTCCTTTGACTCAGATAATCAGGGGACCATCGTTGGAGGATGAACTTGCTTCAACTTTATCGTCAGCTTCATTGTCGTCATCCTTGGAGGGCTGAGATTGGTAAAGTACCGAACCTCCATAGTAAGCTTTGATACCCTTAAAAGGATCGACATCGGCAAACTCCATTTCACGACGCCATCGTTGTTGACATACTTAAAGCACTGGTGAAGTGTAGAAGGAATGATCATGTTCTCGTGTATCCACGGATGTCCCAACAAGACATTGTAGGATACATGCATTGGTATCGATCACATAACAAGAAACCTCTGTTCGGAGATCACCGATCTAGCACTTGAGACGGATCTTTCCCAGCGGGTGGCTTCTCCCAGCATTGAAAGCCATGATAGTTGTATTGGTTGCAGATAGCTTGTGCAGAGGGATTCTTAGAATTTGAAGCAAGCTTCTAGGAATGATGCTGAGGGAGAAACCTGGATCGATATACATCCGATCCACTTTAATCGCCCCGATATACCCTGTATAGTACAGAGGTCTATCATGATGATTATTTTTGAGTAGCATGTCCTACTGTGAGAAGGTGATGTTGGGCACCACTTTTATAGTACTGTGGCAGTGGGGACACGAGACAGGGTCTTCAGCGGGGGCTCTGACTTCAGCGAGATAAGAGTCGGTATGTAGTAATGCCTCCCTTAAGGCCTTTCGCATTTCTTTGGAGAGTCGCAATAGATCGAACAGAGAAAACCTGACAGGTGTATTGGCCAGCTGTGCCAGTATGTCAAAGTTGTAGGGCCGATCCATGCCATCGAGAGCTGACGCCTTCAGAGACTTATCAAATCGCATCTCTTTTTGCTTGGCTTTGTCGGTAGTTGAAGGTTTAGACGGGCCAATTTCTGAACTTGTGGGGTAGCAGAAGCTTGAGAAGGTACTGCTTCTTCTTATACGGGGTCATAAGTCCGTAGTAAGCCTTCTTCGATCGCATCTCGCCAGATAGGACTTCGTAGATGGGAGAAGACACCATATGGCATGTCTTGTATTTCTTGCCCCTTTTTGCTTTGGGAGGTACCACCCCCTGCGTCACTTCTTGCATAAGGTCCGGATGGACCCACATGATCTCACCACGTTCAGTTGTGAGTGGCACCAAGGTTGAGTTACGAGCTGGCGGCAGGTTGACGACTTCTATTATTGCCATGGGGATCGGGACCACGCCGACTGGGACTTCTGTGGGAGGAAAGTCACCAAACTGAAGAGAGATTATGTTAGAAGATACGACCTTGTCTTCATCTTTGAGGTTGATCACTTGGTTGTCGATAAGCTATTGTATCTTCTTCTTCAGGATGATGCAATCCTTGGTAGAGTGATGCACGTACTGATGATAAAGACAGTACTTGGGATCGTTGAGTTGGTTCACCTCTGCAGGACATCATGGTGGAGGCAATGTCAGTTTGTTACCCTTCGCCAATGTATGAAAAATGGTAATGACATCATCTTCATCAAAGGAGAAGGTCTTCTTAGGCTTGTCAGAGGCGCCCTGAGAATTGGAAGCTCCCTTGGAAGTGTCGACCTTCAGGACTTCTTTCCCTTTACCCCTACGGACGGTGATAGTTTGAGGATGCTTGCCTTTGTCTTCAGATTTGGGTGTTTTCAACCCTAGTAGTTCCAAATTAGGAACGTCGTTTTCAGCAGCATCAGCGGCCCCAACGAAAGTGGGCCATGTATCATACTTATGTATACCCAGACAGAACTTTACTGTAGAAAGGAAGTTATGTCGACAAGTATCCGTAAGTTCTGAGTCTGGTATGCCGAAGGGCACTTCAATGCTAGTCGCCTGAAACGTTAGATGAAAGCAATGACAGACTCAGTCCTCCTTTGCTTGGTCTCGATGAGGGTGGACATACTAACATGCATGCCACTCTCATAAAACCTGTTGAAGAACAACCTCTCCAAGTCTTTAAAAGAGTTGATACAACCGTCAGGCAGACTACAGAACCATTCAAAAGCTACCCCCTGTAAGGTGCTAAGAAACAGCTTTGACAAGAACGGATCATCCCTAGGTAGGTGTAGAGTCTACGTGTTGAAGTATGTCATATGTTGACGAGGAGAGGTCATCCCATCAAATGAATTTAGCGTCAACGGCTTGTAGTTAGGAGGGCAGGTAGCATTCTCCTATTCTGGAGGATAAGGTTGAGATATCCCCATCTTCTGAAGCTCGTCTTTGTGTGAGATGGTGTCAAGATGGGCAACCAGAGAATCAATTGTATCATATTGATTGAGCAGGTGTTGGGAAATGACTGCTGTACGGTTGTCAGGCGTCGTTAGTGAAGGACCACCCCCAGCATTTGCAAGATTTAGAGGAGGAGCAATAGAATGATACTATTTTTGTAGTACAGGAGGGTTGTTACTATGAGCCGGACTGACGTGAGCCGAAATATTTTGTTGAGGTGGAGGGACAGCCTTAGCAGCTTGGACTGCCATGATACTGGTAAGCATATCAGTGATCTTGGCAAATGTTGTTTCAAGACCCTCTAGCTGTTTGCTGGTCTGGTCATTGGCTTCTTCAGGTCTTTCTCCGTCCGCCATGTATGTAGATAACATGCGAGGATGAACAGAGAAAACAGTACAACTGATGCTGATATTGTCTGTCTCTGAGTTGACAAGTGCCTCATCTTCAGGTAGGAGAGGTAGATAGTCGCCGTCAGACTCGGAGAGATCGTCGTCCTCTGAAAGGCTATCCCAGTGTGAGGGTCATCCGCTTCAGATTCTAAGGGAATACTACCCCCAGCTTGGGAGTCTTTGTCATCTATACGGAATCTCGCCTTTAACCGAGTACCCATGTAGACTCCTTCGGATGTGACAGCCTGCTGGCCATCTGTTGGTAGACTTCGTCTCCTTCTTCTCGCGGAACTGAGAAAAAAAAGTTGGGTTCGTGGTCCACCGTCTTTGATTGGGGCTTCCATAAGGGAGACCTCATGAAGCCATGTTGGATGAAACACACAGCGGCTTTTCATCGTCAGAGAAATGCAGTCGTCGAAACATGGACTGCCTCTGGGGCACTCTCGTTGCTTTTGAGCAGCAACAGTTGATGACAATGCTGGTGCTCGGATGTGCACCATGAATTGTTGTGTCCTTCCTCGCTTTACGCTTATGATTTATCATGTCGTGTAGGTCAGCGGAAGGGAGTTTTGCCTTAAAACCCATGTCACATGCATCGCCGAGCTTTGCACATAGGTTTGTAAGGAGAGTTGGCGCATCCAGACTTAGTTCATGTGCAGGGGCAACTCCCACACCTAAGTTCTGTGATGTTCTTGAAGACAGCCCCGTGCTATACGCTTTGGGGCCTATCTTTTTGCTGTGGGCGCATAGGCCCTGGAGTCTGCCTGTGGGCGCATGCTTCTTGGCAGCATGTCTGAGCTTCCTCGATGTGGGCGCATAGTATGGGTCAGTTGAGCCTGGGCGCATGACCCTAAATGCCCAATCTATCGAAGATATAAGCCTTCTGATTAGAGTTATGTGCCCACACACCCTCTTGGGCGCATAGCTTTGGGCGCATACTTGGTGGAACAGTGCTATTTTCTCTCAACTTTGCCTCCTTCGTTTGCGAGCCTCGCTAGGTTTGCCCAGAGTTCGAACACTTCGATTCTTGGCATCGTAGTGTTTTTTTACCAAGTCTCGAGCATTGAACACTTTGCTGTTGGTTGCACAAAAGAGAAGTCGCTGGGCTAGTAGAGCCCGGAATGGTGTGAGCCTTCTTCGTTCGTAGAGCTTCTGAGGCAGAATCATGCACCCATGTGACAGAGTCCTTCAGTTGCATATCTGCTATGACACTGGCAGGATATGCACGGCGAGCCTTCGGACGCCAAGTCTTGCGAGACTTGTTTGGCTTCGCTGATTTTGAGGGAGTAGAGCTGTCCCTCGAGAGCATCTCTTCGAATGCCTGCTGATCGAACTTCACGATCAGCATCTTCTGAGTGCTCCCCACTTTGTCGGTATCGAATTGCGTCACCACCTTCTCTTCAGAGAAAAAGGTAGTCCCCAGAAGAGTCACCATTTTTATGGACACACACAAAAAGAAAAAGAAACGTTGTCTTTTCTTTATTGGCGCAAGGCACCACAAATCGAGTACGTCTGAGATATCCTGCGCTGAGGATCCCCGAATACAAAAAAGAATTCTGGGAATGGGACGATGAAGATTGAGCAATAGTTGCTCCTTTACTCCGTTGACACTCCAATTACAAAAGTGGAAGAAAATCTAAGAACATTGCTAGCTCTCGGCTCACTGGCAAGAAGTGCAGCAATTTGGCTCTTGAAAATGCTCTCCGTTCTGTGTTTTGAAGAGCGATGAGACCCCTTTTTTCTTGAGCTGGAATGATGTTATGCACCCACATGAGGAAACACACTAATTTTTATGTGGGCGCATAATCCGACTTTGGGCGCATAAGATGTAGGCACATGCAGGCTGCGTGGTCGTAGGTTGATCGTGGTGCTGACGTGGCTGCATGCTTCGGTGTACGACTGCTTGTGGAGACTGACGTGGCCGTATGCTTCGGTGCACGTTTTGATAGTGGCTTTGACCGAGTCAGGAGCTGTTCTGGCTTGGGTGCATAGCCTGAAACAGGGATATGCACCCCCTTCTGGAGGAGATTGCCTTGGGTGCATGCGTATATGACCTCACTGGAAGCTTTTGGGCGCATAAGGCTCTTTGGTGGCTTGGGCACATAAGGCTCATTAGTAACTTGGGCGCATAGGGCTCATTAGTGACTTGGGCGCATATGTCCATTCTGCTGAAATTTTCATGCTTCTACAGTAATCACCTCGAAAGAAGAGAAGAAAACATGGCCATGGAGAGAGCACCTGCGAAAACCACAAACACATACCTGGAAAATTCACCAGGTCCTCAGAGGGACGTAACAAGATACAATAAACATGACATATAAATACTGAATATAAAATATGCCACAATTAAAAGTAAGTGACAATACACCAATAAGGTAATCTAACCATTCTAAAGTGAATATGCAGTTAAGAACAGACCTTTCGTCGCATGAGCCCTGGCTGTAAATGAGATCTGGTATAGTCCCCACTTGGGCACCAGTGACCTAAGTGCATGACATTCAAAAATGACAGTGGCCAACCTGAGGGGGTCATCATACCCGTATTTTCAGCGGAGCTTCCAGGTTACAAGAGAATGTGTAATAGAAGCCCATAAGACAAAGAAATGTTCTTCCCACCCGATGCACCTATCTAGGTCGCATCCGCGATCATGTACCTCTACTAACTGCTAAATCTCCTAACATGCCTCTATTAGCAGTTAGACCTAACGCATGCGCACGGGTAATCAGCCAACACGCAAGGACCTCTACATGCTACTCATCTTACACATACTCGTGGTACAACCGTGTCGAAGCATATGCGATACACTACAAACGGTAGTCCCTTAACTCTAAGTCCATATGCAATCAAAGGATAATAACAAGTACAGCTAATATCACTAAGCAGGCAGTAAATCAGAAACTGTAATAATGGTACAACTAAAAGAACTGGAAATAAATACAGTGATATGCAATAAATAAAATACAGACTAATTATAAACAGTAAATTATGGCAAGGTATCTTGCCTGGTATGTCGCCTGATGTGGTACAAAAATCTGACAAGTCCTGTTTTGCCCAATAGCCATGGTCCGTGTGTAGAGGTCCGAAGTTGCAAGGAAATAGGGAAGCATGATTTAGTTATGATAAGGATCAATCTAAACTTAGGAGGAATCTGATTGGAAGAAAGAATAATAATCTAGGAAAAAATATATATATATAAATATAGTTTTAACTATTTAAACTAATTTATAAATTTTATATTTATTAAGAAAATAAAAGACAAAAAGAATGTATAACCTTAATATAAAAAGCCCATGTAATTCCGACCCACAAATTTTATATTTACAGCCTAAAATACAAGTAAATATATTATTTAGAAAATTATTTGCTAATATTTAGTTATTCCTAAAAAATTTACTCCTATTTAATATTGACAAAGAATATATATAAAATCATTGAAATAAATAAAGTCTATTAGGAAAATACTTTGTAAAAAAAACTATTATTATAAATCAAAGGAGTTTACATATATTCAACCCATGGATACAGCCCAAAATATTTTATTTAGATGCCTAATTAATAGTATAATGTATACATGCCCAAAATATTTATATAAGCCTAGTTATTTAATGGTCCCAAAATAGTTTTTGAGATAACTAAATTCTTTTGAAAATGGGGCCTCAAGTCTGAAGCCCATCTATCCAAGCCCAGTATGTTTAATTTCCTACAGCTCAAAAGTATCATAAACCCATAACTATCATAGCCCATAACTTTCATTCAAAGAAAATTAACAAAAAAAGAAATAAAAGTAAACTTGGAAACTAGGGGAAGAGAGAGAGAGAGAGAGAGAGAGAAAGAGAGAGTGATTGAAGAGAGGAAGAGAGTTCGAGAGGGGGAGAGCAGTGGAGGGAGAGGGTTTCGATCGGAAGGGGGAAAAGGGGCGGCTGGAGCTCGGTACGGTGGAGGGGTCAGTGAGCAAGAGGACGGAGAAGGAGGCGAGCGAAAGAGAAAGGAAGCAAGGGGCCGGAGGCTCACCTGAACTCTAGAGGCGCGGCTCACAGTGGCGGATACGGCGCTTCCCATCGCCGGCGGGGGACGAGGCCAAGCGCGGACGCAGCTGGTGCTGCCGGAGCACGGTGTCGGAGAGCTCTGGGAGGCATGTGCGGGGTTGGAGAGGCCACGACGGTCGGATCCGGTCGAAAAGGGATCTTGGCGCCGGGTGAGGTATGTTTGGGGTTATTTGTTTTAATTTGATGTGATGGTGGTGGTGTGTTGAGAGGCTTGGCCGGGACTGGTCGACGTTTCGCCGGTGATGGCGAGGGTGTGGGTGGACGATGATGGTGATGATAGCTGTGATAGTAGTGATGGTCGGGACGGAGGATGGCGAGGAGATGGGTCGGACAGTGGGCGGTCGATGGTACTGGCGGTGGTGGGCGAGTTTAGGTGGGATGCTGCCAATCGCGACGGAGGTGGCTGTTGTGATGTCGATGGTGGCGGAATAGTGTCAGTGGTGGTTGCAGTGGTTTGCTGGTCTGGAGGTGGTGGCGGTGATGATAGCAAATCCGTGGCAGCGGAAGACAGCCAAAGGGTTTGGGTCACCGAGCTCGGCGGGTGAACAGGCGGATGAGGGGCTGCTATGGCAAAAATTAGGATTAGATTCGTGTCAAGGGGTGTCCGACACAGCAAGATGGAGGTCCGAAATTGTCGGACTCGGGTAGACGAATATTGTATTTGTATTAGAACAATATAGTGGATGGAAAAAGGCACGGACACGGATACGATGCACCTGGCTGTGGAGTTGGCTTGGTGGAATTTCAATGGAAAAAAAACAATGGAGGCTCTCCTTATATAGGAGGTGGAAGTTCCTAACTGGATAAAGATTATGAAATTTTAAGCCCCGATGGATAATTCCATCTTTTAATTTAGATCGTTTAAATCCAAATTCTAATTAAATATAGATAATCCAATCAGTAGTTTAAAACTATTTAAAAGTTTAAATTACCATAAAAAATTAGCTTAACTCAACAATTTCAAATTATCTTTTAAATAGTAAATAACAATAATAATTAAATAATTTTGAAAATAAAATAAATATTTAAATATTTCAAATAGCTTTTGCATAGGAATAAAATAATTCCAATAAGTTTTTTTTTTTAAAACTAACTTATACATGAAATTAATTTCATGTACAACGTATACAATTAAAACGTACTTTTTCTAAACTACTATTTACATTATAAAATAACTAGCCTCTCTGTAATAATAATAAAGTTTGCCACGCGACGCAATACATTTAAATTTTTACTTTATACTATTTTAAAATATACTATTCTCTATATGGAAAGAATCTTGTAGTAAAACTTTTTGGAACAATAAAAGATAATATACTTTACTTAAACGTCTTAACACCTTGACGTACGAATACCAAAAGTTCAAATACCAAATTAATATAAAGTTATAGTAAAATTTAGGGGGGTTTACGTCCTACCCAACTTACAAGAATTTCGTCCTCGAAATTTAGGAATAGTTACAGTAGATAGGGTGGAAGAGATAGAAAGAGTTAATTGCTAAGAAATCATGATCAATTTACTTGACGAGGAGAAGAAAAAATACAAGGAAAAACAAGCAATTTTGAATGGTAACTAGGAGAATAATTTACGGGTATAGTTTAGAAGATATCTCATGACACCCCATCAATGTCTAAATTTAAAAAATGACTCATTTATCCTTTAGACGTGCAAGCTCACAAAAGGCAATAATTTTCCAAATCTCAAAAAAATTCTCACTAGCTCAATACTCTTGATTCAAAATTCCATCGTTATATCTCGAATCATCTTATCGATAGTAACTCTATATTGTCTCTTCAGATTTCATATTCCATAACAATTTAAAAAAAAATTCCCCAAAAATGGAGTTTCTTCTCAAATTTTAACTCACAATTTTTTTTCCTTATAACATGTTCTCAAATCATAAATCTCATAACCTTAGTTCAAATCTTGATGATAACCCTTCTTGCCAAAGTCAGGTACCTTATAATAACTCTCAAAC
This sequence comes from Iris pallida, assembly GCA_029216955.1. NCBI lineage: Eukaryota > Viridiplantae > Streptophyta > Magnoliopsida > Asparagales > Iridaceae > Iris > Iris pallida. The sequence goes on along the minus strand of JANAVB010002794.1, from coordinate 8,575,391 downwards.
TTTTGGAATTTAATAAATCCTTAATTGTTTTTCCCACACTATCTATATATTTCTCAAAAATCAACTCATCCTAGTAGAAGTTTCGCATCTATCGATATAGAATCTAATCCTTTGAGCATCACAATTCCTTATTCTCAAATTTTGATTATTCCTTGAAGACAGTTTGTCAATTTGTAACCTATTCACGTTTAATCGTATCTTCAAAACACACAATTATATTATTACAAAAAATTTCTCAATCTTTAATCTATAAGTGTTCTATCCGAAATTTAATAACATGATCTCATTTCTTTCTCATAATAGCATATTCCTTCTATCCGACTATTCCTTTAATCTCTCATGTGGGGTTTTCTAATATAGTCGTATAATTGAAGGGTGTCATGAATAAAAATTTAATCCTCGCACAAGAGAATCGTATAAGAAACAAGGTTTGCATGAATGACGGGAGAGTACAAGTAAAATCTTCAATGAGTGAATATGGTTAGGTTTAATGGCCGTGGTAAAGGTTTGGATAATAAATGAGGCTCGCTAATTATTGCACAAAAATAAAGATGTTATAGGCCTACGTAATTCAAGATAAGGCACGAAATTGAAATGACAAGGGTTAAACAATCAAGATAAAGCACATAGTTAAGCATTTAGGAATTAAGTAGATCACAATCATTTATTGGGTCGAAAGATTTGAGTCCCGATTTGATTTCCAAATGAAGTCAGAATGACAATGGTATTATGGTAGGTTTTATAGCTAGCCATTTAGACTCGAAAGTCGTATCATAAAATAGAGTACAAGATAACGTGTTTTAAAGGGACATGATATTCCTATATGAAGGTGGGCTCGTCTAGGTCTTGTATGTGAAATCTGTTGGAATGAAACAGCTGGTCTCGTGCTCCGAATATCAATGTCACTGTAAGGCACACAAAAAGATCTAAAATAGAAAGTGAGTGTTCGTGGGGCGCTAATTAACGCTCAAAAATAAAAAGGTTAAAGCACGAAATAAAGATAATTTAGGAAATCTTGTATATCAAGGTAAGATAAGTTAGGAACACAGTTTCCAGAGAGAAGATAGTCTCTTAGATAAGGGTATGGTCAAGGGAATGATTCTAACAACTAGATGGTCACGATAAAAGATCTAGAATTAAGGGAAGGTCGAGTAAGTCAAGGTTGAGTTATCGTCACATGGTTTGGTAGATGACTAACTACACTTGAATACATACAACTATCATAGTCAGGGATGATACGACAACTTAACTTATATCTCATTAGGGTAATCTTACTCGGTTCTTGGTTCTCTTATTACCAGATAAGATTTAAATCAATACTTTCGAGTTTCCACAAAAGTCTCTCAAAACAATCTACCAAAATTTCTAATTATCTTAGGCCGTCAAGTATACTCACATTTTAAATCTTTAATCAATCTCAAAATAATCCTTTCATATCGTGAATCAAATACACCAACATTTTAGTCTAACTTAAACTCAAAATCTAATTAACTTATCAACCGTCGTAACAAAATGCATTTCAAAACTCCACATTCTTTCGAGGTCGTTAAACCAATCATAATAAACCCTTATCATGCCATAATTAAATATACCCACTTTTTTTTCTTCACAATCGAAACATCAAACTCAAAATCTAAATAAATTTACCAATCATAAATCATATGACAAAATTGAAAGTTTAAAATTTTCCCAAATAACTTTCATATCTTCCAACATGTGTATCTATAACCCAACTCACAAATATTTTCTAAATCTTCAAACTCAAATATTACTTTGTTTTCTCAATCTTCTATCAATCCTCGGGTGATTACTACCTAGCAGTCTCAAAATAAATTTCTCTCTATCCTTCAAAGTCGGTGATATCGTTACTATCCAACTTGGAATTAACTAATCCTTAATATCATACTTTTTAGGAAAAATAAATGTCTCTATCTTTTTAAAAAAAAATAACTCAAATAAGACCTCAATACATACTAATTGCTAACGCAATCCTTCTAGCCATGTAATTGACCTATGAGCATATAATAGTGTAGTCATCTCCCTAACCGACATTAAGCACGAGAAAGTAAGGATTCACGGTAGAAAGAGATCAAACAAGATGCAATCACGGGAAGGAAACGAGAGTTTGAAGTTTGGAGTCAAGAAAGGATGTCAAGCGTGTAGATGAGATCCTAAATTTCAATCCTATATTGTAGACGAGCTCGGTACATTAATGTAACCGAAACGGCAAACTTGACCTGCATGGGCCACCACAAAAATATGTAACGCCCCAGTCCCAAAATACATAGGACTAAGTACGTTGTCATGCCAGCTGCATACATACGAAGTACACTCCAATATATGGAACCATCGTATGTATACATAAGCTATAAAATGCAGTAAACTACGATACTAATCTCATCCATAAATAAGAAGAAAGAATTTATAAATCAACTCATGAATTATCACGTATACAATCATTGGGCGGAGATAAATCCACTACCAACTAAAAAGAGAGAAATACATGATAACGAAATTTTGTCGAGCGATGCGAAGACGATCCAAGTGTAATCACCTCGGAAGAAGAGAGAAAAATATGGCCATGGAGAAAGCACCTGCGAAAACCACAAACACACACCTGGAGCATTTACCAGGTCCTCAGAGGGACGTAACAAGATATAATAAACAACATGCCATATAAATACTGAATATAAAACATACCACAATTAAATTAAAGTAAGTGACAATACACCAATAAGGTAATCTAACCATTCTAAAGTGAACATGCAGTTAAGAACAGACCTTTCGTCGTATGAGCCCTGGCTGTAAATGGGATCTGGTATAGTCCCCACTTGGGCACCAGTGACCTAAGCGCATGACGTTCAAAAATGACAGTAGCCAACATGAGGGGGTCATCATACCCGTATCTCCAGCAGAGCTTCCAGGTTACAAGGAAATGTGTAATAGAAGCCCATACGACAAGAAAATGTTCTCCCCACCCGATGCACCTATCTAGGTCACATCTGCGATCATGTACCTCTACTAACTGCTAAGTCTCCTAACATGCCTCTATTAGCAGTTAGACCTAACACAAGCACACGGGTGATCAGCCAACACGCAAGGACCTCTACATGCTACTCATCTCACACATACTCATGGTACAACTGTGTCGAGGCGTATGAGATACACTACAAATGGTAGTTCCTTAACTCTAAGTCCATATGCAATCAAAGGATAATAACAAGTACAGCTAATATCACTAAGCAAGCAGTAAATCAAAAACAGTAATAATGGTACAGCTAAAAGAACTAGAAATAAATACACAGTGATATGCAATAAATAAAATAGCGACTAATTATAAACAGTAAATTATGGCATGGTATCTTGTCTGGTATGTCGCCTGATGTGGTACAAAAATCTGACAAGTCCTATTTTGCCCAAAAGCCATGGTCCGTGTGTAGAGGTCCGAAGTTGCGAGGAAATAGGAAAACATGATTTAGTTATGATAAGAGTCAATCTAAACTTAGAAGGAATTTGATTGGAAGAAAGAATAATAATCTAGGAAAATATATATATATATAAATATAGTTTTAACTATTTAAACTAATTTATAAACTTTATATTTATTTAAGAAAATAAAAGACAAAAAGAATGTATAACCTTAATATAAAAAGCCTATGTAATTCTGACCCACAACTTTTATATTTACAGCCTAAAATACAAGTAAATATATTATTTAGAAAATTATTTGCTAATTTTAGTTATTCCAAAAATTTCTACTCCTATTTAATATTGACAAAGAACATATATAAAATCATTGAAATAAATAAAGTCTATTAGGAAAATACTTTGTAAAAAAACTATTATTATAAATCAAAGGAGTTTACATATATTCAACCCAAGGATACAACCCAAAATATTTTATTTAGAAGCCTAATTAATAGTATAATGTATACATGCCCAAAATAGTTATATAAGCCTAGTTATTTAATAGTCCCAAAATAGTTTTTGAGATAACTAAATTCTTTTAAAAATGGGGCCTCAAGTCTGAAGCCCATCTATCCAAGCCCAGTACGTTTAATACTAATTTCCTACGACCCAAAAGTATCATAAACCCATAACTATCATAGCCCATAACTTTTATTCAAAGAAAATTAACAAACAAAAAAAAATAAAAGTAAACTTGGAAACCAGGGGAAGAGAGAGAAAGAGAGTGATTGAAGAGAGGGAGAGAGGGGGAGAGCAGTGGAGGAAGAGGGTTTCGATCGAAATAGGGGAAAAGGGGCGGCTGAAGCTCGGTACGACGGAGGGGTCAGTGAGCGAGAGGGCGGAGAAGGACGCGAGCGAAAAAGGAAGGAAGCAAGGGGCCGGAGGCTCACCTGAACTCTGGAGGCTGCCGGCACGGAGGCGCGGCTCACATTGGCGGATCCGACGCTTCCTATCGCCGGCAGGGGACGAGGCCAAGCGCGGACGCAGCTGGTGCTACCGGAGCACGATGTCGGAGAGCTCTGGGAGGCATGCGCGGGGTTAGAGAGGTCATGACGGTCAGATCCGGTCGGAGAGGGATCTCGGCGCCGGGTGAGGTATGTTTGGGGGTGTTTGTTTTAATTTGATGTGGTGGTGGTGGTGTGTTGAGAGGCTTGGCCGGGACTGGTCGACGTTTTGCCGGTGATGGCGAGGGTCTGGGTGGATGATGATGGTGATGATAGCTGTGATGGTGGTGATGGTCGGGACGGAGGATGGCGAGAAGATGGGTCGGACAGGGGACGACTGATGGTACTGGTGGTGGTGGGCGAGTTTAGGCGGGATGCTGCCAATGGCGGCAGAGGTGGCTGTTGTGATGTCGATGGTGGCGGAACTGTGACAGTGGTGGCCGCGGTGGTTTTCTGGTCTGGAGGTGGCGGCGGTGCTAATAGCAAATCCGTGGCAGCGGAAGACGGCCACGGGGTTTGGGTCACCGAGCTCGGCGGGTGAACAGGCAGAAGAGGGGCTGCTATGGCGAGAATTATGATTAGATTCGTGTTGGAGGGTGTCCGACACGGCAGGATAGAGGTCCGAAATTGTCCGACTCGGGTGGAGGAATATTGTATTTGTAATAGAACAATATAGTGGATGGGAAAATGCACGGACACGGACACGATGCACCTGGCTGTAGAGTTGGCTTGGTAGAATTTCAATGGAAAAGAAACAATGGAGGCTCTCCTTATATAGGAGGTGGAAGTTCCTAATTGGATAAAGATTGTGAAATTTTAAACCCCGATGGATAATTCCATCTTTTAATTTAGATCGTTTAAATCCAAATTCTAATTAAAAATAGATAATCCAATCAGTAGTTTAAAACTATTTAAAAGTTTAAATTACCATAAAAATTAGCTTAACTCAACAATTTCAAATTATCTTTTAAATTGTAAATAAAAATAATAATTAAATAATTTCAAAAATAAAATAAATATTTAAATATTTCTAATAGCTTCTGCATAGGAATAAAATAATTCCAATAAGTTTTTTTTTGAAAACTAACTTATACATGAAATTAATTTCATGTACATCATCGTATACAATTAAAATGTACTTTTTGTAAATTACTATTTACATTATGAAATAACAAGCCTCTCTGTAATAATAATAAAGTTTGCCACGCGACGCAATACATTTAAATTTTTACTTTATACTATTTTAAAATGTACTATTCTCTATATGGAAAGAATCATGTAGTAAAACTTTTTGGAACAATAAAAGATAATATACTTTACTTAAACGTCTTAACACTTTGACGTACGAATACCAAAAGTTCAAATACCAAATTAATATAAAATTATAGTAAAATTTAGGGGGGTTTACAATAATATTTAAATATTACTTTAAATTATTATTGTTATCATAGAAGGAATTTTGATTAGATTGACATTTTTATTTTAAAATTTATTTAAATTTATAGGAGAATTATCTACTAGCAGCTTTACTTCTTATTTAATTCGGAATCCAATGCCTATTTAAGGAGGCTTCTCCTTGTTCTTTTTCCCATATATCCATAACTCCCAAAATCCTAACTCTGAATTTTTTTTTCTTTTTCTGTCAATTTGATCAATATCCCCTCATCGTAAATTCTTACTACTTTTCACCAACCTACCAAGTCTGCTTATTCTGGAAGTCCTTAAATTCGAGGACGAATTTATTTCAAAGGTGGGTAGATTTGTAACCCCTCTTCCCAAAATTTTGAAATATTTTTTTATTTATTTATTTGAATTAAATGGTAATTTTTGGAATTTTATAAATTTTTAGTTAATTAATTATTATTATAGAAGGCTTAGTCATGGTTAAGTTTTGGCGTGCAAGATGACTAGAAATCATGGCACGGATAGTGCAGTTGCGTGCTTTGGCTAGTGTATTAGCCATGGTAGGAACGACCGAGCCATAGCAGTGTCCTAACTAGAAAAACCAGGCTAAGTTGCAACTTGACCCCAATAAATGATTAATTAATTATTATTATTATTATTATTGACTTTTAGGAGACCCGGTTGTGCCAATTTAGCCCGAACTTGACCCGAACCCAACTTAAGCCCAAGTAGTCGTGCGGTGCGTCTAGAGGCATCCAAGTAGATGTATAAATATTTTTTTAAGTAATGCATATATATTTAGTATTTTATTTTAATGGATAATAAGTAATTTATAAGTAACTGTTTTGTATACTATAAATGTCGTGCTATCATATTAATACTTTATACAACATCCTTAGAATATTTGTTAGAGTTTTATGTGGATTAATAGGACCAATAAACGCGGTAGTAGGCATATATCTATAAATATTTAGAGGGATATGTAAATTGAGTATATAAGTAAAAGAATACGTTTTTATAATTATAAGTAAAAAAAATATAGACACATATATAGAGTTTTTAAAACAAATTTAGTATATGTTGCAACTATTTGGTTATATATATATTTAAAATTCTTTTATATACATTGCTTGTAATTATCACATAACGTGCATTTATATTTATCATTCCAATATATACATCTATATAAGTAAACATATGTATAAATAAATATAAAAAATAAAACCTTTTCATTCAATATCTTGTGAGAAATGAATTTCTTGCGAGATATTAAACTCATGAATACCCGACCACCCAACAGCCCAGAACCGACTCAGCCATAAATATCGAGAGAGAAAGAAATTAAACCCTAGCAAATCGAAACCCTAAAAACCCCTGCCACTCCCACTCACGACCTCGCCCATCACCCAGCGGCCGCCCCGACTGGCCTGAGCCGTCGTACAGCTGCCGGAGCGTCGCCCAGGGCCGGCCAAACAACGCCAGCAGCAGCAAAAATACCCAGCCCGACCCCAACTTTGGGGACAAGTTTCGTCATCGATTCCCAATTGATTCGCAAATCAATTTCTCAGGTATGTACCTAAACCAACCCCCTTTAACTCTGTTTAAATGGTTTGTAAGTAGCTGGCTTCGATCGTACGGAAAATCGACTCAAAGTCGATGAAAAATCCGTCCCGGAAACAGAGTATAGAACAGTCCTAGAACCCTAATTGGAAAGTCAATTATTGTCGACTTATTAACAATTTTCAAAATCTATTTAAAGAAAAACCTAAGCAACCTATAGGGCTTCACAACGCATTTTGCAGGAGTCGATTTCATCGACTATGCGCCAAGCAATTAGTTCGCTAAAACCGTCAAAAACTCTTTTAAAAAACTGTAGAAACTTAGAAAATCTCCCGATATGGCGTGCGCCTCGACAAATCGGGTAACGTGGTCACAGCCCATAAGCATCGAAAGGCGTGTATGGTTGTTGTGGATGTGTGGGATTTGACGGAACTCGATTTCGTTGTGCGTACGCGACGAAATTGGGGCGTATCCATCGAGATATCCCGTATCGATCCCTTTGCAAACTAGCCCATAACTTTGTCCACGTTCATCATCTCAAGAGCGACGAAACTTGTGCCAACATGACCATGTCATTTTCTGGTCCTGTATACCAAGTTTGGTCCGATTATGAGAGGGTCGACCGGAACGTCCTTTTGGCGGGGCCGCGACCCGAACCAACGGGCAAATTTGTGCACAGCACAACAAAATCCAACTTTGGACATACGATTGGGTTCGTCTCATCAAACCAGACTCGTAGACGTATAGTTTGAAGACTTTAGAGACCGTTGATACTGGCACACTTTTCGATGCAAAGCGGGTCCAACGGCAGACATCGTTTTGACCCAAAATTATGATTTTGCTCCTGTATCTAGAATTGGACTTTTGGGTAGGCATTCTTAGACATTTTTTATAGCAAACATATTGGTGATGTCTATTTCAGCATCCGAAGACTGTTGTACGAGTTGGACTTTTGTGTGGCACACGGAGTGGTTGGTATTATCGGTTTCACCAGCAAAGGACCCATACAAGTACATTTATTATTTGTTTTCAGTATTGTTAATTCCTATATCACATTGTTCAGTTATATCATACTTGATTCTTGACACGCTCGTCACACGAGGTACCCCATATTTCTTGTACATATCATGTTCTTTTCTTGTATATGATGTTGGGACGGAGAAGTACTAAATAGATATCTGATCAGACCTTAGCCCATATTTTATTTTCTGTACAGTAGACCTTGTAGACCTTATAATTAACTTAGACCTTATGGTGTAACTGTCCCCAGACCGATCACATATCGAAAGAGTACTTCAAAACACATAGATAGTTATATTCTCCTGTTACATGCTGTCAGATATTTTCCTGCCTGGTATTCTTCATGTTTCCTGTTACTTTTCTGGATTTTCTCATCATGTATTTATGACTAACCATTGTCTTATAGTCGACTGGAAACTGCATTAGATCAGACCTTGAAAGTGCATTCGATAATTTGTACTCGTTTCATTTCTGACTGGAAACCAACATTTTTTAGGTTAATCGTGACTACTCTTAGCCATGGGGAGATACGGGTGTGCTTGCTTGCCAAAACCTAAAAATTAGCTAGATAGATGAGTTGTAGTCATTTTCAATATTTGTAAGATTTTATTTTTTTTGCAAATGTAAAACTTGTAAATATTGTAAGTTTAATTTAGTTATTGTGAAACAGCATTCTACCATCGACACTGCGGAGTAGGCTGGCTTGGACACGCACTCGTATCCCGAAAAGAGGGTGCGGATCATGACAATATCGTTCCTCAGTAGCGAGCGAGTCTACGATAGATATGGAGGTAGTCAACGCCCAATCGTGTTCTTTCCGCCCAATATCCTATATAGTGTAACCAATAACTGTTAAGTTTTCTAGCATGCAACTATTAGCATTTTAGACCTAGCGCATGCGTACGGGTGATCAGCCAACACGCAAGTATCTACAAGCTACTCATATCTCACACATATTTTGTGGCACAGTCGTGACAATGTTTATGAAATACACTAACAAATGGTAGTCCCTTTAGGTCCATATGCAAATTGAAAGACAAAAAGGGAAATATGACTAGCATTTGTATCATGTATAACTGAAAGCAAGTAAATAAATCATGAACGGTAACAAAGGTACAAGTGGATGAACTGAAAATAAAAGACAATAAATATGCAATAACTAAGATAAAGATGCAAACTAAATATAAGCAGTAAATGTAGCAAGGTATCACAACACCAAAATATGGTTTTACTAACACAATTTTTTTTTTCAAATCCTAATGGTTTTCTACCGTCATAATTTTCTAACGGCAAAAAATCGTTGGAAAATTTACAAAAATATTAGTGAAAATACAAAATAAGGAATTTTATAATTGGTAGTGCATAATATTTTCTTTCCAACGGTTATAACCATTGGTAAAAATTTGTTTTACATCATATGTCTGTCACATGATATTTTCAAAGTGTTACAAATGTGTTATTTGAGGAGCAGGAATTCGATTCCTCACTTCTCTTCCCCGAGCCTTCTCTTTCCATGCCCAAGCTTAGTTCTCTCCCCACTCCTTCACGGTCCAATGGCTCCCTCCCTCACCCATTTCATCCTCCCCTGGTAGTGGGCCTGGTGTGGTACGAAGATTTGATATGTCTCAAATAGTCTAATAGCCATGGTCGACGCGAAAGGGGTCTGAATTCACGAGGAAATATGGAAGCATGGTTTAGTCACGATCAATGGTGATAATCGAGAAGAATTTAGTAAATATATACGTATACTATTTTAGAAAACTATTTGCGAAAAATATATTTATTACCCCTAAAATATTTTAGATAAATATATATTTGAAAATTTCTATAACTTATTCTATAATATAAAAACTGTCACGCCCCAGAACCAGAATACTGGAGAGCGGGGGCAGACATAGCCAGCTACGTATATGAAATGGAATCCATCTCGCTATACGGTCACAGCTGTCTAGATACATGAGGGTTTATCTACAAGCCAACAGTCTCTTAAGGTCATGAACAAGCCTAGTGTCTCAATCACAAGCAAGTAAGTAAAAGTCACAAGATGTATGATCATTAAATATACAATAGTAAGGCGTCCCAAACATTACATATTCAGTTGATCATGAAGCTAGTCGTTACAAAATGTCAGGACTAGCAAGAGTTTAGTCAAACATGATCAACCCTAGGATCTGTTAATCATGTTACAGCACGTAGGCAAATAGTAAGTAAGTGCAGTCGAGCTAAACAGGTGCTCGTCGGCTAAACGCCTCAAAAGAATATTTTTACAATGGAGTGGGAGAGCCAAAAATAACCCACTCGTTGCCGGGATTCCTTCTAGTGTTCACCATCTGGCAGGGAGGTCGGTAGATCCTCTGGAGCTGCTCCGAAATCTGGCCACACAAAACCAGCTGGGTCAGACCCCAGAAAGAGCAAGTGCCACAAAGGGGCTTCACTTAAGAGCTAAAACCAGCAATCAGCACGAGATATAAATAAAAGTAAGAACTGAAAATAAAGAAAATACACCAGGATGATATACGACGAGATAACCATGGAACTATTCAGGTAACCAGGTTACAACCCGTAGACCAAACAAGGACCGGGGTTGTAACCCTTCGTCTGAACAGAACTTGGAATTCTCACCATTTATCGGTAAAATAAATACAAGCATTCTGGTCATTCAATAATCTGGAACAGGATCAGGGCAAGACTAGACTGGTTAGACTCCATCCAATCACTTCACGGCCAAGCAAGAATTACGGCTTGATACTTTAACTAACTAGGGTTGTCACAAGCCTAATTACTAACAAGATGCAGTGAGATTATTCCACAGCCACAAGCCCTGCAGACCATCCAGGTTACCCGGGTTAAAAGATTAGAGTTGAATTCAGGTGGGTACATCATCCAGGAAACGAATGTACCCTTAGGTAGCTTGAAGGGTGCAACACATGACAGTGTGCTGGAAATGTGCCCTACTCGGCGGCAGGCTATAGATCCCAAGGCGTGCCCAGGTAACGGGATTGCCTGTAGCTGGAAAATCTCGCCATGACTAATGTATTAATCTAGTTATTAGCCTTAGTCCATTTTAGTAGGTACTCCTGACCGTGGTACTCAGGAGTCCCTGTCCTAGACATGATGCAAGACAGGACTGGTTTATTTATACAAACACAATCGCCCACGGTGTCCAGATTAATTATACAGGTCATGTCATGTCAGGTAGCCGTCGCAACAGCTATTCGAGATAATCATGTCAGGTTATCATACCAAGTGTACTTGTCAGGAGTGCGCCACAACGGGCCACTATCAGGTCATGTCAGGTTATTATGTCAGGAGTGCACCACTACGGGTCACTATCACGTCATGCTCAATTATCAATTCCAAACATATCAAGAAAATTCGTGATTATCAATTTCAGGACAAAAGGCGTAAGGATATAAAATGGACGTTAAATATCTAATAAAATATCAATATACAGGGCTATAGAAGAGCCAATCTTAAGAAAAATATAACCAAACTAACACGCTGACATAAGACCAAGTCTGCCAAAGGCCATACGCTCAGTGCCAAAGTCATACGCTCAGGTCATACGCTCAGGTCAGGCTACGCTCAGGTCATACGCTCAGTGCAAGTACTCCATACGCCTCCAAAAGGCAGCGTATGAGGTCCATACGACTCCTTGTCACCCAAGTGAGCGTATGCAAGACATACGCTCACAAAAGGCAGCGTATTGACTCCATACGACTCCTTGTCACCCAAGTGAGCGTATGCATGACATACGCTCCCAAAAGGCAGCGTATGGACTCCATACGACTCATTGTCACCCAAGTGAGCGTATGCAAGATATACGCTCCCAAAAGGCAGCGTATGGACTCCATACGACTCCTTGTCACCCAAGTGAGCGTATGCAAGACATACGCTCCCAAAAGGCAGCGTATGAGGACTGCGCTGCGCTAAAGAGCGCACGCAACTCAGTGGCGCAAGCTAAAAAGCTCGTGTACTGCTCACTGTCTTCTCCAAATCAGCAAGAACTCCATGGTTGAACCCAAAGCTTCAAAAGTCCATAACTTGGTCAAAATAAGTCCAAATCTAACTTTTCAAAGGCCAAAATTGGGTAGAATAAAATTCTCTACAACATGGAACCATCAAAACTTGAAAACAAAGAAGTTTGATAGATCAAAACCACCAAAATCCGAAAATAACTAATTTCTAGATCTACAAAAATTAAAGCTTCAAAATAAAAAATGACAAGTTCTAATGTGTCTTAGAAACATGAAGAGAAGCTAATGGAACAATAAAAACGGGCTCTCTTGTGGAAGCAAGTTGCACTTGCCTAGACCTCTCTCTTCTCTCTTTGGTAGGTGAAGGGAGTAAATGAGGAAGAAGAAGATGAATAATGAAGAGAGAGAATGAAGAGGGCTAATAAATATAAATGGTGGTGGTAGGTAGGGGTTCACCTTGGGTTCATCATGAACCCAATCAAAACCAAGCCAAGCCGAACCAACCAACCCGAACCAGGAATAAACCAAGCCCAGAAGGAAATGCCAAGCCAGGAAATCATGCAATACAAGAATAAAATACGTACACGTATTCCAAGAATACGTAATACGAACCACAGGCATTACAAAAATTATCTTTTTATTAGTCAATATACTTGAAAATCTATACTATTTCTATAACTTATTCTATACGTATACTATTTTAGATAAATATATATTTGAAAATCTATTTTTATAAAATATTTAAGCTATATTTCTATTTAGTCAATATACCTTTAGATAAAAGCTTTGGAAATATAGAAGTATCATTTCAGGCAAAATCTAAATTTTGACATATATATATAATATAATATATATTTTTTTTTTATATTATATATATATATATATATATATATATATATATATATATATATATATATATATATATATATATATCTTTCGGCCAAAACTTTATTTAAAATATATAAAATAATATAATAAATATATTTAGGCTTTGAAATACAATTTGAAATTACGTGTAAGCCAAACCCAATAATATCCGCAGTTACAAAAATATATTTCATATATATATGCTTTTATTTAAAACAATATAAATAATACTCTTCCCAAAAAAATAGTAATAGTACTATATATATATATATATATATATATATATATATATATATATATATATATATATATAATATATATATATATATATATATATATATATATATAATACTCTTCCAAAAAAATAGTAATAGTACTAAATATATATATTTCGGCCAAAACTTTATTTAAAATAGATAAAATAATATAATAAATATATTTAGGCTTTGAAATACAATTTGAAATTACGTGTAAGCCAAACCAATAATATCCGCAGTTACAAAAATATATTTCATGTATATATGCTTTTATTTAAAACAATATAAATAATACTCTTCCAAAAAAATAGTAATAGTACTATTACTAATACATAATATTGTATTTAAAGGTAAAGCTATATTAAATACTAATAACAATACCCTTAGTATTATACATATACTAGTCATAACCCGTGCCTATAGGGCATGGTTCATTTAAGGTATTCCCCCTCAAAATCTTGGACCCCCAATTTTAAACGAACAATAATAATTATGAGGCCCCCATCAAAATATTAAATCCCAACCACTGCTGGATGTGAATTTTCTTTGGATTCCCCATAAAACCCCACTCTCAATAATGCTCATCCACAACCATTATGAGTGCAAACCCCACTTTTTGGATTTCCCATAAAATCCCACTCTCAATAATGCTCATTCCCCATAAAACCCCACTCTCAATAATGCTCATCCACAACCATTATAAGTGCAAACCCCACTCTTTGGATTCCCCATAAAACTCCACAACCGTTGATTCACCAAGATTAAATCCCAACCACTCTTTATCTTGGCACAGTCAGCCCTAGGATTCAAAAACCTTTGTGTTTTGTATAATAGATATTTAAAACAATATAAATAATACTCTTCCAAAAAAAAATAGTAATAGTACTATATATAAATATATATATATATATATATATATATATATATATATATATATATATATATATATATATATATATATATATATAATACTCTTCCAAAAAAATAGTAATAGTACTAAATATATATATTTCTGCCAAAGCTTTATTTAAAATAGATAAAATAATATAATAAATATATTTAGGCTTTGAAATACAATTTGAAATTACGTGTAAGCCAAACCAATAATATCCGCAGTTACAAAAATACATTTCATGTATATATGCTTTTATTTAAAACAATATAAATAATACTCTTCCAAAAAAATAGTAATAGTACTATTACTAATACATAATATTGTATTTAAAGGTAAAGCTATATTAAATACTAATAACAATACCCTTAGTATTATACATATACTAGTCATAACCCGTGCCCATAGGGCATGGTTCATTTAAGGTATTCCCCCTCAAAATCTTGGACCCCCAATTTTAAACGAACAATAATAATTATGAGGCCCCCATCAAAATATTAAATCCCAACCACTGCTGGATGTGAATTTTCTTTGGATTTCCCATAAAACCCCACTCTCAATAATGCTCATCCACAACCATTATGAGTGCAAACCCCACTCTTTGGATTTCCCACTCTCAATAATGCTCATTCCCCATAAAACCCCACTCTCAATAATGCTCATCCACAACCATTATGAGTGCAAACCCCACTCTTTGGATTCCCCATAAAATTCCACAACCGTTGATTCACCAAGATTAAATCCCAACCACTCTTTATCTTGGCACAGTCAGCCCTAGGATTCAAAAACCTTTGTGTTTTGTATAATAGATGTATGGAACATTCAAGCCAAATTATTCACCAGATATTCAATATGACTCGGCCCAGGCCTGGCTGATAACCTAAATATTTCCATAATATTACATCCTTAGGCCCAAGTGCAGTGGGCAGGCCCAAGAATTAATCAAATATTTGAGGATCCATTAAGTTGTTCCACCTTCCCCAGGGAGGGAGATGAACGGGTTGGTGAAAGAGGGTTGAAAGAATTCCCCATAGAAGAAGAAGAGGAAGAAGCGACAAAGAGGACAGTATGAAGGAGAGAGAGTGAGGAACAGAAAGAGAAACGAGGGAAAGAAAGAGAAGGAGGGGGCGATCGCTCACCTACGGCGCTGGTTGCTGGCGCGGTGGCAGAACTCAACCACGAGGTCGAGTAGCTCGGCGCTGCTTCAGGGCCCGACGGCAAGGGCAGATCGTCGGATGCTTCCAGATCTGGCAGATCTAGCAGATCCGGCGTTGCCACGGGTGCTGGTGGCTCGCGGTGGACATCGGCGGTTTATGGATCGCCGCGTCGATCTACGACGATTTTTGGCGAGGGATGAGGAGGAGCAATGAAGAGGCGGCGGTGCTGGCGGAGCGCGGCGGTGCGGTAGCTCCCACGAGGATGGAGACACCTAGGTGGCCGAATCTGACTGGATCTCGCAGAGGTAGGTAAGTGGTGGTGTGGGGTTTTTCTTTTGGTGGTGGTGTTGATCTGTGGAGGAGAGGGTTTTGCCGGGTGGACACTGTGGTCGGGTTCTGTTGGTGGCCGGCAGGTGGTGGAGACATGGGGTTTGGTTCGAAGGGTGGTTGTCGTGGTGTCGCCTTAGCGAGGTTGGCCGGCTAGATTTGACAGGGTGTGGTGGTGATGGATGGTACTAGAGGTCTCGACAGCGAGGCTGGCCGGAGTCGGTGGTGCGGGCCCACCGGGATTGGGTTGTTGTAGACTCCGAGGGTGGTGGTGTGGTTCAGGGCTGCATCGATGAGGAGAGGGACTGGCGGTCGTGGCGGTCAGTCTGTGGTGGAAGCTGAGCAGAGGAGCTCGATCGAGGGTCACAACCAAAATTAGGGTTAGGGTTCGGTTGCGTCGTGTCGGAGGTGTCTGACACGACAGAGGATGAGTTGTTACAGAGAGTTCGTGTTCGGGTTTGTCGAAAACGAAAGAAATAATGTATATATAAAATTATAATCTAGTGGAAAGACATCCGAGGTTTGACTCAAGGCGGTCATGGCTGACACGAGGAAGGTGGACACCGACACGATGCACGCACACTTCGGATGCAATTTGGGTTGTGAAACTTTTATGAAAAAAAGAGCAAATGAGCCTTTTCTTATATAGGAGGTGGATACTCCTAATTAGATAAGGATTAGGTAGTTTAATTCCCCACTAGATAATTCACCATCTAATTTAAATCAAAAACCAATTCAATCAAATCCAAATCTAATTTAAATCTAGATCATTTCATCTTTAAAACTATCTAAAATAAAATCAATTTCAAATTTAAATCACCAAAATTAATTAAATATTAAATCAAACAAATTTTAAAATATCTTCTTATAAATGAATAAAAATAAAAATAATTAATTTCTAAAATATATATACGAATTTAATTCATGTACCTCGCATGCAAATAGAATATTTACATAGAATATAGTTTTCTCAATTATTATCTATATTTGAACAAGAAATAAAATAGTCTTTAATAAAAGTAAAAATAAAGTTTTGGCAGATATCATGCGATGCCCTTTTTATATAAAAATATTTACTTATACTATATATTGAAACAAAATAGCTATTGCTATATTTATAAGAAAAACAATAAAATATTTTGTATACGAATAAACAAATACTTCATATTTACGTTTTTACGCATTCGTACTCGACGTATGATACCAAAAATAAAACCCAATACCAAAATATAAAAAAATTAAAAAATTTCTAGTAAAAATTTAGGGAGTTTACATCCTATCCTACCCAACTTCCAAGAATTTTGTCCTCGAAATTTTGGAATAACTAGGGTAGGTAGGGCTGAGCTGATAGAAGGAGTTTATCGATAAGAAATCACGATTTAAATCATTGGACGAGAAGAAGAAACGCCATTCAACGAAAATAGACAATTTAGATAATCACCATTTAGATAACTACGAAAATAAACTCGCGAATATAATTAGATGATGATTACATACATGACAACCCATCAGTGTCTAAATCTCGATCAACATAAACAATCAATATTAGAAATGTGCAGCCTCGTAATAGGTAATAACTTCCTCAATCTCAAATTTTTTATAAATAACTCTTTATTCAAAATTCAAATTTGCTTTTGATCCCTCATAATCACTTTCATCTATTTTATTATTTATTCTCAAAATTTATTCGATAAAATCTTTAATTTCTTGAAACCTATTTTCCTTTTATTTCTTTCAATTTGATAATTAACCTACAAAAATTTTACTCACAATTTTTTTGAATTCCAACTATATTCATATATCTAAATCCGATATCTCAACAATAGAAATGCAACAAGTCAAAAAAAGTTTAAATTCAATGAATTCTAAACATATCTATCTGTAAAAAATAAAAAAATAAAAAAACTTTCCTCAAACTAAATTTTGTCTTTCATGACCTTCTTGAAATTTGAAATGTAATACATCTTCAATCAATTTAGTCGAAGTAACATCAAATTCTATCTTAACTATGAATTTCATATTTATGATCATCATAGAAATTTAGTCCAAGAATTCAAAACTTCTTCATGGTCGCTAATTGAGTAACCTTGGAAACTAGTTACATTGAACACTATATTATTCCATAGTATTTCATCTACTAGTGTTTACTCCAAATCTCAACATACTTACTTCTTTAATCTCCTCTATGGGGTTTTCTAATCTAGTTCCTTATAACTGAAGGGTATCATGATAATTTTCATCTATGTACAAGGGAATCATATAAGAAACAAGGTTGTATAAATCACGGAAGAATTTAATAAATTCTTTATGAGGAAAGTCATTAAATTAGGAGGAAACGAAATGTAGATAGTTAGGTTCAAAAATCGTGGTAGGGGTTGCTAGTTTAAAGCACGACCTTAAGGATATTGGGGATTAGGAACTCGAGAGAAAAATAATTAGAATCTTATAATAAATGGTTCCTTGAAAGTAGACAGTCTTCTAGGTTGGGGTATGATTAAGGAAAACGACTCTAATCTTTCTAAAGTTTCAAATGATGATAGATCTAGTGTCAAAGAAAGGACGAATAACTCAAGACGAGGATGTAGTCATATGTCTTGGACGATGGCTAGCTACACTTATATATATACGGCTAAGGGGGATACTCGGTGTCTATCTACATTCAAGCACGAACGGGTGTGTTTCCAAAGTCGGTGACGACGAAAAACAGTAAAGAGTTCAAGGGAGTTGCGATCGAATACAAATATGGGGTTCAAAGGCGTTTGGATAGTTCAAAAGAGAGTTGTCAAGGCAGACGCGGATGAGATCCTAGAGGGCAAGTATATTTGTCTAGTAAGCTAGGTCAACGATATCTCAATCCACGTAAAATAATCATATAAAAAAGCGAACCAAGTGCACTAAGGTTGATCAGACCATAATACATCGATTCTAATTAGACAATATGTTAGTGGGGTCCCCCAATAAAATATATGTCCTTGAACAAGCTCGATAAAAGAGTAAGATTGCAAAACTAGGCTATAGTAGCGGCATTGATCAAAATAGTAAAATATAAGTACGTAAGATTATAACGAAAGAAAGTATAAATAGTTCAAGTCCCTTAAGAATCTAAGTCTTGTCCAGTATTCGTGCCTATACAGTCGTCCTACTGTCTTCTTGTCTAAGGCTTTGGTTAAGGTCAAAGGGAATATTAGGTTGTGAGTCATTCTACCTAACTTACAAGAGTTCAACTATTAGTGGATTTGAATCAATGGGCATACAAGTCATTTTCTTAGCCTCTATTAAGCATGAAAGAAAAGATAAGATTTACGGTAGAAAGTGATCAAGCAAGATGCAATCAATGTAGTCAAGCAAGAGTTCAAAAATGGAGTCGATATCAAGCATGTGGATGAGATCCTAGACTCTAATCCTTTATGCAGGCTTTCTTGGTACTGTAAAGTAACCAAACAATTTATTCGTTGACCTGCATGGGCCACCACAAAAACATGTAACGTTCCTCCCAAAATACGTAGGACTAGGTATGTAAATATGCCAGCCGAATAATAAATATACGTAAGCTGTAAAATCAACTTTGAATTGTCATTTTGTACAAGACGTTGGGCAGAGACAAATCCACTACCAACTATTTTAAATAAGAAGTAATACTTAAACAATAAAAGAATTTGTCAACAGTCGTAAAGGACGACCCAACAGCTAGTCATCTTCGAAGGAATAGAGAAGATCACGGCCTTGGCTAGAACAGCTGTAGAAAGTCAAAAAAATGTACACCTGGAGAAATTACCAGGTCCTCAGAGGGACGTGACAAGATACAGAAAAAACATGCCATATAAACTGAATATAAAACATGTCACGAACTAACAAGTAAAAGTAAATAGTCCAAATCATAACAAGGTCTAGTATCCTATCAACGAAATATTGGACTTCACCTACAACCAAACAAGGACAAGGGGCAGCACCCTATTACATGATGTGACACTGTCCTATGCCATGACTAGAA
Source organism: Iris pallida (assembly GCA_029216955.1). Lineage (NCBI taxonomy): Eukaryota > Viridiplantae > Streptophyta > Magnoliopsida > Asparagales > Iridaceae > Iris > Iris pallida. The sequence goes on along the minus strand of JANAVB010002794.1, from coordinate 8,555,527 downwards.
CGGAGGGCGACATGACATAAACTAAGGTCACCTAACCATTCTAAGTGGAAATGCATTTTGAAAATAGTACATGGTCGCATGACTTCCAAGTCAAGTCAAGATAAAAAATATCTCAGTGGCGAGTCTAAATACTATATGCCATTCCTCAGTATCGAACGAGTCTATAGCATATAGTCTACCTATCGTTCCTTAATAGCGAGTGAGTCTATGATAGATAGGGAGGTAGTCAATGCCCAATCGTGTTCTTCCGTCCAATGTCCTATATTGTGTAACCAATAACCGTTAAGTCTTCTAGCATGCAACTATTAGCAGTTTAGACCTAGCACATGCGTACGGGTGATCAGACGACACGTAAGTACCTCTACAAGCTACTCATATCTCATACATATTTCATGGCACAGACGTGACAAAGTTTATGAAATATACTAACAAACGGTAGTCCCTTAACTCTAGGTCCATATGCAAATTGAAAGACAAAAAGGGAAATATGACTAGCATTTGCATCATGTATAACTGAAAGCAAGTAAGTAAATTGTGAACGGTAACGGAGGTACAACTAGATGAACTGAAAATAAATAGGCATTAAATATGTAATAACTAAAATAAAGATGCAGACTAAATATAAGTAGTAAATATGACAAGGAATCTTGCCTGGTAGTAGACCTGGTGTAGTGCGAGGATCTGACATGTCTCGAATAGTCCAATAGCCATTGTCGATGTGAATGGGTCCGAATTCACGAGGAATTGGGAAGCACGATTTAGTCACGATCAATGGTGATAATCGAGAAGAATTTGAGTAAACATATATGTATACTATTTTAGAAAACTATATTTATTACGCCCAAAATATTTTAGATAACTATATATTTGAGAAATTTTATAACTTATTTTATGATATGAAAACTATCTTTTTTTAGTCAAGATATTTAAATAACTATTTGAAAATCTATTTTATAAAATATTTAAACTATATTTTTATTTAGTCAAGATATCTTTAGATAAAAGCTTTGGAGATCTAGAAGTATCATATATATATATATATATATATATATATATATATATATATATATATATATATGTTTTATCATATATATATATATATATATATATATATATATATATATATATATATATATATATATATATATGTTTTATCATATATATATATATATATATATATATATATATATATATATATATATATATATATATATATATATATATATATATATATATATATATATCATAAAACATATGATATATATATATATATATATATATATATATATATATATATATATATATATATATATATATATATATATATATATTTTCATATGTTTTATCATATATATATATAATATATATATAGATATATATATATATATATATATATATATATATATATATATATATATATATATATATATATATATATATATGATAAAACATATGATAAAACATATATATATATATATTATATATGATAAAACATATATATATATATATATATATATATATATATATATATATATATGTTTTATCATATATATATATATATATATATATATATATATATATATATATATATATATATATATATATATATATATATATATTTGAACCCGTATATAAATATTTGAACCCGTATATATATATATATATATATATATATATATATATATATATATATATATATATATATATATATATATATATATATATATATATATATATATATATGTCAAAACTTTATTTAAAATAGATAAAATAATATACTAAATATGTTTAGGCTTTGAAATACAGTTTGAAATTACGTGTAAGCCAAACCCAATAATATCCGCAGTTACAAAAATAAATTTCAGAAATATTTCATATATATATATATATATATATATATATATATATATATATATATATATATATATATATATGCTTTTATTTAAAACAATATAAACAATACTCTTCCAAAAAAAGTAGTGATAGTACTGTTACTGATACATAATACTGTATTTCAAGGTAAAGCTATATTAAATACTAATAATAATACCCTTAGTATTATACATATATGTGTGGAACATTCAAGCCAAATTATTAACCATGTATTCAATAAAACTTGGCCCAGGGCTGTCTGATAACCCAAATATTTCTTCAATGTTACTTACTTATGCCCAAGCCCATTAGGCATGCCTAAGAATTAATCAAATATTTGAGGATCCATTGGGTTGTTCCATCTTCCCTAGGAGAGAGAGATGAACGGGTTGGTGAAAGAGGGTTGATAGAATTCCCCACAGAAGAAGAAGAGGAAGAAGCGGTAGAGAGAGAGAGCAGTATGAAGGAGAGAGAGTGAGGAACAGAAAGAGAAACGAAGGAGAGAAAGAGAGAACCGAGATGAGAGAAGGGAGCTCGGGGAGAGAGGCAGAGAATAAGAGGGAGGGGGTGATCGCTGATCTACGACGCTGGTTGCTGGCGCGGTGGCAGAACTCAGCTACGAGGTCAAGTGGCTCGGTACTGCTTCCGGGCCCGATGGCAAAGGCGGATCACTGGATGCTTCCAGATTTGACGGATCTGGCAGATCCGGCGCTGCCACGAGTGCAGGTGGCTCACGGTGGACATCGACGGTTCATGGATTGTGGTGCCGATCTACAATGATTTTCGACGAGGGATGCGGATGAGCGATGAAGAGAAAGCGGTGCTGGTGGAACGCGGGGGTGCGGTGGCTCCCACGAGGACGAAGGCATCAAGGTGGCCGGATCCAACTGGATCTGGCAGAGGTAGGTAAGTGGTGGTGTGCGGTTTTTCTATTGTTGGTGGTGTCATCTGTGGATGAGAGGGTTTGGCTGGGTGGTCACGGTGGTCGGGTTCTGTTGGTGGCCAGCGGGTGGTAGAGGCAAGGGGTTTCGTTGGAAGGGTAGTTGTCGTGGTGGCACCCTGGCAAGGTTGGCTGGCAATATTTGACAGGGTGTGTAGTGATGCATGGTACTGGAGGTTTCGACGGCGAGACTGGCCGGAGTTGGTGGTGCGGGCCTGCCGGGATTGGGTTGTTGTGGACTCGGAGGGTGGTGGTGTGGTTCAGGGCTGCATCGATGAGGAGAAGGAATGGTGGTTGTGGTCGAGTGGCGGTCTGTCGTGGTGGAAGCTGAGCGGAGGAGCTCGATCGGAGCTCGGAGGATCGGGGGTCATGGCCAGAATTAGGGTTAGGGTTTGGTTGCATCGTGTCGGGGGTGTCCGACACGACAGAGAATGAGTTGTTGCGGAGAGTTTGTGTCCAGTTTTGTCAGACACGAAAGAAATAATGTATATATAAAATTATAATCTAGTGGAAAGACACCGGGGTCGGATTCGAGGCCGTCACGACTGACACGAGGAAGGTGGACACTGACACGATGCACGCACGCTTCGAATGGAATTTTAGGTTGTGAAATTTTTATGGAAAAAAGAGCAAAGGAGCCTCTCCTTGTATAGGAGGTGGAGGCTCCTAATTAGATAAGGATTAGGTAGTTTAATCCCCCACTAGATAATTCACCATCTAATTTAAATCAAAAATCAATTCAATCAAATCCAAATCCAATTTAAATCTAGATCATTTCATCTTTAAAACTATTTAAAATAAAATCAATACCAAATTTAAATCACCATAATTAATTAAATATTAAATCAAACAAAATTTAAAATATCTTTTTATAAATAAATAATAGTAATTATTAATTTCAAAAATTAAAATATATACATGAATTTAATTCATGTACTTCGCATGCAAATAGAATATTTACATAAAACATAGTTTTCTTAATTATTATCTATATATGAAGAGAAATAAAATCGTCTTTAATAAAAGTAAAAATAAAGTTTTAGCAGATATCATGCGATGCACTTTTTATATGAAAATATTTACTTATACTATATATTGAAACAAAAATCTATTGCTATATTTATAAGAAAAATAATAAAAAAATTGTATACGAATAAACAAATACTTCTTATTTACATCTTTACGCATTCGCACTCGATGTACGATACCAAAGTAAAAACCAATACCAAAATAAATAAATTTAAAAAAAATCCTAGTAAAAATTTAGGAGGTTTACACATAGTCCCGGAGCCATATCATCAGATAGGCAACTAGCACAGCCTTCGGGGACATCTTGTGCATGTCGTGCCAGAAGTAGTTGTAAATATTGCCAGCGAGTTCCCCTTTCTCGTCTATTCGAGGATTCCTCTCACCAAAATCCTTCATTTGAGCGACAACCACATCACATGAGGAAACCGAAATAGTGGTGATATGAAGCCTTTTCGGGTCGTCGTTATGCTGGGTAAAGATGTAATCCCTTCAAGCAGTCACACAAGGGGAGGCTCTCGTCTTGTCATTCCGCTGGCACACATTATGGTGTCATAGCAGCTCCTTATACACTACCATCATCTTGGACACCTTCGCATCCAAATTGAAGAGTTTTCATTTGTCGGGGAATAATCTTCAAACGGCTCAGCACCCAGGGGAGTCTCGAGACTTCAAACATCTTATGGAGCGCCAGGCCCAGCTCTCCCCCAAGTGTGTAAAACGTTCTGGTATGAGGATTATATAGCTCTAGAAGAGCTAAGAACATATGCTGGTTCATCTCCACGCCATCCTGGGTAGCCAGTATAGCATAGTTTAGACCCAGCTCCATGAGATCCTCTTTGTACTTTGTTAGGATCCACAAAGTCAGATCGTCCCACTTCGACACATAATGGCACCAACCTTCAACCCGAAATTCGTCCTTCGGGTACGTGATCTTGGCCGCCAGCATAAGATTTGCGAAGGTCGAAGCGCCGAAAGCAAAGGTGTCTGAGGATATATCACTGAGCAGACTCCCAGGATACAAAACTTGTAGAGAGTAAGACAGCCCACCTCGTACGAAGGTAAAAACATCCTTCTGATCGGAACTAGAGTCAATCTTGAAATACCCCGCAGCTGCTACTCCCTAGGGCCCATATAGCCATGATCAACCTGATTTCGATAATTGACTTAAAACTCCAACTTTGATATGAAAAACAGAAGACAATTACAGAAGATCGTAGCCGATATCGTCAAGTAATTTTTCTACTTTATTCTGTATTTTTTATTTCTTGAGTCTAGATTATTTGTGAGTCGGGATCACGGGCAATTTAGAAGATTACCCTCACACAAACCTTTTTTTAACCCAGACCCAAACCAAATATCCAAAACCCTTGCTACACCAAAATTGGCCAGAAAACCTATAGCCGAACTCGGGCCGAGTTCAGACTGAACTAGGACCAAACTCGGTCACCTGGGATTACTCTTGTTCAGCAGCAAATTTCTACTCTTTTAGATCTCAAACGTTCAAAATTATGAATGTTGCCCTAACCGAGTTCTGCCCGAACTCTTGTTCAAAAATACCTATAAATAGAGAAGAATTTGTCATTCTATTCACTCAATCCATTTTTCATCTTCTCTATCTATTCTGAGCCTTCTTATTACAAAGAGCTTTCAATTTTCACATTTCCAAGACAACTTACATTCTTCTACGTGTCGGTGGTTTTCGATTATGAGTTTTCGAGTTGTACAAGTTTGGAGTATAAAAGTTTCTTCAGACAGTGTTGAACTTTGATCGTGGGCTTCAGATTAAAACATGACGGTGTTGAAGTTGGCGTGTTCTTCGGAGTAAAGCACGCAGTGTAATCTCTATTTCAAATAGTAGATTTAACATCGAGCAGAGTTCTCGAGACTGGACTAGTCCTCTTAGAGGGAAACCAGTATAAAATCTCAGTGTCTGCATATTGCCTTCTTATCCCTATTTACTTATTGCTTTACTTTATTGCATTCAGGTATTTGTTTATATCTGTCTTTACCTGCTTAATTTTTATTGGGGATAATTCTTCCCCTACACTCTATTCACCCCCTTCTAGAGGTGCCATCGATCCTACAATTTGTATCAAAGCATGGTTTCTCTCTAGTTGGATTAAATCTCCTTGAAATACACTAACACTGGTGAAGGCCAGTCTACAAATAGGCCACCCCTATTTAATGGCACAAACTACACGTATTGGAAAACACGTATGAACTTTTATCTCAAGTTATTTGATTTCGATTTATGGTCGATTGTCATTGATGGTTACAAGAAACCACATCCTATTGTGGTAGATGGGAATCTAGTCGAAAAACTACATGACAAATATACTGATCATAAAAAGAAATAAGTAAGTCTTGACGCAAAAGCCATCAATGCTTTATTTTGTGTTGTAGATAGAACTGAGTTTAATAGGATATCAACATGTGTCACGTCTCACGAGGTTTGGAAACTTCTTAAGGTAATTCATGAAGGAACTTCACAAGTGAATGAGTCCAAAATCTCACGACTAACACAAGAGTATGAGGCTTTCAAAATAATGCCTAATGAGACGATTTCCAACATGTTTAATCAATTTTTAGATATTGCTAATCTCTTATCTTCTCTTGGAAAAGAATACAACAATCATGAAAAAATACAAAAGGTACTTCGCGGGATGACCAAGAACTGGAATCCCAAGGCGACGACCATTATTGAAGGGAATGATCTCACTACAATGACTCTTGAGACTCTTATGGAAAAGTTTATGACACATGAGGTGGACCTTAAAGATTTTGAAGAGCCAGCACCAAAGGAGAAGACTATAGCATTCAAAGCACACCATAAGACAGCCTCCGATGACGAGAGTGAGACCGATAGCTCAGACAACAAGCCAATGGCCCTCATGACGAGGAACTTCAGAAGATTCTTGAAGCACGAAAAGACTAATAAGAAGAAAGATTCCAGAGACGACGAAGAACCAATCTGCTATAGTTGTAAGAAGACAGGTCATATCAAAAAGATTGCCCTGTTGTAAGAAAAGGGAGCAGATACGATCAGTCAGGCAAAAGGACTTCGACACGGAATTATGCTAATACCAACATCTGGTGTGAAAGTGAGGCGAGTGATTCTGAGGAAGAAAAAAATCTCGCAACACAACAAATCTATGCTTAATGGCTACGGATGCTAAGGTAATTTTGAATCCTCTTTATGAAGAATTTACGTTTGATGAATTGTCTGATGCCTTCACTGATCTACTAGAAGATCAAAAGAAGATGATGGATATGTACAAAAGTGCCAAGAAAGAGCTTAAAGTTGTACAATCTGAATTCTCTAAGCAATATCGAATACTAGAAGATATTAGAGATAAGAATTCTTCTAGCAATACGGATGGGATTTCTTCTTTAAAGTTGAGACTACATGACACACTTGAGAAGCTTGATAAAGCAAATCGAAAAAATGTAAAGCTCAATGATCTCTATGAACTAGAGAAAAAGAAGTATTATATTGCTGCCCAGAGAATAGATGCACTCACGGCCAGGTACAATGAAGCCTATGATGTCTAAAAGTTAGAGATTAAATTGGGTAAAGAGGTCGTCAAGCATGTAACTCAAGTGAACACAAATCACAAGGCTAAACACAAACACAACACGACCAACACTACTAGAACTACTAGAAATCATGCATTCATGTATACATTTCCACACAAGAAGTCACACACGTCTTCAAAAACTCACATACATGATCTTTCAACTTCACCTAGCACTAAACTTCACCATAAGGGTTCGGCCAGAGTTTGATGCGAACTCTACCCGAGTTCGGCCAAGTAATTTATGAAGTCTTGTGGTCTTCGTGAAGATCTGCAACCAATTTTTGAAATGAAAAATATGGACCCGAACTCAAGCCGAGTTCTACCCATTAAAATGCTACAAATAAATAAGAAGTTCTTATTCAAAATCATTCATTCATTCTTCTCTTCTCTATCTATTCAGAAGAATTCGAAAGCTTTACACTTTTACATCTAGCCTTTAAGAACTCCTAGCCAAGCCAAGTGTCATTCCGGTTTGATCTAGAGTTCGAGTTTGTAAAGAAGGCTTTTCGAAAACGTTTTTATTTTCAAAGTTTGCCTTATTTGAAGTTGCGAGTCCTTCGGATAAAAATCGTGGTTGTAAGGAGCTGCAAGTGCTTCAGATTCAAAGCTTGTGCCATAGCAGATTAACATCGAGCAAGAGTCGAGACTGGACTAGTCCTCTCAAAGAAATACCAGTATACATCGTTGTGGCATGAGTTTGCTTTTCTGATGCTCTTTACTTTATGCATTTGATTTTTTGTATAGTTTGTTATCACCTGCCTAGCACTTATCATCTGTGACACTATATATAATTTTTTATTTGGTGATTATCACTGCACACACACATTCTATTCACCCCTCCCCTAGAGCTGCTCAACATTCCTATAATTACGAGGTTCGTCATGAGGATTTGATTCCCTACTATCAAGCGACGATCGATATGATCACAACTTTCATCGAGTTATTTATAGAGCATGCGCCTAGACTGGAGAATGTCGAGGTCAACACCTTCGCTGTCTAGCAGCTTCTCTAGTCGTCCCTGCCAAAGAACAGTACTCATTCAAAGTGTCATGGAACTGGGGATTCCCAGGACCCCTAGTTTGGTGTGCGTATTGATCGATAGAAGTTTAACAGATCTAAGACGTGTTCTAACCCTTCATAGCGGAACTAGGGTTCATGAATTATACATGCGACGGGAAGAAGAAGACACTTTCCAGCAACCTCGAGCAGTCACGACCCCAAGATCTTCTGCACGTATTTTTTCCTTGGGTTGGACGTCGTGTGGTCGACGATCTCCCAACCTTTTCTTCTCCTTGGCAGCCCTCCCTTTCTCTCCTTACACGAATCATGAATTTAGAGAAAGCTTCTTATTTTGATAAGATCATAACGACCAGAGAATATAGGATATATAAGGCTACGGCAGAGACCATGAGAAAAAATTAGGGTTAGGTCTCCTAACGGATCTGGGTATCCCGTGTTCAGCCCGAACACACAACCCAGGCCCATTAACAGTAGCTCGGTCCACTAAAGAGCTATTGTTGTACTACCTTCTTAATCCTATATTATGATTATGGGCTCCCCTTATTATATGCTCGTTTGGATCCCTATGTTAAGATATCGAATGTTCATCGATTAAATTAAGTTACTGACAAATATATTGATCGACATCTTTTATCCTTAAGTAGTACTACTCAACTTTATTTGTCATGTCGGATATACCACCTGCAGGGTTTACATGATAATCCTTATGAGCTCCTTAAGGGGACATCATCAACCCGACGTATCGGGACATGGATTTCTTTTATAATCAACAGCCCATCATACATACAATATTATTATCCAATTCAAATAGGTTGTTGACCCATAATGAACCTTACTCTTTTATGAGTCAAAGTAATGCACACTACATATACATATTTGTTATTATATTCGGATTAAAAACACAAGCATCCATAATAACAGAGGTGTTTGTTCTCTTATGTAGTCAGTACAAAGAGAACAACCTCAAGTGGTCATGTTCAATACACACAAAGTGTACTAGTGTAAACCTATAGTTAAGATAGACTAATACCAGATTACACTACAACCTTTCCAATGGATTGTCCAAGTCCATCTAGGTTGTGAACTATTTATATATTCCATAGGGAACTGATAATATGATCCTATGTATGACACCACACAGCATATTATCTATAATATAGAATATCAGACACTTGTATTAACACTTGCAACAAATAAAATATGCAAACATTTGATCATATGATTCTTATTCAAAATTTAAAGAAATAAAGCTAATACAAAAGTGATACTTTTAGTATATAACCCTAACAAAGTGGTCGACCGAGAATTGGTGTGCACTAAAGACAGTCTACAAACATGTTGCAGCTACTCTTTGAAAACGAATGTCGACATCAAGGACTGGAAGTTTACCCTCATCGACTACGCGTCTATGGGATTCTTTCGGAAGATCCGAAGAAAGTGGCTTCTGTTAGAAGACGCTCCCTCTAATTCTACTACGACACTACAATCAAGGTTTTGTATCGATGCTCATATGACTGACTTCTGCTATAATGTTTATCAGATGCAGAATTTAAACAAGCGCTCAGAGAGGCGCTGTCACGATCCGCACCCTAGAGTAAGGGCACAAGAAGTGGGTACGTCCAGCCTACGTCGCAGTGTCGGTGCTAGAACGCTATCCTAGGTCAATCATCTAACAATATATAAGGTACCTGTACAGTATATACACTCCGAATGGAGGTGACATAACAGAATACAGTCTCAATCACATCTAAGGCAGAAAACGATAAGATAGATAGATAGATATAAACGAATCCACACAAGAGATACAATAGAAAGAAGTCTAAGTGTCTATGATAACATCTCCACAAACATCCAGATAAAACAAACTTCCAATATATACAATAATGTATCAATCAGAAAGACAAGGTAAGAGTCTAAGCTAGTACTCTAAACCACTGGTGGCAGATCCTCTACTGCAAGTGGGTCCAAGTCACAAGTGTTGTCTATAGCTGCACCATAATAGGTAGACACCAGAGCCTCATCATCCTCTGTAAAATTTTCAACAGGTCCAGTCAGGACAGGAGTGAGCACAATACATCTCACACAGGTCATAATAGGTTAGAAAATATATACATGCAAGAGAGTACGATACATGAAACTGAAAGAATGTACATGATGTAAATAGAGAGAACTGTAAGGGAAATATCTATTATAAGTAGAGAACTATCAGTGACTAGTAATTTAGAGTACAAAGTCGACATGTGAACGGCTGGATTTGCACATGAATATACTAAAGAGGCGCACATGGTTATACTACTTTGGAATTGTTTACATGACTATTTATACTCCCCCATATCCCAATCAATACACAAGGATCCAGACAAGTTATGTTACACACATAATTTTCACATAAAAGCCCATAGATGGGTGCACATGAGGGCTCATAAATGAGTGCACATGAATTTCACATGAAGGCCCATAAATGGGTGCACATGAAATATAGGTTACACATGACGTACATGAGAAACATGACCAAACATGAGAGCACATGAGAGTACACGAGTGAGCATGAACGAACATGAAGCACATGAATAACATGAGAGCGAGGAATACATGATGTACATGAAACACATGACATGAAATATCCGATGCTCCCGAGGTGGATAACATCTCATGTAGGGATCCATATAGTACCAATTCGTGATAATATCGTGACAGCATCAAATAAGGTAATCTAGAGCAGGAATATAATCCTAAACAAGTTATGAAATGATCAGAGAATGTACTCGCCTGGTATCCTGAATATCTGAAGAGAATATACTGTCCGAGGAGTGGTGTCTAGCTCCTATAGAACAGTACAAGTCACTATATGTCCAAAATAGTAAAATAGACTGCTATAATGCATCTACATGTTGTCTAGGTCAAACTAGACTAAAGTCAACACTTGGTCAACTCTAGTCAACCACACTTGTCAAACTAGGTCAACTAGGTCAAGTCCTAGTCCAAACAAGTCTAACAAGTCTTACTAGGCCTAACCAAGCCTAGGCTAGCACTCACACAATCACAAGGCAATGTGAACCACAACAATACATAATATAAAATAGATACTATATAAAAATACATACCTTCATACATACATGCATATTCACATTACATACATATTTATATATATAGGCATATATGTTACATCATGCATATTTACATAGTTACATAGATATATACATTCATGCACATTTACATACATACTTTTATACATTATATATGTTAACATTCATTACAATGCATTATATTTTACTTATACCTTTGATTCATTCATTCATTCATATATGACATTCATTCATGCATTTATACATTCATTTATTTATGTTATCACTATATACATACTTGATTCATGTATCCACACATACATACATGGATACATAACATACATGTATACATTCATACATGCTTATATTGCATACATGCATACATACATATCATGTATACATACATACATACATTGCATACATGCCTACATACATATCATATATGCATACTTGCATTCATTCATGCACATTACATACTTACATGCATCTATACATTATATACAACATGTAAAAATAGAAGAGGAAAAAAAGGAGAAAAACTGAAATGGAAAGGGAAGGGAAGGAAAAATGTAAGAAAAAAGAAAAACAGTGGAAATATACATGCTTGCATAATATATTTTATATTACCATACATGCTATCATTATATATTGTATTACATTATGTATACATTATGCATTCATATCTATCATTACATGTATACCTTGCATTCATATCTAGCATTCATTATATACTTTCATGCATACATTGTATATCATTCTTTCATTCATACATTTGTGCATTGCTTACATACATTACATTGATTGCATTCCTACATGCTTGCATTCAACCATATATATACATTAATATAAAGGGAATACATATCATATATATTATTTCATTCATCTAACATATCATGCATTACATACTCTACATTCATTTAATATCCATACTACATAGGCTCATAGGTTACACAAAATGTCTATGTCGTATAGTCACTCTTCTACTTAAAATCAATACTGTACCAATTGGGCCTTCACTAAATTCTAGGATTAAATTATGTCGTAGCCCTTCGTGTTAGCTTTTCGAAACTTCAAACGGATCGCATTTTCGTGTCCGGAAGCTCCCGGAATCGCGAAAACACCGAAACGCGTTTGTCTTTCGGACAGCTGACACTCAAATAATTTTACAAAAAGTTCCATAATGATTTTGGCTTATTAAAATATATATTTGGAAAGCTAACTTCGATACGGTTCTTTTAAAAAAATGGAAGATTAAACAGAGTTCTAAGCTAAAAGTTATAACATTTCTAAGTTGCTTTGGTTAATAAAAACGTGGATGAATATTATGACGAATTTGAGTTGTTTTGGACAAAAGAAACACATGTAGGCCAACATACTTGGATACCAACATAGGTATCCAAATAAAACTCATTCTAACCATCCTAACTAAGATCAATCCACTCTCTAATCATTCTAAAACTGAATTTAAATATTTATTTAAACTATTATCATATATACATACACATGGGGTGTCCTAATTTGGGATCTATCAAGTAAGACACAAGACACATATCTAAAATCCTCAAGAGAGCTCCAAATGGCCTCAAATTTGAATCTAAAGGGCACACATGCATGAGGATGGATCCTACGGATTCAAAACTAATTTACATGCAAAGAAAATCGATTTAGATGATGGGTTTTACCTATTGGGAGTGGAATCCCAATGAAATCTTTTAGGACATGGCTCCGATACGAAGATCCCTCAAAGTGGACACTCCTTCTTGTACTTCTCTTCCAATCCTTGGTAGCACCCTTCCCTTGGAGAATGGGAATGATTGAAGGAAGATTTGGTGAAGGAATGATTTGATTTGGAGATCAAATCAAAGGGAAGGCTCTCTAAAATTAGGGAAGAACAAAAAGGAAAATAAAAGAGGCAAGATTGTAATGAATGAAATGAATCATTCTATCCTAAAGGTGGATACCATAAAGAGTCCATTAGGGCTAATGGAAAATATCCTAATAGCCCCTCTCTAGTCTCATATGGTTAAGTCTAGACTAGGTTCAAGTTTGGGGTCAAAGGATCTAGTTTTGAGTCTCTAACTTAACCATTCTACCATGATAAAAATTAGTCCAACTAACTAACTTAAATGTTGGGTTTTGTGGGCCATGATTAACTTAATATTGGGTCCCATCTAGAGTTTAAGCTACCCGGGTCATAATACAAGTCGGAACGAGACGAAACTCAAACCCGACTAAACAAATCCAATAAAAACAATATTAAAAATATAAAATTTTCCCAAAATATTAAAATATAAAAAATGACCAAAATCATAATACATTAATTTAAATATTATTAAAATAATCTAAAATTTACCAATTAATCAAAATCCTAAATAATTTAAAAGTCACAAAATGACCAAAATACTCTCAAGCTAAAATGTGGTAGTGACAGGCGCATGATGGCACCTATGAGACACCAGCCAGGTCCTAAGCTACAGGACCTTCTCTGCCGCATGAGTTACTATTGGCCTACGATGATCATTGATGCCATGGACTATGCCAACAAGTGTAAAATATGTCAGATCCATGCTGATTTCATCCATAGGCCTTCAGAATTTCTACATCCGACGGTCGGCTCCTGGCTTTTCATGGCATAGGGAATGGTCATCATTGGTCCGATCAGCCCACCATCAACAAGAGGACATCGGTTTAACCTGGCCATAACCGATTACTTCTCTAAGTGGGTAGTAGTTGTACCCCTTGCAGAAGTGAAAACTTCCAATGTGATTGCTTTTATTAAGCATCACTTGATCTACCGCTTTGGCTTGTTGCGGCAGATCTTTCACGGCAACGGCCCGCAGTTTGCAAGTCATGCCTTCTATCAATTTTGTAATAGAAATTAAACAGAATGTAGCTTTTACACCCTACAATCAAGCGACGAATGGATTAGCAGTAACTTTCAATAAGAAGATCATTAAGCTGCTTTAATTTTTTGTCTCATCTATTAAGCATAATTGGAACGAAAAGCTTGGCGAATGTTTCTGGGCATATTACACAACAGTCCGAACTCCTGTCGACAGTATGTCATTTTCTCTCGTATATAGGAGTGAGACGGTTCTTCCTCTGGAGATCCAGATCCCCTCACTTCAAGTAGCCATCTCCAATCAATTGACGGACGAAGATAACTACCGCCTGCGACTACAAGAGCTAGAGGCGTTGGATGAAAAGCATCTCCTAGCTCAACAATGCATTGAGTTGTACCAAGCACGCATCACTGGAGCCTTCAACAAGAAGGTAAAAGAAAGAACATTCCAAGTCGGGGACCTCGTCCTGGCAGTTAGGAGGCTGATGATCATGACTAACAAAACGGTAGGAAAATTCTAACCTAAGTGGGAAGGTCCCTTTATGGTGGAGACTATGTACTCCAATGGCACGTATAGGCTTGCGAAGCCTAATGGAGATCTGATGATGATGCCCATCAATGGCAAGTTCCTGAAGAAATACTATGGCTGAGCCATGATCAGCCGTACAACTTCTACCAGCAACCATCATCTTCTCAAGGTACATAACACAAATATGAGAACCATGGCGCCTGTACTCTCTAAAGCATTATCCTGGATATTCCTATATTATGTTCATACTACCTCTAATAAGGATATTCACACCAACAGTTGGTTTGATAAAAGCCTTATTTTTCAGCTACGGTACAAAGATTTTCTTTTAACCGCATGCAACCAAAGCCTCATGCGCCTCAAAAAAAAATCTCCTTCTACAAACACCCTTTTGTGGCCCAGTTGCCTCAAGGATATCCTACCAAAGGCTCACAGTTGAGACAAGGGTATCCTCTATTTCAGTATTACTCTTTCCCAGCAAATGGCAAAGCATTCAAACTAGTAGCTCACGTCCATATTACCTTTGACCTACCTTCCAAAATATAATCATGTTCATATCACCTCTGAATTATTTTCTAAACCAAAGGTACCTATTCGCCACGTCCATATTAGCTTTGAGTGAATATCTATCATGTCCCTCATTGTTTTACTTCAAACAGTAACACAATCTGAAATACTTTTCACGTCCATATTACCTCTGAGCAAGATATTTTCTTACCACGCTATCACACCCACGTGGTCCCTAATAATATCTTCCCCTACACCTTGTTATCTGTACCCAGTCTCAGGTATGCCTTGGATAAAAAGTCCACCAAACCCAAGTCTGGTCCCCCAAGGAACATTCTCCACCTTAAACCAAATATCCTTCTGAACAGAAATTTCTCAAGCACAAAAAATACAGGTCAAACAAAGACGTGTAATGCATGATAAAGCAGCCAGTCTTGAGTAACTTGCCAGACAAAATGTGCCAAAAAGAGAACTTTATTGATAGAAGAAGAGGGGGCTACAGAAATAGGGCTATGAAGACCAAAAAAAGAACCCCTAGGAGGAGGAACAGTCAGAGTCGTCGATGGCATCCATAATGTCCTAGATTGACCGGATACCAGCGATGTAGAAGAGACGGCAAAATGCATCCATCCCTTCCTGCAGCTTCCTCTCTCCAAGAGGAAGAGAACTGAAGTCTGAAGACGCGCCTAGGGGCCTACTGAGGTCACTCACGGACAGGCTGATGTAGTTCAGAAGTCGGCGGCCCTCAACAACTTCTTCTCCTTCAGCCTTCTCTTCCTCGACTCAGAGGAATGCAACGGTGGAAGTGACACCACAGGCCCCGTAAAAGAAGCGACACTACTAGAAGACGCCACCCTTCTCAATTCTCGAGAGCACCTAGGATGAGAGGTTCTCATCGGAGCCTTGTAAGGATGGATGAATGAACTGAGAGGAAATGCCATCATTTTATAAAGGAAGCCCCTGACTCTTCGAACGCACCATTTAAGGCATGATTTGGATCCTCCAAATGATGGAAAATCAAGGCCCGAAGCGAGATCTCCTTAGGTCCCAAACATATACCAATAAATAACTTCCCAGCCTGGCAGCGTTTCATGTGTTTCCTAACTGACGGCATCATTGAAAGTCCAGCAATATAATGGAATGCTAATGGACAAAACGCAGGCAGCCCAAGACTCCAGATGTCCATGCTTCTGTTCAAAGTATTTTAAACTCATTTAAGTTCAAAAACTTTGAAGGAGGACTTGTAAAAGCATAGAAAATCTCTAGGCCCACCATATGACCGAAGGGCACCAGACTCCTTATGCAAACCAGTGACTCCTAGTGGCTTCCTAGATGTGCCTCTCCTATCTACCAAGTCTGACGACACTTGATATTCCAAGGCACTTCGTACCCCATGTAAGTACGATATCTACATCACCATTGGCCATCTCCTTGACAATCAACAACAGAATAGTGCCATAAGTGCATCTTCTCGGCAACTCCCCATGCGGTTGATCTCCCACACGACAGAAGACTTCCTGCAACATAATCCCCAGAAGCTCTTATGCAGCTAGACATCATATGGCTATGCTCCTCAAAAGGCCTCTTACAAGGCTAAGTCTCCACATTATCGTATTCCAAATGGCGGACGGTTCGTGCCTTGTGTCGAGCCAACCGGATCCCACAATCAACGTCTAATTAGGATTAATCTCGCGTTTATGATGTGTGCGTCAAAAATATCCCATTCAAATGAGAGATCCCCTCTAAATCATGGAATGTGACTCGTATTATCATGATCGGGCTGCCTGATTTAAAAAATTTGTTTATGGCGTGTGCGTTATACTTACCTCATCAAATGACAGATTATCCTAAATTATCGTATGTGCTACGTGTCATTCCTAATCGAGCCATACAATATAGTCGTTACTTATGACTGTTACAGCTCAGGATACTTAAAACCACCTTCTTGTGATCTTTGTATTGGATTTTGTCCTAATCAGTGTCTCGTGTCATTATGATCAGACCTCGCGGTTAATCAGCTATACCAGAACAGCTGTAACAACCCATATTACGGATACACCCCACAGATGGTTTCATAGCATCACTGCTTCATGAATAGTCTGTCCGTTGAAGATGACTATAAATTGAGGCACATCCTTCCATACCAAGACACATAATAAAAGGGAGAGAACACAGAAAATAACACACACAAAAATTATATCAAGAAGGCCATTGCATGTCGATCATCAATGGAGCAAAGGAGCCACTACAGCACTCGATCTCCACCATTACACTTTCCCATATCTCATACTTGTACTAGCAAACCCTTATTGCTTGGGTTTTGTTGTATTTTTTTGTTGTAATCTAGTAAAGGCAAAAGTTTGTTCAACTTTTCTCCCCTTTCACATTTATGATGGCAACACTAGTGAATAGCTTCGTAAGGAGATCATCAATATTTGGAACGTGCAATGTTTGTGAATAGACGTATGTCAAATGTTGACGAGACAATGTCAGTCCATCGAAGGACAACAGTAACTGTGGCTTGAATTTTGGTGGGCATAAATCTCACCCCATTCTACAGGGGAGAGATGAGATACCCTCAACTTTTGGAATGCATCCTTGTTATCGATCAAATCCAAGCAATCCTTCAAGACACGGATGGGTTCAGGAATTTGTGCATCAATTATTGATGGAAGGACAGTTTGTTGTGTAGCAGTTGGTTGGGTACCCTACGATAATGGCGGAGCACCACCCCTATTATTTGAAAGATTAGGGGAAACTGAGGCATTATTGTCTTTGACCTCCAGATTATCCTAAATCTGAGGCCCTTGTTACAGTATTATCGTAGCAGTTTATAGAGTCAACAGTTGCTGTAATATCATACTCATGTTGACGAATGCAGCTTCTAGAATATCCAGACGTTGAGCTATCTGGTTTCGACTGCTACCTTCCTCATTACTAGCCACGTAAACGGAAGTCAGATGTTAGCTAACGGAGGGAATAGTGGAGAGGTCCATGTGGTTGGAACCTACACTATCAAACTCACAGTTTAGAAATGAAGTATCCCCCACTTGAGACTTTGCATCTTCTTTAGCAAGGAAATTTGTGAGAGCATTCGCCTCTGGATTGTGAGAAAGATTATCCTTCCTTGGTGGCAGCAACCGAGTCTTAACCTTGACCCGAGTCTTGAAATGGGTGTCCTGATAGACCCCTTTAGAGGACTCGTCTTGCTGGCTACTGATCCATGGTCGAGGTACCATTGGCATGTTCGCAGTACGGGTGCCTCTTCCCCGATTGTGCTTCCTTATAACATGAGGTGAAGGAGTGGATGGACTCCTATGACGATTGGTCACGTGATGGGATGACTCCCAAATTATGTTTACGGAAGAAAAGTAGCTCATTGTCTTTCTCCTTATTCGTTCCCCTTCTGGAACGTTGTTGGTTTGGCGAAGCAAAACGTAGTCATTGAATCACAGAGTGCTTTGGTGACATGGCAACCACCTTTAAGCAGCAACAATTGATCATGATAGTTGCACAACGATGTCCTTGAGTAGACACTGTTGGAGTGGGTGGGGTTCCCAACCTATATGGAGAAGGCCTCGGAGTGCGACGAGCGCCGTTCGTGTGTCGAAGAAGCTCGGGAAGTAGGCGACGCGGAGTCGCTGCTGCTGTTACTGCCCAGAGGGAGGTTCTGGAACAGGGGATCCGAGTTCGGGCCGAACTCGGTCCCATGGCGAGTTCGGGCCAAACTCGGTCTGGCCACTCCAGCATTGTGGCGTGAGGTTCTGGATGCTCGACACAGAGTTCTGGCCGAACTCTGTGTCGTCGGGGGCTGAAGCGGATTTTTGGATGAGTTTTCATCATTGGATCTAATCCAACGGTTCAGGTTTGCTGCGGGATTAGGGAGTTATATTGGGATTTCCCAACCCTAATTCAGAATGCAATATTATCGCAAGAAACACAAGTTTGAGAGAGGAAGGAGGCAAGAGTGCCATTACAACTTCGGAGAAGAAGACGGAGGATTGAAGGTCGCTATTCGAAGGAGATCGTGTTCGGGTAATCTCTACTCGTCGTTCTCGCTCTTCGTAGCCGTGTAATCATTGTTCTTATCTCTGAGTGTTGTGGAGATCCGATTTGGATCGGGAGGAGTTTGTAGAGGGTGTAATTCTTCTATTCCATTAGTGGAGGCTTCTCAGGGTTGGACTCCGATCGTCCTGTAGTTTTTTCCCGCAAGGGTTTCCACGTCAAAAATTCTCTGTGTCTGCGTGGATTGTTTTTGTGTGATTGTTTTTGGGTTCGTGCGTTGTATTGCTCGGTCCTCTCGCAGGTACTCTCCGGTTTGGGAAAAGATTTCCGCGTTTCTTTCCCAACAGAGTGGTATCAGAGCTTTGGGTTCAAAGGATGTCAGGAGTTGACAGAGGAACCAGAGAGGAGAGATGGACGCGAAGCCGGTGCGCATGGTGAACCTTAATGGCACAAACTATCATTATTGGCGGAGCAAGATGAAAAATTTGCTATTTGTCAAGAAGCTGCATCTACCCGTGTTTGCATCCGAGAAGCCCAGTGATAAATCCGAGGAGGACTGGACATTCGAGCATATACAGGTGTGTGGGTGCATACGGCAGTTTGTAGACGAGAACGTGTACAATCATGTTGCCAATATTGAGCACGCGAAGACGTTGTGGGATAAGCTGGAATCCTTGTATGCGAAGAAGATCGGGGTAAACAAGTTGTTCCTGATCCGGACGATGATGGGTCTGCGATACAAGGATGGGGCGTCTATTTCGGATCACTTGAGTGAGTTCCAGGGCGTGGTTGACCAGCTATCTTCTATGGGAGTCAAGTTTGACGACGAAGTTCAGGGACTGTGGCTGCTGTGTACTTTGCCAGACTCGTGGGAGACCGTACGAGTATCTATGATCGCTTCTGCTCCAGAGGGCATGGTCAGTCTGGAGTTTGCCAAGAGCGGGGTGTTGAATGAAGAGATGCGGAGACGTTCTCAGGGCACTTCATCTACATCCCACCACTCAGAGGCATTGGTTTCAGAGAGCCGCGGAAGGGGCAAAAGCAGGGGTCCAGGTGGTGGCAGAGACAAGAGCAGGGGGAAGTCCAAGGGTCGTTACGAGGACTCAGAGTGTTACCATTGCGGTAAGAAGGGCCATATCAAGCGGAATTGTTTCGCTTGGAAGAGAGAGAAGAAGGGCGACAAGGGGAAGCAAGAAGAGAACACTACAGCGGCGGCCTCGGTGCATGGAGGCGATGTGATCGTCGTAGGTGATGAGGTCATTACTAACCTCGCCTGCGATGACAATTCTTGGCTGGTGGACTCAGGGGCTTCAGCACATGTATCTCACAATAGGGCACTGTTTGCCACTTACACGACAGGCGACTGCGGCGTGTTGAAGATGGGCAACGGAGATGTGTCGAAGGCGGTTGCCGTTGGAGATGTGCATTTGAGAACGAAGACGGGTGCGGTTCTTGTTCTCAAGGATGTTCGTCATGTCCCTGATATTCGTTTCAATCTGGTGTCGGTTGGAAGGTTGGATGACGAGGGATTCTTCAGTCTCTTCGGGAACAGTCAGTGGAAGCTTTCCAGAGGTTCAATGGTGATTGCCAGAGGGAGCAAGAAGTCCGGTCTCTACTATATGGAGGGGAGCGCAGAGGGGGCACAGGAGGTGAACGCAGTCAGTGATGCGTCTACCGAGTTGTGGCACAGGCGACTCGGCCATATCAGCGAGAAGGGGATGAGCTACTTGGTGAACAGGAAGGTGATTCCAGGGTTCAAGACTACAAAGTTGGAGAAATGCATGCACTGTTTAGCTGGGAAGCAAAATAGGGTGTCTTTCCAAAGTCACCCAAATTCGAGGAAGCCGGCGTTGCTCGAGTTGATTCACTCGGATGTCTGCGGTCCTATGAAGGTAAAATCTCTTGGTGGTGCTTCTTACTTTGTAACCTTTATTGATGACTGTTCCAGGAAGGTTTGGGTCTATGCCTTAAAGACCAAGGATCAGGTGCTGCCTACTTTCAAGGAGTTTCAGGCCTCTGTTGAAAGGGAGACGGGCAAAAAGTTATTGTGTGTTCGGTCCGACAATGGCGGCGAATACATCGGTCCCTTTGATGCGTATTGCAGAGAGCAGGGGATACGACACCAGAAGACTCCGCCAAAGACTCCTCAGCTCAATGGTGTAGCGGAGCGCATGAACAGGACACTGATGGAGAGGGTGCGGTGTTTGTTGTCAGAAGCAAACTTGCCGGGCAGTTATTGGGGTGAGGCTCTTCTCACAGCTGCTTATATTATTAATTTGTCTCCTAGTGCTCCTTTGCAGGGTGATGTGCCTGACAAAGTATGGTACGGCAAAGAGCCGTCATACAATCACCTGCGGGCGTTTGGTTGTAAAGCCTTCGTGCATGTACCGAAGGACGAGAGGACCAAACTTGAGCCGAAGACGAGGCGATGCATCTTTGTCGGCTATGGTCGGGATGAGTTTGGCTATAGACTCTACGACCCAGTGGAAGGAAAGCTCTACAGAAGCAGGGACGTGGTGTTCGTCGAGGATCAGACCATGACCAACACTCAGGATTCCGAGACGCCTTCTGAGGCTGAGGAATTGCCTGAGTTAGAGTCATTTCGCTTCGAGCAGTTTCAAGAGGACATCGCAGAGGATCCAGTTATGGGGGAGCCGGTACATGGAGTTGCTCCCAACCTTGATCATCAGCCTGCTGATGGTGGTCAGGGTGTCCCTCAGGAGGATGAGCATGCCGGAGAGGTAGTTCCTGAAGGGGCGGAGGCTGTCGGTATACAGCCAGCACCAGTGGCTCCACTGAGAAGGAGTGACAGGGATCGTCGACCATCTACGAGATACTCACCGGATGAGTATGTGCTATTGACTGACGGGGGGAGCCCGAAAGTTTCGCAGAGGCTATGGAAGACGAACACAGGCAGTAGTGGATGGTGGCTATGCAGGAGGAGATAAGTTCCTTGCACACCAATTCCACTTATGATCTGGTGCGGTTGCCAAAGGGCAAGAAGGCTTTGAAGAATCGATGGGTGTTCAGAGTGAAGCAGACGGATGATGCTACTCGCCCTCGATACAAAACGAGGCTGGTAGTCAAAGGCTACAGTCAGCGGAAAGGCGTGGATTATGATGAGATCTTTTCGCCTGTCGTCAAGCATTCGTCTATTCGGGTGGTGCTAGCATTAGCAGCCAGTTTCGATTTGGAGGTCGAGCAGATGGACGTGAAGACGGCATTCCTCCACGGTGATCTTAAGGAGGAGTTGTACATGGAGCAGCCAGAGGGATTCTGTAAGAAGGGCAAGTCACATTTGGTCTGCCGGTTGAGGAAGAGCTTGTATGGTCTGAAGCAGGCTCCGAGGCAGTGGTACAGGAAGTTCGAGTCGTTTATGGGGGAGCATGGTTATGCACGGACGACGTCGGATCATTGTGCATTTGTGAGGTATTTTGCCGATGATGATTTCATCATTTTGTTGCTCTATGTTGATGATATGCTATTAGTGGGTCGGAATGCCACTAGGATAGCGGAGTTGAAGCGCCAACTAGGCGCGGCCTTCTCTATGAAGGATTTGGGCGCAGCGAAGACTATTCTTGGGATGGAGATCAGCCGAGAGAGAGAGTCCAAGCTGCTACACTTGTCCCAAAAGAAGTACATTCACCGGGTACTTCAACGTTTCGGGATGGACGGGTCGAAGAAAGTGAGTTCCCCCCTCGCGGCTCACTTTAAGCTCACTGAGGAACAGTGTCCATCTACCGAGGACGAAAATGAAGATATGGAGCGGGTTCCATATGCCTCAGCTGTGGGAAGTCTGATGTATGCTATGGTGTGTACGAGGCCAGATATTGCTCATGCAGTTGGTATGGTTAGCAGGTATCTTTCAAATCCTGGGTACATTGGAGTGCGGTCAAGTGGATTCTACGATATCTTCAGGGCACTGCTGGTTGGAGACTTTCCTTTGGTGGTGACGAGCCGAAACTGGTTGGGTATACCGACGCTGATATGGCTGGAGATGTAGACACGAGGCAATCGACTTCAGGCTACGTGATGATGTTTGCGGGAGGAGCGGTGTCGTGGCAGTCGCGGTTGCAGAAGTGTGTTGCCTTGTCGACGACAGAGGCAGAGTACATTGCGGCGACGGAGGCTTGCAAGGAGCTGTTGTGGATGAAGAAGCTGCTGCAGGAAATGGGACTGAAGCAAGAGCAGTATACTTTGCTTTGCGACAGTCAGAGTGCGATCCACCTTGTGAAGAATCAGACGTTTCATAGCCGGTCCAAGCACATCGAGACCCGGTATCATTGGATACGGGATGTGGTTGAGAAGAAGGACGCGGAGCTTGAGAATGTTCATACACTACCAAAATAAGTGGTTTTAGCGACGCCCAAAAACGTCGGAAAAACAACAAAATCCGTCGCTAATATGTATCACCGACGTATTTACCGACGTTTAGGTTTTGTCGCCGTTTCCTTAGTCGCTGATTACAAAAACGTCGCTGAACGTCGCAATTACCGACATTCAGCGACGTAACAGTACGTCGGTGAGTTATCGACGTTTATCGTCGTTCCGTCGGTATATTAGCGACGTATATGTAGTCGCTACACGTCGGTAAAGACCTGGAATAGTTACCGACGTCTACCGTCGTTTCGTCGGTAATATAGCGACGTGAATGTTGTCGCTAGACGTCGGTAAAGGTCCTGTACATTTTTGCAGCTAGTGTCGGTAAACGTCGGTAAATACGTCGGAGAGCTGTACTTTTTTGCAGTTAGTCGTCGGTAAATGTCGGTAAAACGTCGGAAAAATATATTATTTGCAGCTTGTCGTCGGTAAACGTCGGAAAAAGACGTCGCTAAACGTCAGTAAGCGTCGCTAAACGTCGCTAAAGTTGTAAAAAAAATAAAAAAAATAAAACACAGATTCTATATTACCACTCACAATTCTATAAAACACATATAGGTACACATTCAAATCCCCACTCACAATTCCAAATCACAGCGCATTCAAACCCCCACTCACAATTCCAAATCACAGATAGCTTTAATCTAAGTTAATTAACATCCAATCCAAACACAATTAACATTTATCGACGAAGGAATTAACATCCAATCCAAACAAGTCACAAGTCAATTCGATACAAACACAACTAACATCCAATACAAACATCCAATCATAAGTCACAAACATAAGATGATACAAACACAAACAAAAGTCCTAACTAGGACTACTAGTGATCTGGTGCAGGAGGGGCACCACCGCGATGAAGGCGTAAAAACTCCTCATACTCCGCAAGTGAAATCGATACAGATGGAGCGCCAGGCTGTGACGTCGGTGGAGTCGGTATCGAAGAAGAAGGCGGTGGAGGCGGCGGAGTCGACGACGATGAAGGCGCACCCAGAGTACCAGCATGCTCCAACGCTGTAAGTCGCTGGTTGTATGAATCCATGATAGATAACATTCTACCACTGCTCTGGACCATCGAATCCTGCGCCAATCTCACTGTCTCGGCCATGGTCACCTGTCCTGTCTGCAACTCCGTCACCGTGCGCTCTAACCCTCCAATGGCGCGCTCTGTCCTCTCAGTCGTCTCCCTGAGGTCTATAATGCCGCGGTCGAGCGCATCCAATCGTGCTAGCAGCGCAGGATCGTCCGTAGGATGCTGAGACTGCTGCTCGATCCATCGTAGCA
Source organism: Iris pallida (assembly GCA_029216955.1). NCBI lineage: Eukaryota > Viridiplantae > Streptophyta > Magnoliopsida > Asparagales > Iridaceae > Iris > Iris pallida. The sequence goes on along the minus strand of JANAVB010002794.1, from coordinate 8,530,473 downwards.
GGTCGTCACGGAGAGACTCCATCATCTGGTGGACTCGGGCAGACTCCTGGGACGGCTGTGGACCATGCACACTAGCAGGAGATGTCCTAGAGGACTGGGTCGCAACTAGGGCGCCATAGGATCCCGTACCGTAGTACGTACCCCTACGGAGGCCACCAGCGGCGGTCATCCACAGCTCGTCCGCCGACGGAGCTTGAGTGGGCTGCGAGGAAGTACCGGCCTCTCCTGCATCAGGTGCACTAGCAGCCGCCCGTTCCCGCAGCCTCGTATACTCGGCCTAGAAAGTATGGATAGTACTCTATGATTTCTAATTTCTAATTAATGTACTTATTTTTACTAACTTCATGAATATTTATTTGCATCATATTTACTAAGTTATATTAAAATGGACACGAAGTATTAAATTAAGATAACGTATTGTAATACTTACATAGGTCTGCTCGGCCCTCTCGTCAATAAGGACTCCGCCCTTCCGATGGGTGGCCAGGAAGACGGTCACCATGTCGGCGTTACCGACCTTCCTTACCTGTAATTAAATATATTATCTTAGTAATAATTTATCGGATTTGTATTAAAATAATATTTCTAAAAGAGAAAGACATACCAGACGATGGAAATGTTCCGTCATCGGAATCGACCCACCGCACCACTTCGAGGCATGTTGCCTAGCCGCCTTAGCCTTCTCCGACTTCTCCTTGTACCTTGGCTCGTTGAATCGAGCCTTCATCTCATTCCACTGATCAGGGGTGATCCAACCTTTGATCGGCTTTCCGGCACGATCACGTTCCTTCTGATCATTAATAGAGTCGCGGATCAGCTTAGCAGCGATGGAAGGAAACATCCCCTCGATCTGCTCGGCCCGGTGCGGCGGATAGTAAAACATATCCTAGAACAGTACGAAACCAAATATTTATCAGTTATATATAATATGCATAAATTAAATGATTCATGTTAAAAACAAATCTATTTTAACCTTGAAGCGCGTAAACCAGAAGTTCTTCCTTTCGTCTGGAGCATCAGAGTAGTTAATCCAGGGACCACCATAATTATGCCTCAGCATATCGCCTAGGCGTCTCTGTACCCCTGGAGGACGATATCTATACATACATATTATATTCATGAAAAAAATTAATTTATGATAAAAACAGAAGAAAAAAAAATTCATAAACCAAAATACCTACTTTGTACCGTCGGCCCAGATCTCCGTCCTCCCCTCCTCCGGAGGTGCGCACGCATCATCTTCATGATGCTGGTCGGCCGTCGGCGCATCCTCCTCGGCCATCTGCTCATCCGTCTCCATCGTTGTATCAACATCAGGAACGCTAGACGGGGGAGCAATCTCAACAGGTCTGGAACTACTCGTCCCAGGAGATATGCCACGTGACGTCGTCCCAACCGGCCCAGCTACTGTCCGATATGGAGGAGTAATCGGCGACGAGAATCCAGAGCCGGTACCAATAGGAGGTACCGAAGGCAAACTCCGTCCCCTAGCAGTACCTGTAGGAAGTACCGGAGGATCCCGACCTCCTCGTGGCCCTCGCAAATGTCCGCGACGACCTGCCATACCTGATAACAGCATATGATAGTACAAGATATAATAGAGACTAGAAATATGACAGTACAACAAATAATAGAGACTAGAAATATGACAGTACAACAAATATTAGAAACTAGAAATATGACAGTACAACAAATAATAGAGAATAGAAATATGACAGTACAACAAAGATAATAACCAAGGTAACATATGATGATACATTCTACAATAAACATCTAAGTCCAGATAATATATTCTAGAAGAAACATCTAAGTCCAGATAAGTATATCTCTCTCAATCATCTTCAGAATAATCATCTTGTTCGTCTTCCTCGACCTCATCTTCCTCTTCCTCCTCATCTTCACTTTCGTCTTCACCTTCGTCGGCTTCGTCTTACTCTTCGGATAATTCTACATCTTCTACATTATGTGTCGTGTAATGCGTAACTTCCGTGGAGTCCACATCGACAATATTGGTTACAGGAGGTAGCTCGTCCTCCTGGTAAGCTTTTTCATCAACATCAAAAGTATCTCTAGCTTTAGTCTTGCATACTGCCCACCAGTCAGACTTCGTTGCTCCCCGTCTCGGATAAGTTGTGAAATACACGAGCTGAGCCTGAGTTGCTAGGACAAACGGTTCGTAGCCTTGATATCTACGCTTGTAGTTTATATCCACAAGACCATGCTTGTCAATTTTCCAGCCTTGATTTTCAATCGGATCGAACCATTCACACTTGAACAACACGATCTTTGCAGGTTCTCTGCCATAATTATATGACAACTCCACAATCTCTCGCAAGATGCCAAAGAAATCATTTCCTGGATCGACGTCTTTGTAGTTCGAAGACTTGATACACAAACAACTGTTCTTCGTGGAATCAAGATCCAGGAAGCTGTCTCTGATCGGAGCATTTGTCGACTTGAACCGAAAGCCATTGACACAATAACTTGGCCATGTTTTAACAAAAGTAATTGGTCCCTTGGCAAGAGTTCTAATTAATTCAATCTCGGGTGAAATTAGACGATCGACCTGAATATCAAAGAAGAGATAATAAGTTATTTATTGCGCAGTTGCATTAGAAGAGGCCAGTAAATATTACCGAACTGCTTACATATTCGCTCAACCAAGAAGGAAAATGACGTCTCATTTTTTGTTCTAATGCTTCGTCTGTTAGGTAGGGTCTAACCAGCCTCAACTCATCATTATATGTGCTGGAAAACAACGAAGCATTAGAACGATTAGTACAATAATATTAGCTTATACTATTACATTGAGATGACGTAAACTCATCATTCCTTACTTACCCCTCTAGCTTCTCCACTTCATCCTCGTCGCAATTGAGTAATACATACAACTGAGCAGCCCTTAGCTCTTCGTCATTCAAATATCTCTTCTTTATTTTCCCCCAAGGCTTTCCGGACGCATTGAATACTTTCAGTATTCCATCATTAAATTCTTGATATCCGTCGTCGTTTCTCGGAGCCCTCGTTCTATTCGTAGCAACATGAGGTTTGAAATAGGAGGAGCAGAAATTTGTAATCTCCTCGAGAATATAGGCTTCACAAATAGAACCCTCGACCCGAGCCTTATTTTTTACCTTTCTTTTTAGGTGATTCAAATGTCGCTCGAACGGGTACATCCATCGATATTCGACGGGTCCACCAACACGTGCCTCGTAGGAAAGATGAATCGGCAAATGCTCCATAGAGTCGAAGAATCCAGGAGGAAACACCCTCTCTAGCTTGCACAGTGTTACCGCAATGTCCTTCTCTTGCTTTTCTAGACGATCAACGAGCAATTTCTTAGAACAAAGGTCCCTGAAGAATATGCTAAGCTCCGTCAATGGATCCCAAACTGCCTGCGATAAGAATTCTCGAAATGCAATCGGAATTAACCGCTCCATGAATATGTGACAATCATGGCTCTTTATACCTGTCAGTTTGTTCTCCTTGAGGTCGACGCATCTTCTCAAGTTTGAAACATACCCATCTGGAAATTTCAGACCTTGAATCCACCTACAAAGCCTCACTTTATCCTCCTTCTCCAGTGAGAAAATTGCCTTAGGCTGCTTCAACTTCCCATTCCCGTCCTCTATCAAATGCAATGCAGGACGTCTACATATTTCTTTCAAGTCCAATCTAGCCTTAGGATTGTCTTTCGTCTTCCCCTTTACGTCCATTACAGTATTAATTATGTTGTCAAACACATTCTTCTCAATATACATGACATCAAGGTTATGTCTAATCAGATTGGTGCTCCAGTATGGCAGATCCCAGAATATACTCCTCTTCGTCCAGTTATGAGTGCGACCAAATCTGTCACACTTGTAGCCCGTAGCAGGCTGCTCAATAGCACTTGGTAAATCTCTAACCTCCTCCTATATCGTGGCTCCGCACCACCTTGTCGGTGGATCACCCTTCTCCACAACGCCAGCACGAAAAGCATTCTTGTTCCTCCGGTACGGATGATCCTTCGGCAGGAATTGTCGATGACAATCGAAGAAGCACGGTTTGCCTCCGTGTTTCAAACGGAAAGCCTTAGTGTCGTCCATGCAACACGGACATGAAAGACGACCATGCGTGCTCCATCCAGATAACATTCCATAGGCCGGAAAGTCGTTGATGGTCCACATAAGTGCTGCCCGCATCTGGAAATTTTGTTTTCTAGATACATCGTACGTGTTGGAACCTACTTCCCACAGCTGATTCAACTCATCAATCAATGGCTGTAAATAAACATCGATGTTCCTTTTCGGATTGTTCGGACCTGGGATAATAACGGTGAGGAACATATATGGAGTCTTCATGCACATCCAAGGCGGTAGATTATACGGGGTGACGATCACAGGCCAACACGAATACTGGGATCCCGAAAGTCCGAATGGGGTAAAACCGTCAGAGCAGAGACCCAATCTAACATTACGCGGATCAGAAGCAAAATCTGGATACTCTCGATCAAAGTGCTTCCATGCTTCTCCATCAGATGGGTGATCCAACACTCCTTCGGTATGTTCCCGCTTATGCCAACTCATGTTTTCTGCAGTTTCCTTCACCATAAACAACCGCTGCAAACGCGGCGTCAACGGCAAGTAGTGCATCGAAGAGGTAGGCTTCCTGGCACCGACAGACTTTCCTCTACCACAGGCCTTGTAGCGATCGACACCACAAAATCTGCAGGCGTCTTCATCCTTGTCGTCTTTGTAGTACAACATGCACCCGTTGCGACAGGCATCGATTTTTTCATATCCCATCCAGAGCGATCTAACCATCCTCTTAGACCGGTAGAAGTCTTTAGGCAACTTCGCACCCTCAGGCAATATTTCTATAAGCAACTCCATAATACGGTTGTAGCAATCTTGCGACATGTTAAAATCGGACTTGATGCTCAACAATCTTGTAACCACCTCCAACGGTGAATGATCCTCACAACCAGGATATAATGGAGTCCTTGCATTCTCCAGCAACTCCATGAACTGTGCAGCATCGGGGTTCGGTGCCTCCTCAGGTGCATCATGATCATCCGGATCGAAACTAGGCCCGGCCGCGTCAAAAACCATGTTCACCAACCCATCGTCGTAAGGAGCGTTGTTGTGGACATCCACATAAGGCTCGTACTCCGATGCTAAAGACACAAGTTCTCCGTGCTCGCTCCACTGATAGTAATTCGGCGTGAAACCCTTCGAGTATAAATGATACGTGACATCCACTTCTGGATGATATTTCAAGTTGCGACATCTCACACACGGACACTTAATTTTGGTACCGTCCATGTACTGAGGGAACGCCTTGGCAAACTGCAGGAACTGGTGTACACCCTCTATGAATTCATCCCGCACACCGCACATGTCATCAGGATGACGGTTGTACATCCAAGTACGATTCCGCATATAGTAATTCAGCTCCATAATTCTGTAAGATAGATACATCAAGGTAGTGAATGATATGCAAGTGTCAAAGCTTTTCCGATGGATTGCATTTATCTTTTCATCCATTCATTCATGCATTGCATTTATCTTTTCAGTTTTGCATATCATTACCTACTATTATACATGCATACTTTATATATACATCAAGGTAGTAATACTAGTTGATGTTCTGAAAAGGAGAGTGCGATGTCTAGTAAAGGATTCTTTTTTTGAGGAGCTGTCATATCATGGAAGTCAATATAAAATAAAAGAAGTATACATGCAATTCTATATGATTTCTAGGCCAATCAAGGTCAAAGTCAACTATTGGTCAACTCGATCAACAATCTAGTAAAACAAGGCTAAACTAGGTCAATAAGACAACATCTTGGGTTACATTGGTCAACTGGATTACATTGGATGTGAAAATCTGTATCGTAAGATAAACTAAACATAATTAGTATATAATCATGTAACTGGTGGATCCGCTAGCTAGTAAGCCGGATGTACTTAATATCAGAGAGTATCAGATTAGTATCAGTATATAGGTTAGGTAGATCGTATCAAACGCATATCGGAATAGTAGGCCGAATAGGAGGCCGAGATAGTCGAATGAGAAGAAGGGAAGAAGGGAGGAGCAGATGGGTCCAGAGCCATGGTGGAGGAGGAGAAGTAACATGAGAGCAGTTTCCGCCGTAACATCTCCTGGCTCTGCTGGCAACTGAAGTCCAGATGCTACAAAGGACGATCCTTCGTTGAAATCGACTACAACACCCATCAGTTCAAGTTCATTCCTAGATGAGTATATTCCAATGCCATAGAGGAAGGTCAACAAACTGATGGCTTCTATGGCATTGGAATCTACTCATATAGGAATGAACTTGAACTGATGGGTGTTGTAGTCGATTTCAGCGAAGGATCGTCCTTTGTAGCATCTGGACTTCAGTTGCCAGCAGAGCCAGGAGATGTTACGGCGGAAACTGCTCTCATGTTACTTCTCCTCCTCCACCATGGCTCTGGACCCATCTGCTCCTCCCTTCTTCTCTTCTTCTCATTCGACTATCTCGGCCTCCTATTCGGCCTACTATTCCGATACCGATACTTTGAACCTTGATCTTAACCCAAACCTATATACTGATCGATACTAATCCGCTACGCCCGATACTAAGTATATACGGTCGATACCGATAGCGATAGTCCGATACCGATAGCGATAGTCCGATACCGATAGTTCGATCGATACCGATAGTTCGATACCGATAGCGATAGTCCGATACCGATAGCGATAATTTAAAAGTTTATGGATTATGTGTTAATTAGTTCATGTTTTCATTTAGAGGTTATGCTCTAGTTTTCATCAAAGTCAATTCTTTTGTGTTTTGGATATGTTGTGTAGTTGTGATGGATGCTTCATATTTGTGATTCTGACTGACTTTACAGAATCTTTGACAATTGGGATATATTATATTATCTATGAAAGTTTTTATGGAAATGAATGTTATGTCTTGAACAAATGTGGAGAGTTGTGAATCTCCTACATTCTCCTACATTTTATAATTTAAAACCTATGGGTCTTACTATTCTACAAAATGAGCTCCTACATTTGAAATCTAGAATCTAGAAATTGGGATGAGCCTTACTAATGATGCTCTTAGGTAACATATTTAACATATGAGATTTTCATGTTGCACTTACGCATTTTGTAGCTATAAACTGCTTAAGCAACAACATATTTAGAAGACCACCTATTCATGCAACTATCTCAAACTGACAATTATTTTGAGTAATCTCTTTCATTTCTATCGATACATGCCAAATATACTCTTTACCACATATAAAATAACACTAATACCCCGCTTTTCATCTCACACTAATAACTCACACACACATAATCATATACATACAAATACTAATCTAGTATTTCAAAACTCTCGACTTTGAAGAGTCATTTCTGTGTCAGTGTATACGACTCTCCTTGAAAGCTTTCATATTTGGTAGTAGACTACATTTTAAGTATTCTAGTATTTTTTTACCTTCGAAATAATTACTTAATTGACAATATTGTGTACGAATATTGTGTCGTGTCAGCCTGTCGTATCGTGTCTATGTCAGCACATCAGGAGGAGGGAGATAGGGTTAGGGTTTACCTTCCTTGGTCAGAATTGGGTCGGGGTCGGGGATGGAGCAGCGGCAGAGGGGACTAGTCGGGTCGACGTCGACGAGGAGACTTGACGGTGGAGGAGCGATGGAGGGTCGCCGGACGCTGCGGGAAAAGAGGTCACCGTGGGGAGGGGGTCGCCGCAGGGAGGGGGGTCGCCGTGTGGGGGGGTGGTCGCCGCGGGGGGGGGTGGTCGCCGGAGGAAGGGGACGCAAGAGGGACGAGGACACCAGTGGGCGAGCGGGGTCGCCGAGGTAGGGAACGAGGGAGAGGGGTGTCTCCGGAGGGAGGGGTCGCCGGGGGGAGGGGCTCGCTGGTGGGAGGGGGTCGCTGGTGGGAGGGGGTCGCCGGAGACGAGAGGGGGAAAAGGGAGAAAGATTTGGGGCTCGAGCGGGAGAATAAAATTTTGGATAAAAAAATAAAATCGATCTGGCCAGCAGAACCCTATATGAAATATTTAGCGACGTCATACGAAGACGTCGGTAAACGTCGCTAATATCAGTGATTTTAGCGACGTTCACCGACATATCCACGACGTACGTTTTTATAATACAAAACTTAGTCGCAAATACGTCGTTGAACGTCGCTAATAGTGACGTATTGCGACGTTATAAATTTACGTCGCTAAATTGCTAAAATATAGCGACGTCTTTCATAATCGTCGCTAATTACGTCGCTAATATGACTTATTTTGGTAGTGATACAGATGACAACGGAGCTGATATGTTCACGAAGATTCTACCAAGGGGAAAGTTTGAGTACTGCAGGCAGGTCGTCGGGATGACGACATCCTCCCCATAGTTGTGAAGGGGAAGATTTGTTGGAGTGGGTGGGATTCCCAATCTATGTGGAGAAGGCCCCGGAGTGCGACGAGCGCCGTTCGTGTGTCGAAGAAGCTCGGAAAGTAGGCGACGCGGAGTCGCTGCTGCTGTTACTGCCCAGAGGGAGGTTCTGGAACAGGGGATCCGAGTTCGGGCCGAACTCGGTCCCATGGCGAGTTCGGGCCGAACTCGGTCTGGCCACTCCAGCATTGTGGCGTGAGGTTCTGGATGCTCGACACAGAGTTCTGGCCGAACTCTGTGTCGTCGGGGGCTGAAGCGGATTTCTGGATGAGTTTTCATCATTGGATCTAATCCAACGGTTCAGGTTTGCTGCGGGATTAGGGAGTTATATTGGGATTTCCCAACCCTAATTCAGAATGCAACATTATCGCAAGAAACACAAGTTTGAGAGAGGAAGGAGGCAAGAGTGCCATTACAACTTCGGAGAAGAAGACGGAGGATTGAAGGTCGCTATTCGAAGGAGATCGTGTTCGGGTAATCTCTACTCGTCGTTCTCGCTCTTCGTAGCCTTGTAATCATTGTTCTTATCTCTGAGTGTTGTGGGGATCCGATTTGGATCGGGAGGAGTTTGTAGAGGGTGTAATTCTTCTATTCCATTAGTGGAGGCTTCTCAGGGTTGGACTCCGATCGTCCTGTGGTTTTTTTCCGCAAGGGTTTTCACGTCAAAAATTCTCTGTGTCTGCGTGGATTGTTTTTTGTGTGATTGTTTTTGGGTTCGTGCGTTGTATTGCTCGGTCCTCTCGCAGGTACTTTCCGGTTTGGGGAAAGGTTTTCGCGTTTCTTTCCCAACAGACACCTCATTGGCAGCAACAAGTTTCCTCTCCTTACGCTTGTAGTTGATTACATCACGTTGATAAGAAAAAGGGACATTCTCCTTCAGATCCATTCCACGTGCATGGAAATCACCTGCACCTGGATCTTTGAGTGAATGATTGGACTTCAAACCTACTTCACTCGCATGGGAAGCCCTTGCGCATAGGTTTATGATCAAGTCTTTGATTTCAGACCCACATCACACGCATGGGGATCCCCTACGCATGGGCCTTCACTTGCATGAGCTGTGCATGGGTCTCTATTTGATGCCATTATGGCACATGGAATTTGTCTGCGAATGGACTCCACTCTGTAGATCTTGTTACCCACCATGAACATGATTTTGAGATTGTGCATGGACAGGGAGTTAACAATCTTGGCCACTTTGGTCTTTTGCGACTTCGCGTGTTATGGCACATAGAAGTCCTCTACTGGTAGTGAGCCAGCAACTCCTTCGACTTTGTTGAAGACAGAGTCTCTCCCGTGTGCATGCGTCGAGCTTGGAAGCAGATGGCCTGCTGTCTGTATATTGGCTAGGCATGGCTCCTTCTACGCATGCGATTCTGTCAAAGACAGAACTGCACTTCACACACTTAGAAGGTCAGTGTTGTTCATCTCCTTCATGTTACACTGAGTGTGCATAGACGCAACAGAGTGCTCAATGGCACCCTTCTTGTTGTTGGGAAAGAAGCGCGGAAACCTTTCCCCAAACCGGAGAGTACCTGCGAGAGGACCGAGCAAACAACGCACGAACCCAAAAACAACCACACAAAAACAATCACGCAGACACAGAGAATTTTTGACGTGGAAACCCTTGCGGAAAAAACCACGGGACGATCGGAGTCCAACCCTGAGAAGCCTCCACTAATGGAATAGAAGAATTACACCCTCTACAAACTTCTCCCGATCCAAATCGGATCCCCACAACACTCAGAGACAAGAACAATGATCACAAGGCTACGAAGAACGAGAACGACGAGTAGAGATTACCCGAAACACGATCTCCTTCGAAAACGACCTTCGATCCTCCGTCTTCTTCTCCGAAGTTGCAATGGCACTCTTGCCTCCTTCTCTCTCAAACTTGTGTTGTCCAATGCGATAATACGATAATGAATTAGGGTTGAGAAAACTCAATATATCTCCCTAATCCCGCAACCAACCTGGACCGTTGGATTAGATCCAATGATGAAAACTCATCCTGAAATCCGCTTCAGCCCCCCGACACAGAGAGTTCGGCCAGAACTTTGTGTGGGGCAGCCAGCACCTACTGGCCAAACCCTGGAACGGCCAGACCGAGTTCGGCCCGAACTCGCCAGGGGACCGAGTTCGGCCCGAACTCGGGTCCCCTGCTTCCAGCAGCTCCAGCAGCAACAGCAGCAGCAGCAGCAACTACTCCCGAGCTTCTCCGACATCGGACGGCGCTCGTCGCACTCCGGGATCTTCTCCACATAGGTTGGGAACCCCACCCACTCCAACAAATCTCCCCCTTCACAACTATGGGGAGGACGTCGTCATCCCGACGATCTGCCTGCAGTACTCGAACTTCCCCCTTGGTAGAATCTTCGTGAACATATCAGCTCCGTTGTCATCTGTATGTACCTTCTCAAGCTCCGCGTCCTTCTTCTCAACCACATCCCATATCCAATGATACCGAGTCTCGATGTGCTTGGACCGGCTATGAAACGTCTGATTCTTCACAAGATGGATAGCACTCTGACTGTCGCAAAGCAAAGTATACTGCTCTTGCTTCAGTCCCAATTCCTGCAACAGCTTCTTCATCCACAACAGCTCCTTGCAAGCCTCCGTCGCCGCAATGTATTCCGCCTCCGTCGTCGACAAGGCAACACACTTCTGCAACCGCGACTGCCACGACACTGCTCCTCCCGCAAACATCATCACGTAGCCTGAAGTCGATCGCCTCGTGTCTACATCTCCAGCCATATCAGCGTCGGTATACCCAACCAGCTTCGGCTCGTCACCACCAAAGGAAAGTCTCCAACCAGCAGTGCCCTGAAGATATCGTAGAATCCACTTGACCGCACTCCAGTGTACCCTTCCAGGATTCGAAAGATACCTGCTAACCGTACCAACTGCATGAGCAATATCTGGCCTCGTACACACCATAGCATACATCAGGCTTCCCACAGCTGAAGCATATGGAACCCGCTCCATATCTTCCTTTTCGTCCTCGGTAGATGGACACTGCTCCTCAGTGAACTTAAAGTGAGCCGCGAGGGGGGAACTCACTTTCTTCGACCCGTCCATCCCGAAACGCTGAAGTACCCGGTGAATGTACTTCTTTTGGGACAAGTGTAGCAGCTTGGACTCTCTCTCTCGGCTGATCTCCATCCCAAGAATAGTCTTCGCTGCGCCCAAATCCTTCATAGAGAAGGCCGTGCCCAGTTGGCGCTTCAACTCCGCTATCCTAGTGGCATTCCGACCCACTAATAGCATATCATCAACATAGAGCAATAAGATGATAAAATCATCATCGGCAAAATACCTCACAAATGCACAATGGTCCGACGTCGTCCGTGCATAACCATGCTCCCCCATAAACGACTCGAACTTTCTGTACCACTGCCTCGGAGCCTGCTTCAGACCATACAAGCTCTTCTTCAACCGGCAGACCAAATGTGACTTGCCCTTTTCACAGAATCCCTCCGGCTGCTCCATGTACAACTCCTCCTCAAGATCACCGTAGAGGAATGCCGTCTTCACGTCCATCTGCTCGACCTCCAAGTCGAAACTGGCTGCTAATGCTAGCACCACCCGAATAGACGAATGCTTGACGACAGGCGAAAAGATTTCATCATAATCCACGCCTTTCCGCTGACCGTAGCCCTTGACTACCAGGCTCGCTTTGTATCGAGGGCGAGTAGCATCATCCGTCTGCTTCACTCTGAACACCCATCGATTTTTCAAAGCCTTCTTGCCCTTTGGCAACCGCACCAGATCATAAGTAGAATTGGTGTGCAAGGAACTCATCTCCTCCTGCATAGCCACCATCCACTCCTGCCTGTGTTCGTCTTCCATAGCCTCTGCGAAACTTTCGGGCTCTCCCCCGTCAGTCAATAGCACATACTCATCCGGCGAGTATCTCGTAGATGGTCGACGATCCCTGTTGCTCCTTCTCAGTGGAGCCACTGGTGCTGGCTGTATACCGACAGCCTCCTCCCCTTCAGGAACTGCCTCCCCGGCATGCTCATCCTCCTGAGGGACACCCTGACCACCATCAGCAGGCTGATGATCAAGGTTGGGAGCAACTCCATGTACCGGCTCCCCCATAACTGGATCCTCTGCGATGTCCTCTGGAAACTGCTCGAAGCGAAATGACTCTAACTCAGGCAATTCCTCAGCCTCAGAAGGCGTCTCGGAATCCTGAGTGTTGGTCATGGTCTGATCCTCGACGAACACCACGTCCCTGCTTCTGTAGAGCTTTCCTTCCACTGGGTCGTAGAGTCTATAGCCAAACTCATCCCGACCGTAGCCGACAAAGACGCATCGCCTCGTCTTCGGCTCAAGTTTGGTCCTCTCGTCCTTCGGTACATGCACGAAGGCTTTACAACCAAACGTCCGCAGGTGACTGTATGACGGCTCCTTGCCGTACCATACTTTGTCAGGCACATCACCCTGCAAAGGAGCACTAGGAGACAAATTAATAATATAAGCAGCTGTGAGAAGAGCCTCACCCCAATAACTGCCCGGCAAGTTTGCTTCTGACAGCAAATACCGCACCCTCTCCATCAGTGTCCTGTTCATGCGCTCCGCTACACCATTGAGCTGAGGTGTCTTTGGCGGAGTCTTCTGGTGTCGTATCCCTTGCTCTCTGCAATACGCATCAAAGGGACCGATGTATTCGCCGCCATTGTCGGACCGAACACACAACAACTTCTTGCCCGTCTCCCTTTCAACGGAGGCCTGAAACTCCTTGAAAGTAGGCAGCACCTGATCCTTGGTCTTTAAGGCATAGACCCAAACTTTTCTGGAACAGTCATCAATAAAAGTCACAAAGTAAGAAGCACCACCAAGAGATTTTACCTTCATAGGACCGCAGACATCCGAGTGAATTAACTCGAGCAACGCCGGCTTCCTCGAACTTGGGTGACTCTGGAAAGACACCCTACTTTGCTTCCCAGCCAAACAGTGCGTGCATTTCTCCAACTTTGTAGACTTGAGCCCCGGAATCACTTTCCTGTTCACCAAGTAGCTCATCCCCTTCTCGCTGATATGGCCGAGCCGCCTGTGCCACAACTCGGTAGATGCGTCACTGACTACGTTCACCTCCTGTGCCCCCTCTGCGCTCCCCTCCATATAGTAGAGACCGGACTTCTTGCTTCCTCTGGCAATCACCATCGAACCTCTGGAAAGCTTCCACTGACTATTCCCGAAGAGACTGAAGAATCCCTCGTCATCCAACCTTCCAACCGACACCAGGTTGAAACGGATATCAGGGACATGACGAACATCCTTGAGAACAAGAACCGCACCCGTCTTCGTTCTCAAATGCACATCTCCAATGGCAACCGCCTTCGACACATCTCCATTGCCCATCTTCAATACGCCACAGTCGCCTGTCGTGTAAGTGGCAAACAGTGCGCTATTGTGAGATACATGTGCTGAAGCCCCTGAGTCCACCAGCCAAGAATTGTCATCGCAGGCGAGGTTAGTAATGACCTCATCACCTACGACGATCACATCGCCTCCATGCACCGAGGCCGTCGCTGTAGTGTTCTCTTATTGCTTCCCCTTGTCGCCCTTCTTCTCCTTCTTCCAAGCGAAACAATTCCGCTTGATATGGCCCTTCTTACCGCAATGATAACACTCTGAGTCCTCGTACCGACCCTTGGACTTCCTCCTGCTCTTGTCTCTGCCACCACCTGGACTCCTGCTTTTGCCCCTTCTGCGGCTCTCTGAAACAAGTGCCTCTGAGTGGTGGGATGTGGATGAAGTGCCCTGAGAACGTCTCCGCATCTCTTCATTCAACACCCCGCTCTTGGCAAACTCCAGACTGACCACGCCCTCTGGAGCAGAAGCGATCATAGATACTCGTACGGTCTCCCACGAGTCTGGCAAGGTACACAACAGCCACAGTCCCTGAACTTCGTCGTCGAACTTGACTCCCATAGAAGATAGCTGGTCAACCACGCCCTGGAAATCACTCAAGTGATCCGTAATAGACGCCCCATCCTTGTACCGCAGACCCATCATCGTTCGGATCAGGAACAACTTGTTTACCCCGGTCTTCTTCGCACTTATCCCACAACGTCTTCGCGTGCTCAATATTGGCAACATGGTTGTACACGTTCTCATCAACAAACTGCCGTATGTACCCACACACCTGTATGTGCTCGAACTTCCAGTCCTCCTCGGATTTATCACTGGGCCTCTCGGTTGCAAACACAGGTAGATCCAGCTTCTTGACAAATAGCAAATCCTTCATCTTGCTCCGCCAATAATGATAGTTTGTGCCATTAAGGTTCACCATGCGCACCGGCTTCGCGTCCATCTCTCCTCTCTGGTTCCTCTGTCAACTCCTGACACCCTTTGAACCCAAAGCTCTGATACCACTCTGTTGGTATCAGCCAGAACAAAACCTATGCTCTGATACCACTCTGTTGGGAAAGAAGCACGGAAACCTTTCCCCAAACCGGAGAGTACCTGCGAGAGGACCGAGCAAACAACGCACGAACCCAAAAACAACCACACAAAAACAATCATGCAGACACAGAGAATTTTTGACGTGGAAACCCTTGCGGGAAAAACCACGGGACGATCAGAGTCCAACCCTGAGAAGCCTCCACTAATGGAATAGAAGAATTACACCCTCTACAAACTTCTCCCGATCCATATCGGATCCCCACAACACTCAGAGACAAGAACAATGATCACAAGGCTACGAAGAACGAGAACGACGAGTAGAGATTACCCGAAACACGATCTCCTTCGAAAACGACCTTCGATCCTCCGTCTTCTTCTCCGAAGTTGCAATGGCACTCTTGCCTCCTTCTCTCTCAAACTTGTGTTGTCCAATGCGATAATACGATAATGAATTAGGGTTGAGAAAACTCAATATATCTCCCTAATCCCGCAACCAACCTGGACCGTTGGATTAGATCCAATGATGAAAACTCATCCTGAAATCCGCTTCAGCCCCCCGACACACAGAGTTCGGCCAGAACTCTGTGTGGGGCAGCCAGCACCTACTGGCCAAACCCTGGAACGGCCAGACCGAGTTCGGCCCGAACTCGCCAGGGGACCGAGTTCGGCCCGAACTCGGGTCCCCTGCTTCCACTCTGATACCACTCTGTTGGTATCAGCCAGAACAAAACCTATGCTCTGATACCACTCTGTTGGGAAAGAAGCGCGGAAACCTTTCCCCAAACCGGAGAGTACCTGCGAGAGGACCGAGCAAACAACGCACGAACCCAAAAACAACCACACAAAAATAATCACGCAGACACAGAGAATTTTTGACGTGGAAACCCATGCGGGAAAAACCACGGGACGATCGGAGTCCAACCCTGAGAAGCCTCCACTAATGGAATAGAAGAATTACACCCTCTACAAACTTCTCCCGATCCAAATCGGATCCCCACAACACTCAGAGACAAGAACAATGATCACAAGGCTACGAAGAACGAGAACGACGAGTAGAGATTACCCGAAACACGATCTCCTTCGAAAACGACCTTCGATCCTCCGTCTTCTTCTCCGAAGTTGCAATGGCACTCTTGCCTCCTTCTCTCTCAAACTTGTGTTGTCCAATGCGATAATACGATAATGAATTAGGGTTGAGAAAACTCAATATATCTCCCTAATCCCGCAACCAACCTGGACCGTTGGATTAGATCCAATGATGAAAACTCATCCTGAAATCCGCTTCAGCCCTCCGACACACAGAGTTCGGCCAGAACTCTGTGTGGGGCAGCCAGCACCTACTGGCCAAACCCTGGAACGGCCAGACCGAGTTCGGCCCGAACTCGCCAGGGGACCGAGTTCGGCCCGAACTCGGGTCCCCTGCTTCCAGCAGCTCCAGCAGCAACAGCAGCAGCAGCAGCAACTACTCCCGAGCTTCTCCGACATCGGACGGCGCTCGTCGCACTCCGGGATCTTCTCCACATAGGTTGGGAACCCCACCCACTCCAACACTTGTTCCATATAGAATACGGGTTCTATGGTGGCTATGCTGGCAACAGAAAGGATTTGATCCATTGACTTTGGAGCCTTGGCGATGGCTTCATGCGCAGTCAGATAAAGCAACTTCTGCACATGCAGAGGCTCTACTGTGTTATGTGCGGTAGAAAAGTGAGCAATGTGGGCTTTAGGAAGTCGAGTCCTGAGGAACTTCCTGGACTTCACTAAAGGTGAGGGGCTTGAGCTACCTCCTGAGAGCATATCTTTGCATGCTTATTAATTGAACTCCACGACCAGTATGTCCAGGACAGGACCTATCTTAGTGACGTCGAATTGCGCTATAACCTTCTCATCGGTGGAGAAGGATGTCCCCAACAGAGTCGCCAACTTGTTTTCCATCACAAAAGATTTACAAACTTTTTGTGTAAAAGAAATTGTTTTTATTGCTTTGATTACAAAGAATCCCAATTACACAAGGAGTTCTAAGTATAGGCAAGAATATAAAATTTTCTGGGGAGGGGTGGCGATAAAGATTGAGTTGACGCGTGACTCCTTTGCTTCATTGACGATCCGATGCAAGGATAGGTTCTGGACTTGCTTGTAGGCTTGTGTTGCATGTGGTCCTTTCTGCCCGTTCGTGCATGTCTGCCTGCCTATGCCCCCTACGAAAAGTACATGTCCTGGCTATTTATATCCATTTACACTGAAATGTCCATATGCGTACGTCATAGTTAATATTTATTGTTTTTGACTTTATACGTACTCAGGGGATTGAACATCCACACATAGCATTATTGGCATGACACATAGCCTCTATTGTGCATCTTCAGTGCGTGAATTAGTTTTAAACAATCGTGCATGTCACGGACATCGTGACATGTGGCGATCTGTTGCAACGGCTGGAACGTCCACGCTATATGTGCATAACATTATGAGATTTTCTCAACTGTTCATTGCCATCTATCATAGACTGAGTTGATTGGTTCGTATGCATGGTCAAAATATGCATGCATGGATAGTTAGACCATCTCCAATGGTGATTTCTAAAATTGAGTTCTTATCCTACTTGGCATTGTACTTTAAGGAGATTTCTATCCTAGTTGGAAGAGTTTCTACATAGAAATTGTAGACATACAAAAATGTTCTCCAATGGTTCTCCATTTCTATCCTATGTGTCACATAGTAAAAGAACCAATTTAATGGTGTTGGGCCCAATAATAATTGTGATGAGAGATAGGAGAATTTCTATGAGAGTTTCTACATGTAGAAACCCTCCTAGAAAGTTTCCATCCTACATCATTGCCACCTAGGATAGAAATGGTGATAGAAATCACCATTGGGAGAAGTTTTTTCTAAAATAGATTTCTTCCATAGAAATAGGCAAGATAGAAACCCCCATTGGAAATGGTCTTAGTACATAATGCCATATGGCAAATGTCGTCATCAAAATGACTTTGAATCTCGTATAATGCATCCTCTAAGCTTTCATTTTGTTGCACTAATTCCAATGTGCATTTTATGTTGCAGGCGCATACGCGTACCCCGAGGAGACATTGTCCAGGGCACGCATGAAATGAGTCATGCATGCAATTGAAGTCCATATCTGTGCATGGTCTGCCTTCAATATGTGGTTGACGCATGAAGAAATGGTATGCTGGGTCATTGGGTCATGGTGTGCATAGAGGCCAGCCGTATGACCATACGCATCCATGGATTGTGGATTTTTTCGTGCTTTTATATATATATATATATATATATATATATATATATATATATATATATAACTTTTTATATCATCTATTAATAAATCAATATTGTTGATTTGTTTCAGTGTGACATAATTTTCTTTATTATGACACCTTCTAGCTTAACTCCTTTTTTCTTGTACCCTTCGGGCCCACTCCCGGGCCCCATTTGACTCAGTATATGTTTTTTGTAACTTGGCTATCTTGGACTATTTGATGTTGTGTATCGACTATTGATATCATATTGGACTTGTGGAATTATCTATATCAAACTTATAGTGCTCATAGATACATCTCGATATTCATGTTATTATGGGTCTGACACGTCGACGCTTTACAACTGTCTTTCGAAAAGCATACATTATTTTATGTACATTGAATACCTATAAATTGTTTATTTTATGTTTTTATATTTATTATGTGCTAAGTATATCAATTTTCGTGCGTCAGAGTGTGACTAGGGTGCAATCGACGATAAATGTTGATTTTGATTACATTCGATATTGACTTAGAAGATTGGTTGAACTAACTAAACGTTGTGTAGAGAGATTATGATTTCTCATATGGTTCTGGACACATATTTAGTCCTATGACACAGTTATGATATGCATGATAGGACATACACTCCCGTATTCGATCTACCGATGATAAAGTGAGTCGTGTGTTGGTTAGATCTTATTCTTTATTAGTATATATTGTGATATGATATTGTTGTTATAGATTACAATGGATTTGTATTTCGGTTGCATTGTTCTGGATGAGTCGTAGACTCAACTGGTACTGTATCATTGGACGGGGAGGACAGTAACTAGGTGTATGTGGTACTATTTACTTTTTGGTGAACTGTAGAATCGAAATGAGCTACGGGAGTAATGACCCTTGTATTGAGATGGCCAATGGCGTTTGCAGAACGCTATGCATGTTATATAGATGACTGATTGCAGTATATGTACATATGACCTCTAACCTCTAGTGAGAGGTATGCTCGTTTACCTATCCAGCGAGATAGCCCATGCGTCCAAAACTTGTCCTTATATTGCATTTCACTTTGTTATTATCATAGATGTACCTTGACCTTCTATTGTTTAGTAGTAAGTTTACCTTTGAGGACATGAATTTCTTTCGGTCATAGATGATCATGCTTATCCAGAGGAGTTCGGGCCGGGCCCCGACTCTTTGGCAACTTACGCGACGAAGAGATTGCCTACTGAGTTACCCTAAGCTTGGATAAGGCCCCACTCCTTGGATTCAAACGTTGTATTCCAAATTGACAAAGTTGAGTGAGTTATCTTATTTTCTGCATTATTTTAGCCTATCAGTAATGGATTTTTCTCCACCAAACTAATTTATTTTTTTCTTTCTTATTGGACTTGTTATTTTTGCACTCTGTTACTCCAGTACTCTTACTTTAATTAGTCTCTTTATTTTATATTTGTTGATGTTCATGTATGTTACATATTCATAATAATTCACTTATTAGACTTGCAACATACATGCTATTAGCTGATCCTTTAGATTGGGAATCTCTAAATACGTATCAGCATATTATTACCACGTATTTACGTACTGATGCATGACAAGACTATGCAAGACGACTGACCTATTATGGACCTTATTTTTGACAAAATTTTAGTCTATTTCCATTTATTAGTCCTTTTTCTTAATTTATTTAGAAGTCTTTCTTAAAATTCAAGTTATATTTTCTTATATATAGAACATTGTACAATAGTAGAACAAATTTATTGGTATAATTTTGGTTGACAATAAGAGTTGTTTCCTTACTATTCTCGTGTTAGAGAATTAAAATTTTAATCCTCTTTACCTTTGTTAATACACTACCTGTAGAGAATAATTGTTGTGTATTTTATTGATGGGCTACTCAACTACTTATAGGGAGTCTAGCTCCTCTTCATATTACATTTTCCAATGTGGGACTAAATCCCTTATTAGTTCTCAACACTCCCCCTCAAGATGGGCAATAGATATTAATCATTCCCATCTTGTTACATAGCTTCGACAGACTTACTGAACTAAGACCCTTAGTCAGACAGTCTGCCACTTGTTCTTCTGAGCGAACATGATCAATCTTCAGTATCCCTTGTTCCAGCTTTTTTTTGATGAAGAATCGATCGATCTCGATGTGCTTCGTTCTGTCGTGCTGAACTGGATTGTTAGCTATACTTATTGTAGCTTGACTATCGCTCAGAAGACGTAATGGTGCTCCCTTGTCCAGCTTCAACTCTGTCAGCAACGCTTTCACCCACAGCAACTCCGACACTCCTAAAGCGATTGCTCTGTATTCTGCTTCAGCTGTAGACCGTGCTACCACAGACTGTTTTTTGCTTCTCTATGAGACCAAGTTTCCTCCTACAAAGACACAATATCCCGTGGTAGACCTTCTATCGTCTATGCAGCTTGCCCAGTCTGCATCGCAGTATCCCTCAACTTCTATACATCCATTCTTCTTGAACCATAGCCCTTTTCCCGGCGTCCCTTTCAGATATCTCAAGATCTGAAATACTGCATCCATATGACCCGTTCTTGGATCATGTATGTTGCGACTTACTACACTCACCGCAAATGAAATATCAGGGCGAGTGTGTCCCAGATAAATCAATCTTCCTACAAGTCGTTGATATCTTTCACGATCAACTGGCACTCCTGCTTCTGCTCCCAACTTGTACTTCTGGTCAATTGGAGTGACTGTAGGTTTGCATCCCAGCATCCCTGTCTCCTTCAGCAGATCTAGTGTGTATTTTTTCTGTGAGAGAACAATTCCTTGTTCGCTCCTAGATCCTTCACTTCGAACTCCTTCGCGAGTTTTGACTTCAGCTTAGCAATCTTGGCTTCATCATTACCTGTGATTACTATATCATCCACGTATACAGCAAGTATAGTGATGTGGCCTCTTGCATGCTGAAGAAAGACTGTATGATCTGCATTTGCTTGATAGTATCCCATGCCTGTAACAGCCTTTCTGAATCTGTCAAACCAGGCTCGAGGATGCTTGAGCCCATATAGCGACTTCTTTAGTTTGCACACTTTTTCATGCGACGTCCCTCCGTCTGATTCTGTAGCATAGCAGATTGACGGGAGTTCCATGTATACTTCTTCTTGTAGGTCTCCATGGAGAAAGGCATTCTTCACATCTAATTGATATAGCTTCCACCCATAGTTTGCTGCAATGGAGACCAGAGTCCTTACGGTGCTCATTTTTGCTACTGGAGCAAACGTCTCATCATAGCCGATGCCATATGATTGTGTGTAGCCCTTTGCAACCAACCTCGCCTTGTATCGTTCCACCTTTCCTTCTGACGTCTCCTTTACTGTGTACACCAATTTGTATCCCACAGTTTTCTTCCCTTTGGGTAATGGAACCAGCTCCCACGTCTTATTTTTTTCCAGTGCCCCAAGTTCTTCCATCATCGCAGCTTTCCACCTTGGATCTTTTTTTGCTTCCTGCCAACTTTTGGGCAACGAAGTAGAGTCTAATGATGCGATAAAGGCTCGATAATTCAAAGAAATATTAGAATAAGACAGGTAATTGGCAATATCATGTTCATAATCATCAAAATGCGAGAAGATCTCCTAAAGGGAGCAATAGGTGGTGGAGAGATCATACCATCAGAGTCAGAGAGATCCGCATCAGAATCAGATTGATTCTGTGCGGGGGCAACATCTTCAAGAGTTGGAGCAGGAGTAGACGAGAGACTTGGTACAGAAGGCATAGAACACGGTACAGGCACGGTACTAGACTTTTGCTGTCTCCTTCTGTAGACTTGGAGCTCCTTTTCTATTATCTGCTGCTCCCCCTGTTTAACATATGTATCTTCTTCATCTTCTGTATCGGATTCACTGCTTTCTCACCCTTTCGTCCAGTTTTCTACGACCGGGCATGGGACCGATTCGACTACCACAGATGGGCTTAATTTCTCCCCCTCACATCTAACACCCGCTGTGTTAGGTGTGTCAACAAACGTCGAACCTTCATCCGAACTATAATATGGTTCTAGTTCTCTGAAGGTAACGTCCATGCTCACAAATATCTTCCGCTCAACTGGGCTCCAACATGCGTATCCTTTCTGAGTTGCCGTGTACCTGACAAAGACACATTTAACCGCTCTAGGATCCAGTTTTCCAACTCCTGGCCTATTATCTTGGACAAAACAGACACACCCAAATACTTTCGGTGGAACAATGTACGTGGTAGCACCAGTAAGCATCTCCAACGGTGTCTTCCAGTCCAATACCTGAGATGGCATTCTGTTGATGAGATAAGATGCCGTTAACACCGCCTGTCCCCATAAGTGTTTCGGAACATTCATAGCCAGCATCATCGTCTGTGGGACCTCCAGCAGGTGTCTGTTCTTCCGTTCGGCCACACCATTTTGTGCCGGTGTATAGGCACAAGAAGTTTGGTGTAGTATGTCATGAGTGGATAAATACTCAGCAACCGTCTTATTTGTATACTCCGTCCCATTGTCAGACCGTAAGCACTTAATCTTAGTGCCATATTGAGTTTCTACCCGACGATGAAAGTCGCGAAACGCCTCAAAGACGTCACTTTTATTCTTCATAAGGTACACCCATGTCACGCGAGTATAACAATCAATAAAAGTGACGAACCATCGAAAACCGTTAATACCGGTTGTAGGGCAAGGGCCCCATACGTCCGAATGTATCATATCAAATGCAGCCGAACTTCTACTACCGGAACTCACATATGTGCTTCTGGTATGTTTACCCAACTCACAAGCATGACAAAATAACTTCTCGTTATTAGCCCTTTGGTATAAGGACGAATACATGCGACTAATAACTTTAAAAGAAGAATGACCGACACACTGGTGGTGGAGTAGCAATTCATCTTCTACACTGCGTCGTGTATCTTCCGGTGGTGTGGCGGCTACCAGAGATGCCAATGCTTTGTCCAGTCCAGTCCTGTCCAAGTACCACAGCCCCTTATGCCATGTGTCACGCCCCAGAACCAGAATACTGGAGAGCGGGGGCAGACATAGCCAGCTACGTATAATGAAATGGAATCCACTCCACTATACGGTCACGGCTATCTAGATATATGAGGGTTTATCTACAAGCCATCAGTCTCTTAGGGTCAATAACAAGCCTAGTGTCTCAATCACAAGCAATTAAATAGAGTTACAAGATGTAAGATCACCAAATATACAATAGTAAGGCGTCCCAAATATTACATATTCAGCTGATCATGAAGCTAGTCGTTACAAAATGTGAGGACTAGCAAGAGTTTCGTCATACATGATCAACCCTAGGTTGCCAATCATGTTACAGCCCGTAGGCAAACAGTAAGTGAAAATGTACACGAGCTAACACTTGCTCGGCGGCTAAACGCCTCAAAAGAATAATTTTACAATAGAGTGGGAGAGCAAAAATAAACCCACTCGTTGCCCTGGTTACGCCTGGTGTTCACCATCGGGCTGGAAAACCGGTAGATCCTCTGGAGCTGCTCTGGTATCTGGCCATACAAAACCAGCTGGGTCAAACCCCAGAAAGAGCAAGTGCCACAAAGGAGGCTTCACTTAGGAACTAAAACCAGCAATCAGCACAAGAGTGATAATATATAATAAAAGACAACAATTAAAGAAGACAGGACAGAGGATATACGATGGATAACCATGGGACTATTCAGATAACCAGGTTACAACCCGTAAACCAAACAAGGACCGGGGTTGTAACCCTTCATCTGAACAGAACTTGGATTCTCCCACCATTTATCGGCAGTATAAATGTAAGAAATCAGGACATGTAACAATCTTGTACAAGATCAAGACAAGACTAGACTGATTGAACTTCATCCAACATTTCACGACCAAACAATAAGTACGGCTTGATACTTTAACTAACTAGGGTTACCACAAACCTAGTTACTAACAAGATGCAACGAGATTATTCCACAGCCACAAGCCCTGCAGACCATCCAGGCTATCCGGACGCAATTAGAGTTGAATTCAAGTGGGTACATCGTCCAGGAAACGCATGTAACCTTAGGTGACTTAGAGGGTGCAACACATGACAGTGTGCTGGAAATGTGCCCTACTCGACGGCAGGCTACAGATCCCAAGTGGGGCGCCCAGATAACGGGATTGCCTGTAGCTGGGAAATCTCTTCATGACTACTGGATTTATTCTAGTTGTTAGCCTTAGTTGATTTCAGTGGGTACCCCTGACCGTGGTACTCAGGGATCCTCGTCCTAGACATGATGCAAGACAAGACGGGTTCATTTGTACAAGCACAATCGTCCACGGTGTCCAGGTCATTCATGTCATGTCGTGTTAGCCGTCGCAACAGCTTTTCAAGGAATATCATGCCAGGTTTATCATGTCAAGAGTGCGCCACGGCGGGCCACTATCAAGAATTATCATGTCCAGTTATCATGTCAAATTGTCAGGTCAAGTTATCATGTCAGGAGTGCACCACGACGGATCACCATCAAGTCATGCCAATTATCAAGGAGGAGAGAAACTTGCACAATTAAATAATAATATATTAATAATATATATATTCTTGAAGCCAAGGAGAAACTCTACAACTTTCATGTTGGGAGTGGAAAGAAATTCTGACCACAACTCAAGCAAATAAAACATTTAAACAATCAAAGTGGGACTCATGCGGTCCAAAAGTGGGAGAACATCCATGCGGCCAGGAAACAATAAAATGGGCCATAAAATCAAATAAGACAAAAGACAGTGGGACCCTCATTAAATGCAAACTCCCACTTCAGCAAGCAAGTCAACTAAAGGAAGCTATGTGGGACCTCCCACAATTAATGCAATAAGAAAAGGTTCACGTGAGCTACTTAATTAATGGTTCACGTGGCCAAAATATTAGATAGTGGGAGAAGGGAGCCTATGCGGCTCACCTTAGATTCCATACAAATAATAATATTAAATGGCCAAGGCCATGCGGCTCTGCATCTAGCAATTATGAAGGTTGTAAATGCCCATGCGGCTGACTATTGCTAAGCATGTGATTGCCTATATAGCCATGCGGCTATGGTTTTGGAAAAAAATACATTAAAGAATTATTAATCAATTGTATTAGTCCAATGCATTAAGAAATGCATTTAATAATGCTTTAGACACGTCACTCCAGAATGTGCATTATGGAACCAAAAGCTTTAAAAGAAGAAAAAAAATGCATTCACATTATTCTAAAGCAAGCCTTATTTAAATGGTTAACACAAGTGCATTTAATGCTTCCAAGCAAGCATTTAATGCTTCCAGGCAAGCATTCATGTAATGCCTTCCAAAAAAAAACATATGCGGCTAGGCGACATTAAATATAATGCTAAGAATGTTATGCGGCTGGGGTCTCTTCAAGTGGCCAAGGATTTCATGGCAGTAAGTACATGCGGCTCAAACTATTAATAATTCATGCGGCTCACCACTACATTATGTGCATACAATTGCAAGCTGTACGTGACAATTAATTATTAGGCCTTGTCCAAATTACTATGCTTGCTATTAAGTGCCATCATGTCAGAAAATAATTAATGCCGCCATGCCCATGCGGCTAGGCAAGACTCCTGCGGCCAAAACAAATGCAAGCCAGCCACAAATTTGTTACCAACTGAGAAGAGGTTCATGAAAAATACCATGGCTTCTCCACACCACCCAATTTTCCACAGGAGTCCAAATTTGGACTTCCATAGGTCAAAATGGGGTAGAACGAAATTCTCTACAATATAGAACCATCAACTAGCAAAAATATGCAAGTGTGATGGATCAAAAGTCCTGGAAACCAAAAATACCACAAAGCTAGATCTTCAAAATTTTAACCATGGAAACGAAAAATGACAAGTACTAAAGTGGTTTAGAAACACATGAGGAAGACAATGGAACAATAAAAATGGGGTTCCTCCATGAAGCAAGATGCACTTGCCTAAGCTCTCCACTCTCTACTGGTAGGTGGAGAAGTAAAGATGGAGAAGAAGAAATGAGTAATGAGTAATAATGGAAGAGAGAGAGTGGGATAGATATTTATGGCGGGAGTGGTGGTAGGTGGAAGTGGTTCTCCACATAAAACCAAACCAAGCCAAACCCACTAAACCGAACCAAACCAAGCCAATGCAATCCCATGATAAACTATGCTAATGCAACATGCAAAAAAAAAAAAAATCTAAGGCTAACTAATTATGACAAACCAAAAATACGTACATGTATTCCCAATACGTGATACGAACCACGGGCATTACACCATGTGCCAGTCCCTAGTCGTCGTCCTGTCCCCTTCTCCTGAAAGGTCACCGTAGGAATGTCAAAGAAAACAGTACAGTTAAGATCAAGAATAATGGCACTAATAGAAAGAAGATTGACAGGAAAAGACGGAGCATGTAAGACATTGGTGAGAGTGAGAGAAGGGGTGCATGCGACAGTGCCTGTACCCAGAACAGGGCTGGAGTTACCATCAGCAGTCTGAATGCTCTCCGGCGTCGGTAGGTGAGTATAGTCCTGGAACTCACCGCGGGACCCCGTGACATGGCGAGATGCCCCAGAGTCCATAATCCAACCTGGTTGGTGGACAGCTGCTGCAAGAGCACGCGCAGGTATACCTGTGCCGGTTTGGGCAAAGCAAGGGATGTGGTCCCCCGAGGTAGATGACGCCACATGACTGCCGTCCGAACCCAGCTTCGTGCTGCGGAACTTCGTAAGGAACTCCTTCTCAAGAGGGGTTAACTCAGTCAGGTGAATGTCGCCCCCTTCCTCCGCCAGATTAGCTTTGTGTCCTCTAGAATAATTTTCCCTTCTACCAGCATAACCGCCTCTACCACCACGACGTCCGCCGCGGCCCCGTCCACGATCACTTGAATGACTGTGCAGGGGTTTTGGACAAAACCTGATGTAATGTCCTGAGTCACCACAGTTGTGGCAAACACCGGCCACAGAGGGAGGCTGATTGAAGGCGGCAAGCGCAGACTTGTCAACAGCGGCTTGCTTCCCCTAGAAAGAGCCCTTGTTGGGCATCAACTTTAAGCGAGCCTCTTCTTGTGCTATGGCAGCTATGGCGTCTTCTAAGGTTGGAAGCATGGGCTGTGCCAGGAGGACATTCCTTCTATGCTCAAACACAGGGTTAAGACCCTTCAAGAACTTCATCATCCGTTGACGCGAAATATAATCCAAGAACTTTTGGAAATGTTTCGCAAATGCTGGTTCGACCTGGGCATCTTCCATCCCAAGAGGATCATAGTGATCCAGATCAGACCAGTACTTCTTTAACAGTGCTGCATACTCAGAGATGGTGCGGTCGTCCTGGGCCACCCTATCAAGTTCATCCTGCAGTTGGAAGACCCGCATAGGATTGCCCGAGCCTGAGTACATATCCTTCAAAGTCTGCCATATATCAGCAGCAGCCTCCATCGCCTCGACATTTCCCGACACCTGGTCGGTCAAGGAAGCCGTCAACCATCCAGCCATAACATTGTTGACAATCTCCCAAATAGCAAACTCCTTGGAGGAGGGATCAGCTGGCGCCTTGGTTTGGCCATTGACGTAGCCAACCAAGCCACGACCCTTCAGCGTCCGCATGGCCTGTCATGATCATTTCAAGTAATTGGACGTTCCTTCCAACTTCGTCTCCAACTTGTCCACCTTTTCCATTTTGTAGGTTGACGGATCCACATCAGTATGGATCACACGTGGGGTCGCCTCGATTAATCTCTTTGATAAAATATCATCAACCAAGGCCTTCATCTCATCTGCTGTCAGTTTACCACTGATCGAATCCATGGCGTCGTCAACGGTGATTCGTCGTCTACGTCGGCTTCGTCTTTGTCTTCGTCGGCGTCGTCGGCGTCGTCTGTATGTAAAGTCTTCAACGGAGACCTTACGACTACGCGGTCAACTTGGCCAACACCGACGTGCGCATGTAGATCCTAATTTGCAGATCGAGAACAGAAAACAAATAAAACATTTGTAATTCCGGAGGACGTAATCTAGGAACAGAAGGTGCAAATAAAGTATTTGACAGCCATCCGTCGTCGAAAAACCACCCACATAATCTCTCTCCAAAATTAGGATTTTTTTTTCGAAAAGAAAGGAAAAAAAAAGGAGAGGGGGGGGGCGTCGGGGGGGACAGGGCGTCGGGGGGGCAGGGGACTGCCGGGTGGGGCGTCGAGGGGGGGGGGTGGCGCCGGGGGTGGGGGGGGGTGGCGCCGGGGGTGGGGGGGGGGGGGGGGGACTACCGGGAGGGGGAAGGGGGTGGGGAAGGGAGGGGGGGACTGCCGGGGGCCGGGGGGGGGGGGGGGGGGGGGGGGAGGGGGGAGGGGGGGAAGGTGGGGGGGACTGCCGGTGGGGAAAGGGGGGGGGGTGGGGGGGGGGGGGGGGGGGGGGGGGGCGAGGTGGACTTTTTTTTTTTTTTTTTGGAGGTTATGGCTTTGATACCATGTAGAGAATAATTGTTGTGTATTTTATTGATGGGCTACTAAACTACTTATAGGGAGTCTAGCTCCTCTTCATATTACATTTTCCAATGTGGGACTAAATCCCTTATTAGTTCTCAACACTACCCCACCCACTCCTTCGTACAGCTGGTGTATATTGTTGAGCAGCTGGCTTTGCTCACTTGAGAAGAGCACAATGACAATGCATAATTATGTAAGCAAAAGATCACTACACAGGATAATCGCATTGTGTTATACGTGCTTATTACGTTTCAGCTGATCATCTACTTGGTTCTTAAAACCAATTAAATTACATAACACAAGCATGCCACTGGCAGTCCACAAGAACCACAAATATTACAATGTTCAGTTCAGTCGCCAATACATCTTCATATCAGAACAAGGGAAGAATAAAAATATATAAGTGAACTGCAACCAGAAAGAGGAACAAAAGAAGGAGATGCAAAATAGAGGCAAAGACTGACAGAACTGTAACTTTACATATTTCATATACCACCCAGACCATACAAAATGGATGACCTGCATCCCAGGCCTACTAAGTTTGCAAGGCCATGAACCTACTCTGCTTTCTCGCGTGCTTCGGGATGAGCTTTCCTAGGATATTTGGTGGTATGTCCATTATCTCTGCCAAAAAATGGGGCAGCAAAGTAAGAGTGACGAATATGCATAAACGTGTAACCTAGGAAAAGGAATTATGCTCTACCAATTTGAAAGGAATTCCAAAGAGTTCCTTAGCAGTATCCTCCACAACCATAACTGATCAAGGGAAGCAACCTACACTCAACGTTGTTCATGGCCATTTGCCATTCATAAAGTCCAGTTGCCGGGAGGAATGGCCTTGGGAGAAAAAGGATATGCCGGGAGGAATGGCCAAGGGACATCCTCACTCAAGCCAACATCCAAACAAAGACACAAATTCAAGGCATATCCTTTTTCTCACTGATATCAATGGCAACAGAAGTTCATATGCAAGACCACTGCATACACCTAAGGTAACATGTGCATACGTGTGAGGCACCAGTTTGCAAGCAGGTGTGCACGTATTGTAACTCTTGTCTAGCCCTGCATCAGTGCCGCACATTGTTCGATGAATATAGAGCTTATTATGTTTAAGTGTTGTTTCACAGCCATATTCAATCTATAATGAACTCTAACAACCTAATGGGTAAATAATAAATGATGACAGTACACCTTCACACGTCCAATATGCAAAAAGAACTTTGAACTTCCAGTGAGCAAAATGACGAGATATAAATTGGAGGGATAGTCCAATGTCTCTTGTCGAGAGCCAAGAGACTATTGTGTGCAGTCCTAACACCACTATAAATTCATAATAGTCCTTACCAGATTAAATGACGAAACTGTGTTCTCTGAGTACAGATACTTATAATTAAAGTACTAAATAATACATGAATATGAGATGCTTATAGCAAACGTATACACTAAGACTCATGTATGTACCTTGAGATTTGAAATTGAAGAGTGGAGGAAGAGGCCGGCCATTGGGAAGCCGAGTAATTGGGTCTCTCAATTCATCAAAGAAAGGATGGATACAGGCCTCCAACTGAAGAATGCTCAAATGAGTTAGAATCGTGGACATTGACAAGAAAGTTGATCGTGTAACTTGAACTTACGGCAGTACAACGAAGATTTGGAGAGTACTGAAGGAACCTAGAGACCAAGTCTACAGCCTCTGGAGGTAGCTGCTTTTGAAAAACCTAGTGAAACAAACATTTCAAGAAATTAAAAATAATATCCGTTAAATAAAAGGCTACACTGATGTTAATACTATCTTTCATTAATATTTGATATATTTATATAATAAAATGTAAATCCATGGGCATACGGATTTGTCATACAATTAATTACCTTATATATATATATATATATATATATATATATATATATATATATAATGTCTCTGGGCGATCGGGCTGTGGGCGATCGGGCACCAAACCCTAGGGGGTCCCTCACGTGGGACCCCGACGCTGCTAGCGGCGTCGCGGCGAGCGGTGGCCCGGTCGGGGGCGGGCCGGCCACGGGTGGAGCGGCGGCAGGAGGTGGTGACGCAGGCGGCGGCGGCTCGGGAAGCGGGCGCAGGGCTGGCCAGAGCATGGTCGCGGGCTTCGGTGAAGGGGGCTCAGGCGGAGGTGACCCAGCCGCCCAGGCGCCGACGGAGGGGACTCGGGCGCCGGCGGAGGGGGCGGCCCGGCCAGAGCGCGAGATGGCGCTGGAAATGACGATGGTTGCTCCGGCAACAGGTGCGCCGGGTCGGGCAGCGCAGGTGGTCTCGTAGTCGGCCGCGCTGGGAATGGCCGGGGTGGCCCGATGGTGTTTGTAGGGGGGGGGATCGTCGGGTAGGACGACTCGGTGGATTCCAGATCAACACCCTAGATCTGGGACTATGTCTCAGGGGGGGCAGGAGGGAGGGAGGTAGCTGGACGACGGTTACGAGACGTCGGGAGGCCAAGGCGGGGAGCAAGGTGGGGGGCACGCAGTCTCCAAAAGACGCGCCCTTTTGTTGGAAGGAAACTGGGAGAGGGATCGGGGCTGAGGACGGCGGCTCGTGGCCCTGCGGTAACTACTGGAAGAACAGTGGGCTGGCGTCCCAAGGCGACATGGCAGACAAAGGAAAGGGCAAAGTGGTGGACCTGGGAGGTCAGGGTGCAGGGTCTCCTACCCCTGGGGTTGCTACCCGCTCACAGGGAATGGCTCCCCGCCCAGAGGGACGGTCCTGGGCTGAGATCTGCACACCGGTGGGGCCTAAAAGTCCCACTTCTATGGAGTATGTGCCACCGAAGAAGGTAGGGAGCGGCTTCCGGGTCTCGTTCCCTGCAGAGGAGATTGAGAAGGTAACTGCCTTCTGAAAAAACACGCTGGTGCTGTACGTCCTGGGCAACAAGCTATTCTATGGGCAGATCAGGGGGTATCCGGCACGCGTCTGGCAGCCTAAAGGTAGTATGGAGATATTTGCTAGGAAAAATGGCTTCTACTATGTGAAGTTTGGGCTGGCAGAAGATGTTACCAGGATCCTGCAAGGTGGTCCGTGGACATTTGATGGCAGGTTGATCATTCTGAAGGAGTGGACCCCATATTTGCGCTATGAGAAGGAAGTCTTGAATGCCATCCCGGTTTGGATACGCTTCCCTGACTTCCCCGTTCGATTCTGGAGTATCCCATTGTTGATGCGACTGGTCAGCCTGGTGGGCACCCCGATCAAGGCTGATGATGCTACAGCCTTTCGGACGAGGCTGATGTATGCTCGGATATTCATTGAGATCCGGGCTGGAGGGGAGTTACCGAGTCTACTGGAGTATGAAGTGCCTTCTGGAGAGGTTCTAACCCAGAAGGTGGAGTATGAATGGATCCCCCCAACCTGTTCACAGTGTGCGTGTTTCGGACATCTGGATAGTTCATGTCCGACAGGAGGATCACAGTCGGCGTCATATGCTTCCCCTCTTGAGGTGCCTGGCCCACCACGGACGATGGAGTCTCTATCCAGGGATGACGGAGCGGAGGATATCATGCAGGAGGGGGACTGACCGATGGAGGAGGCTGGGGGGCTGTGCCTCACTATCTCGCTCCAGCCGGCTCCTCCTAGTGGGACTATGATCACCTTCTCAGCACAGAGGAGTATGGTCACCAGAGGTATGGTGGCCTTGGGGAGAGAGGAGCGGGTCGATGGAGGTTCTTCTGAGAAGATAGTCTATAGCAGGAAGAGACGTGCTGGACCACTGCGAGATGGTCCCTCCAGTGTGGAGGAACATTCCCTTGCTAGGGATGAGGCACTCTGTGTGGACAACCCGGCCTGGGCTCTGGTGCTCTCCCAGGCAGCGACCCAGCAGTCCCCTACTGCTGGGACGGAGGAGATAATAGCGACGGATGTGGTACCACCCCCAGGTGCCAGTCCAGGTGATATTCAGGGGAACCTATCTCTAAATAATTAATGGCAGTAATCGCCTGGAACGTGCGGGCGCGTGTTCGTTAGGAAGATGGAGGGAGATTTGTGGGGTCTTACACAGAGTGAAGTGTGACATCTCTATCCTGCTGGAGACGAAGATTAAAGGAGAGAAGACTTTAGCTCGCCGGACCCCATCTCATTGGGTCCAACTCCACAACCTGGCACTCTGCGACATGGCTAGGATATGGGTCAGATGGAATTCTACTTGTTGGGATGGGGACTTGATCTTGATGACGGATCAGCTGATTACCATCTCTTTTATGAACAAGGGTGGTTTTCGGTTCTTATTGGGAGCGTATACGGCCACAACGACAGGCGACGGCGGAAGATCCTGTGGAGCGACATATCCAGGATTGCCTCCACTGCTGCTTCTTCACACCTACCGCTTCTGCTGATGAGGGACTTCAATGCCCTGATACATAAAGGGGAGAAGGTGGGAGGCAGGCCGGTCCCTGATCCGGTCCTATATGACTTCCAGAGATGCCTGCTTCAGGCGGGACTTCAGGAGTTGTCGCGCTCGGGATTTATCTGGATCTAGCATAACAAAGCAATCCGTAACAGGGTTGCTTGCCAGCTGGATAGAGCCCTGGACAATGGGGAGTGGTTCCGGCGCTTCTCCAACTCTTCGGCTGAGGGTCTGGCCGCCGGGACGAGTGACCACTCCCCCATCAGGGTTGGATTTACATACCGGCCTACTGTGAGGTCGCGTCTTTTCCAGTACAACAACAGCTGGTATCTCTCTGAAGGCTACTTGAAAGCTGTTACGGAGGGCCTTTCTAGCTGCCAGGATGGTACGGCTCAGTTCCGTATGGTGCACCGGCTCAAGGCCACGAAAAGATCCTTACGAAGCTGGGTGCAGGGTTTGCCCAAGACTTCGCTAGAAGACAAGGAGGCAGAGCTCCGAACCATCCAGCAGGACATGCAATCAGACATGATGAACGGGGATCTGACGACGAGAGAGAAGGAGCTGATTGGAAAAGTCAACATCCTGCGTCTCCAGAAGGAGATTAGTGCGGCACAACGCGCTAAATGCTCCTGGCTGAAGGATGGTGACCGTTGCACCAAGTTCTTCTATGATGTCATTCGGACCAGACAAAATCAGAACAACATTTCCCAGCTGCTTGATGTAGAGGGTAATCTGGTAGGGGAGCCAGCTAAGATCCAAGAGGAGGCCGTCAGGTACTACTCTGAGTTATATTTTCAGACTGACTATCTGTATGTGTTTTCGGATGTAGTTACGAAGAAGTTGGTGACTCCTTATGGGAATATCCCACTACTTGCCCCTGTGACTATGGAGGAGGTGAAGACTATTATCTCGATGGCGGATCCCAACAAAGCCCCAGGCCCGGATGGCTTTAGCAGTGGGTTCTACAAACGACACTGGGACATTCTGAAGTTCCAGGTCCTTGAGGCGGTTCAGGAGTTCTTCACCGAAGGAAAGTTGTTGAAGGAGCTGAACCACACTTTCCTGACACTTGTACCTAAGAAGGAGGGAGCGACATCGCTGGCAGATTTCAGACCTATTGCGTGTTGTAATTATCTTTATAAGATAATTACGCACCTTATGTGTCGGCGGATGGAAGGGATCATGCAGGACTTACTCTCTCCGAACCAGGCCGCTTTCATTAAGGGGAGGTCGATCGCGGAGCACAGCCTACTGGCGCACGAGATGGTGAGGGGCTTCGGTAAACCTGGCGGGGAGAAGGCATGCGTGAAGGTGGATCTGAGGAAGGCCTATGACATGGTCAATAGGAATTTCATTTGTCATCTGATGTCTGCCATGGATTTTGACGACGGCTGGGTCGCGAGGATCCGGGAATGCATCACGACTCCCACTTTCTCTGTCCTCATCCAGGGCTCCCCATTTGGGTATTTCCAGAGCAACCGTGGACTTAGGCAAGGTGATCCTCTGTCCCCTTACCTATTCACGCTTGTCATGGAATACTTCACATGCTTGATGGATATGGAAGTGCATCGTGGGAGGTTGGTTCCATTATTCAGGAGGACTGATCCTCCGATTACCCACCTTATTTATGCAGACGATCACTTGGTGTTCATCCAGCCATCTACGGAGGGTATGCACACGATTGCAGAGATTATGGGAGAGCTGGAATCCCTTTCAGGCCTCCAAATGAACAGAGAGAAGAGCAGGGTATATTTCAGCTTCTGCTCCCAGAAGGAGGAGTTGGCCGGTGCGCTGGGAGTCGAGAGGACCAATTTACCGGTGAAGTATCTAGGGGTTCCTCTCACAGTTAACTATACGCGGGATCAGGACTGCCATAGTCTAGTGGAGTACGTCCAGAGGAGGTTTGAAGGATGGCAAGCTGCTGGTTTATCCTTTGGAGGACGCATCGAGCTGTTTAGATCGGTCATTTCAGCTGTGGCCCATTTCTGGCTGCAATCCATCTTACTTCCTATTGCCACTATCAGGAAAGTGGAGCGGATCTTTGCAGACTTCATATGGAGGGGTGGTATGCATGCGATCTCCTGGGATCAGCTTTGTCGTCCCAGGAAGGAGTAGGGCTACGGTCTTTGTTGGAGATCAGGGAGGCCTCGGCACTGAAGCTGGCATGGAGATTCATTAATAGGGGATCCCTCTGGGCTGACTGGATGCATAACAGATATGTGAAACATGGCAACCTCTGGGACTGTGACATGGACAACAATCATTCCGTCACTTTCAAGACTATTTTGAGGCATATGGGGGTACTCAAATCTGCAATCCGAAGGGTCATGAAGGATGGGGCTGGCACGGACCTCTGGCGGGATCCTTGGATTGATCGTCAATCTCTGTTAGAGATCAGGGGAGCACCGTCGCATCAGGAGGACAGAAGGGGTCTGACTTGCCAACGGATTATCCGAGATGGAGAGTTGAGACCTGAGTCCTACCGCTATACCGAGGGGCTTGGTGAGATTATCAGGACTGTCGCCTTGGACCCAGTATTGTCAGCTGATCGATGGATCTGTGACCTGTCTGGAGTTTCTACTGGGACTAGACAGTTCCAGTTCTGGAGCTGCTATAATCTCGTTAGGCGCACTTTCCTCTGAGTATTGACTATGAGTTCGTATGGTGTAAGGGACTTGCAAGGAAGATGCAACTGTGTGTTTACCGACTTCTTCTTGGTCGTCTTCTGACGAGGGATCGACTTAGTACTTTTGGGGTTCAGGTCCCTGACCCTAAGTGCGTGCTTTGCAGTGTGGAGAATGAATCTATAAGGCAGATTTTCTTTGAGTGTGACCTATCATAGCAGATCTGGTCTGAGCAAAGCAGGGTGTTGGGTGGATGTGACTCCGGAAAGGGGATTGGGGACATCATCACTGTGCTCCGAGATAGCAGAGGAAGAGGGCAGGACTGGTTCTGGACCGCCAGAGTCCGACTGGCTGCCGTTGTTTGGCATGTACGGAGGGAACGAAACCGTCGTATCTTCGAAGGGTTAATCACCCCTCCTGTAGGCATCCTCCATAACATTGAATTCGATGTAAATGCTATGGGGAACTGAAGGGTGGGAGTCCCACCATGATTGTATGTTGTCAGATTATTGCGAAGCATTTTGGAATAAAATTTACCCTTTTCCAAAATTTTTTTTTTTTAATATATATATATATATATATATATATATATATATATATATATATATATATATATATATATATATATATATAGTTGTGGGCTATGATTAATGATTAGTGGACAGAGACATGACTGTCACAGTTTGATATGGACACAGATGTTTAACACGGTAACCCTTCAAAGTGTACATTCCTTCACTCCCTTCCTGGAAATAGGCATGACTAGCAGAACAAAATAAATTCTTCTGTAGTTGTGTTCTCTACTTGTTTTTTTTTTTTTGCACTTCTTGTATATACTAACAGTCTGCTAAGCTTTACCGTTTTGACAAATTCTCAATTCACCAATGCTCGTTACAGCAAAACTTTATCCATATTCCCTTTAAAATTCAACAATATTAACATTCAGACGCTCTCTTCCCTTTTCAATCTTCAGTTGCATTCCCGCTCATCCATCTCGAAATTCTCATTTCGGCAATGCACATTTTCTTGGTAATTTTTTCCTTCTTGAATGCCTGATAACACTAATTATATTTCTTTTGAACTTCAAGAGTACAGAACATGACGATAGCACTCACAGAAGCACTCTCCACATTTAACCACCCACTTTACTCTATGAACCACATCTGCACCATCATAAAATTTTCCCTTATAATTTCAAGGGTCACATTGCATTCAGAAGAGTTCTCCACTTCAAACACAATGCTTAATAATTCTATGAACCGCATTCACAACATCATCATCATTAATGATTGATGTTAAATAGCAAAAGTAAACAATTTATGGTTTATAAAAAATCTATATAGTTTTGCTGAAATCAAACATCCTACATTATTTGGTTCTAGTCAATTCTAAACCTTTAGATATAAACCCCTTTGACGTTAACACACATAATGGAAGAAAATAAGAAATGCGAAGGATTGCCATCCATAAAGTACTACACCTGCTTACTATTTTGAATTAAAAAAATCATTGTTTAGCTTAATGACCGAATATACGAAACAATTTTAATAATAAATGAGCATCTGGTTTCAATCACGTGCAAAAACCAATTTTCCAACACCCATTTCAGCAAGCAAACCTGCTAAAAAAATTATCTAGTATATAAATAACTAAACATCTCCTATCTTGGAGAACACATATTCGAGCCGCGGAAGAATCCTCTCCTTATATTGGAGTAAGGCTACATACATGCTGGCCGTCCCAGGATCCTGCAAAAGTTGGATATTGTGGCACTAGGATGCCCTTATTTCCTCCTCTCCTTCACAATGCAAATTCTTCTCCAAGCATGGCACCTCCCTTGACACCACCTCTTGTTTCATATGTGAATAATGTGATATTTTGCAATATGTTCTTTTCCACGAACCAAAGTTCAGGACATACGAGATTCACTTAACCAATACTACGAACTGTTGCCATACTAAATTTTCTTCAAACTTCTCACAGAAACTTCATATAATAAAATGGTCTACCTCACTATTTTTCAACAATAGTGATGGAGGACAGCTCATCAGATTTGAGTTTGATTAGAAATTGTGTCCAATTTGGGCTATAATTTGGACATCGAGTTATTAGGTCTATGTTGGGTGCACTTCTAGTTATTTATGCATATGGTGTACATGATTAGGAATAGTCATATTTAGTATTTCTTATTATGATTGGTTTATTTGGTAAGTTTGATTAGAATTGATTTCTTGATGGCCAGACAGGCTATATAGAGATGTAAAGTGTTCTTTTAAATCAATTAAGGGATTAATAGGAGTTTATTTATGTGTTTGGCAAACCTTTGATATAACCCTCAAATTCTTCATTATATTCTTTTTCTTTTCATCCGTCTAACAAACCTCATGCACAATCCTGTATTTGTTTCGGCCACAGAAAGTACCCTTAAAATGCTTCCAAACATCATCCAATACCATCAAAACAACCCTCGACCATAACTACCGTCAGCCCTATCAAATTCCAACACTGAACCCTAAAGTTTTGTCCAAAATATCGCTTCTCATACCCGAATAGACCCGAGAATCAGCTTTGGATCTACACTGCCTGATTCCATTTTGGGTATAACATTCCTAATCCAGAACGCTGACTTCGAGATCTTCCACTTTCATGCTTGAAGGTTTTTCAAATTTTGTTGGTAAGGTCTTCAAAATTGTTGTTGAAGCAAAATATTTTTTGCACAAATTTAGCAGCGAGACTCTTTTGTTAAACTCAAACCTTTACTTTGATTTCAACTGTGAAACATGAATATATGTTATGGTTATTTGTTAGGAGAATCATTGATAACTATTGGTTTATTGTTAAGCTTCCGCAGACTATTAAATTGTAAATCGACCCATATGGGTTAACCTGTAGGTCTCGCCATGTATCAGGTAGTTTAAAGCAACATGATTACTTATGATAATATCAATTCCTGAATAGAATCACAAGACTCCTATAGGTAAACATAAAAACACAAGGACTAAGAGTCGAGCTTTATATGAAATCTAACAATAGTTGTTGTTGTATTAGAATTACTAAAACAATCCATTGCGCCTCCACCGTAAAAGTTAAAAGTCCTTAATGACAAAAAATAATAATAATCAGAAGCACTATAAATAGTAAATACTTGCATCTGGGGAAAGGAGCATCCAATCATTTACGCAAATAAAGAAAGCGAAAAAGGATCCAAACTAATTTTTTTTCATTAAAACACATGCTCATCCTAGTCATTCTCAAAGAAGACAAAATTGAAAAAGGAGGATGTCATACAACTTTAGTGCTTAACGAGGAAAACTGCATTTTTCATAAAGGCGAGGAAGTACACCATTCTACTTTAA
Organism: Iris pallida; assembly: GCA_029216955.1. Lineage (NCBI taxonomy): Eukaryota > Viridiplantae > Streptophyta > Magnoliopsida > Asparagales > Iridaceae > Iris > Iris pallida. The sequence goes on along the minus strand of JANAVB010002794.1, from coordinate 8,491,555 downwards.
CCCAGGCCTTTAGCCTCTTACAGGACACGACAAATAATGAATTTACTCAACTAAAGCTTGCCAGAAAATTGCCATAAATTCAATTAGAAAAGGAGGTCGAGACGTTTGCACGAAAGAAATTCAGTAACATAAGCTTACCTTATGCCATGGATGAGCCTTTATTTGGGGAAACTTGAACTCCGTGTAGTTTGGATTCATGCACCTTATCTCTTCCCTTGTTGGTGTTCCCAGAACCTACAACAAACATAGTATTGGCATCAGGAAATCTAGACTATCAATTAGTGTCAAGTTTCTAAAAAGTATCACCTTGATGATCTCAACAAGTTGATCTACTCCACTTTCTCCAGGAAACAAGGGCTGCAAATAACATGCCCTGAATAGTCAGTGCAGGTAGAAGAAACTATAAAACCAAATGTAAAACTTACAGAAAATAAATTGATTAAATAGACAAATGTAAGATTAATTACAGTAAAGTAAAGATTACAGTACAAGGATATACTTGTGAAGAGGAAGAAATAACCTGTCCTAGAAGTAACTCAGCCATCACACAGCCTGTTGACCACAGATCAATAGCTGTTGTTGATATATATAGTGTTATTGGGCTTTAGTCCCACATTGGCTAGAATGATAGGAGAGGAGGCTAGCCTCTCCTATATATATGTTGTTATTCCATTCACAATAAAAAACTTCAAGTCTCAACATGGTATCAGAGCCTAAAATTGCTTAGAATACCGTCAGGGACCCCTCCTCCACACAAACCCTAACCCTAATCTCATCCTCTTTCCCTTCTTCCACGCCGCCGCTGCCGCCCGCTGCCGCTGCAGCTGCTGCCGCTGCCACCACAGCTGCAGCGCCGCCCCGCTGCTGCTGCTGCTGCAGCTGCCGCGCCGCCACCGCCGCTGCCGCGCTGCTGCCGTTGCTGTGCCGCTGTTGCGGCTGCAACTGCTGCTGCTGCTGCTGCCGTGGTTGCCTCCGAGCACACCACTTTTAGGGCACCTACGCTGTAGGTCAGCCTGAATTAGGGCACCTACGCTGTAGGTCAGCCTGAATTAGGGCACCTACGCTGCCGTGGTTGCCTCCGAGCACACCACTTTTAGGGCACCTACGCTGTAGGTCAGCCTGAATTAGGGCACCTACGCTGTAGGTCAGCCTGAAAGTTGCTGTACCGCTTTTGCGGCTGCAAGATTCATTGTACCGCTATTGCGGGTACAAGATTCACGCTCGTTCTTGAGATCAATCTCAAGGAGATGCCTATAATCCCTAGATCCGATGAAATCAGACATATTCGGATTTAGGAGAGGACGGCGAGGACGAGCGTGAGTCGTGGAGCAAGTGTGAAGTGATCGAGAAGAAGCATCGATGGAGGAGATTCTCAAGAAGCTGGATGCTGACGATGTGGCGACATTGCTGAAGTTGATAAAGGTGTCGGCTGGTGAAAGCACGACACGAGCACCGCCAAAGTTGGAACTACCCTCCATCGATCTGAAGTTGGATGGACCAGCCACCTATTTGAGTTGGTCACGGCGGGTGAGAAGAACCCTTGCAGGTAAGAACCTGGAGGGATTCTTGACAGGCGAGAAGACAGAGCCGGAAGAGGGCTCGACAGGACGCGACGAGTGAAAATCCACTCATATGGTGATTTATATCTGGCTTCTCAACTCCTTAGTCCAGTCTATTGCTTCCACAGTAGATGGCATTGAGATGGTGAAAGACGTATGGGAGAAATTGAGAAGAACCTATGATGGCATAGGTAACAATCTACGGATCTTCCAGATAAAAGGGGAGATCGACGACACCGTACAAGGCGAGAAGACGGTGCAGGAGTACGCTACGGAGTTGGAACGTCTCTGGCTGGATTATGATCACCATTCCAAACGGGCAAGCTGCGGGGACCCAAAGTGCAAGGAGAGACAGGTGTGTCTGCAGGAGAGGACGATGAAATTCCTTAAGGGACTGACTGCAGCATTCACACAGAGGACAGCCTTACTCCTCGTCTAGCCAGAGATCCCTAGTCTCGAGGAGGCTATCTCAGCCATGATTCAGGAGGAGACGCGGATCAGATTACAGACAGGGACAGGCGCATCATCGACAGGTGCTTTACCCGAAGTGAAGTCAGCACTAGCAGCTACCGGTTCGGGGGATACAGGATCCAAGGGAGAGCTCTGGCAACAGAATCGGCAGTGCTACAACTGTGGGGAGATGGGCCACCATCGATATGCTTGTACCAAACCACCTAAGGAGGGAGACTCAGGTGGTGGACGTGGACGAGGATATGCTGGACGTGGACGTGGTCGAGGAGGCCGACGAGGTGGTCGAGGAGGCTATCGGGCAAACCTGCTGGTGGCAGATGGGAATGGAGGAGCTGGCGGCGCCTTTACTGAGGAGGATCAGGCGCTACTGGACCTGCTGGAGAGAAAGCAAAAAGCGTCAATCGAAGGAGACAGGAGAAGCGGAGCAGAGGAGGCATCCACTCCATTCTTCAGAGGCAACGCCGCTATGTATGCCCATCCATCAGAAGGTACTGACGAGTCTCACGCTCTTGCATCTATGTCTTCCCTTAAAATGTCAGACTGGATTATCGACTCAGGAGCATCTCGACATGTGACCGGAAATGCTAGTAAGTTTTCCTCGTACACTCACCTAGCATCGACAGACACCATTCAGACTGCGGATGGTACTTTCCAACCAGTGGTCGGTAAGGGTACTGTTAATTGTACGGGTTCAGTAAGGTTATCCAATGTTTTGCATGCTCCATCCTTCCCAGTCAGTCTCTTGTCTATTAGTTCTATAATTCTCCAACTAAAATGCATTGTTTCTTTTGATATTCCTAAGGTGATCTTCCAGGAGAAAGGGACGGGACGAAGACTTGGGACTGGCACTTGGCATGATGGACTGTGGTACCTAGATCAAGACGGACTGGACTCAGCATTGGTGTCTATGGCAGAGAAGGCTGGAATGGAAGAGCTGCAGCAGAGGACTGAAGACACTTTGATACTTCATCATAGGAGGATGGGGCATTCTTCCTTTGATACTCTAAATAAGTTGTATCCAGATATGTATGCAAAATCAAATAAAAGAAAATTAGTATGTGATGCATGTGAGTTAGGAAAACTTACTAGGAGTTCATATGTTGGAAATGGTCATAAGAGTTCTTCAGTCTTTGAGGTAGTTCATTCTGATGTTTGGGGCCCATGTGCTACTAACACTATGAATGGGTATAAGTATTTTGTTTCGTTTATCGATTGTGCATCTCGTGTCACCTGGCTGTATTTGATGAAGAACAAAAGTGATGTATTTGCTTGTTTTCGGGACTTTCATAAATATGTCCAGACTCAGTATAATGCAGTGGTGAAGATACTGAGATCTGACAATGGGACGGAGTATACCAATAGGACACTTGCAGAGTACTTGTCAGCACATGGAATACAGCATCAGACCTCTTGTGCATATACACCAGCACAAAATGGAGTAGCAGAAAGGAAGAACCGACATCTTCTGGAGACCGCAAGAAGTATGATGATCGACATGAATGTCCCACAACACCTATGGGGATATGCGGTGTTGACAGCAGCTCAACTTATAAACAGGATGCCTTCAAAAGTCCTGGGATGGAAGTCTCCATGTGAAGTATTACAAGGTAATAATAGTGGAATACTTCCACTAAAGGTGTTTGGATGTGTGTGTTTTGTGAAGGACAACAGACCATTCGTTGGAAAACTTGACCCTAGAGCAGTCAAGTGCATCTTCGTGGGCTACTCAGCAACTCAGAAGGGGTATGTATGCTGGAGTCCAGTAGAGAAGAAGAAATTTGTTAGTATGGACGTCCACTTCCGGGAGCATGAGCCATATTACCGCCAGGATGGAACTTCGTATAACACGCCTCATACTACAAGTATAAGGCGAGAGGGGGAGATAGAGAACTTGGAGAATCTGGTGGTAACCGATTTGGTAACCGATTTAGAAGTTTGGCATAGAGACACGGTTGAGGAGGAACATGAAGGTGAAGCGGAACAGAGGGAGGAGACGAGAAGTGTTACACCTACGGCTCAGGGGGAGTTACTGACCTACAACAGGAGAAACAACAAGCAGACTACAGGACCAGTACCTACAGTGTCAGTGCCAAGTCCCTTGCCTGCGCCTGTCCCAACTCCTGAGACACCTATACCACCATCCTCCTCATCTACACCACCACCCTCCTCAGGTGATATCGTTCCTCCGATGTCTCCCATACCACTACCTACACGAAGGACTACTCGCAGCAATGCGGGAAATCCTCCGGACAGATATGGTTGGGATCTTGCTAAGTTTGTTTCTTATGATCATATATCTTCTTCTCATGGAGCATTTATAGCATCTTTGGATAGTATTACTGTACCTAACAATTGGCAGGTTGCCAAGAACGATCCAAAGTGGAAAGCGGCAATGCACGAGGAGTTGGAAGCTCTTGAGAAGAATCACACTTGGGAGCTGGTGAGACTGCCAGAAGGGAAAAGAGCAGTTGGATGTAAATGGGTTTTTACTGTGAAACAGAACCCAGATGGACAGGTTGAGCGCTATAAAGCTCGACTGGTGGCAAAAGGATACAGTCAGACGTACGGCATCGACTATGACGAGACCTTTGCACCAGTGGCGAAGATGAGCACTGTCAGGACCTTAATCTCCCTGGCAGCCAATGGAGGGTGGAAGCTACACCAACTGGATGTGAAGAATGCATTTCTTCATGGAGATCTAGTAGAGAAGGTGTACATGGAGATACCACCAGGATTCGACACAAAACAGACAGAAGGCAAGGTCTGCAGACTGAAGAAGTCTCTCTATGGACTGAAGCAGTCTCCTCGGGCATGGTTTGACAGGTTCAGGAGAGCAATGATAGGGATGGGATATCAGCAGATCAATGCTGATCACACTGTCTTCTTCAGACAGAGTGGAGGCCATATCACCATGCTTGCAGTATATGTAGATGATATGATTATCACAGGCAATAATGAGCAGGAGATCGCCCAACTCAAAGTAAAACTTGGCAAGGAGTTCGAGGTGAAAGATCTTGGCCCTCTTCGATACTTCCTTGGGATTGAGATTGCTCGAGATAATGAGGGAATCGTTCTTTCTCAAAGGAAGTACGCACTGGACCTGCTTACGGAAACAGGGATGATGGGATGTAAACCAGCTACGACACCGATAGACCAGAAGTTTAAACTGGATGCTGAAGCTGGAGAACCAGTTGACCGGGATAGATATCAGAGATTGGTGGGCAAGTTAATCTACTTAAGCCACACTCGACCTGATATCAGCTTTGCGGTAAGTGTAGTAAGCCGCTACATGCATGACCCCCGGAAGGGTCACATGGACGCAGTGTACCAGATTCTGAGGTACTTGAAGGGAGCCCCCGGGAAGGGACTGATCTTCAGAAGAAATAATCATGTAGGCATTGAGGGCTATTGTGATTCTGACTGGGCTAGCTGTGCTGACGACAGGAGATCCACATCGGGATACTGCATATTTGTAGGAGGCAACTTGGTCTCTTGGAGGAGTAAGAAGCAGTCAGTAGTGGCCAGATCAACAGCTGAAGCAGAGTATAGAGCTATGGCCTTGGGAGTCACAGAACTGTTGTGGTTGAAGAATATGCTGACGGAGCTAAAGCTGGACCAGGGAGCAAAGATGAAGCTATGGTGTGACAACCAGTCAGCTATTAATATTGCCAACAATCCAGTGCAGCATGACAGGACCAAACATATTGAGATTGACAGATTCTTCATCAAAGAAAAACTGGATAAAGGAGAACTAGAGCTGGGCTATGTTCCAACCAAAGATCAGGTAGCAGACGGACTGACAAAGGGGCTTAGTTCTATCAACATGATGAGAGGATGTGACAAGATGGGCTTAGTGAATATCTTTCGCCCACCTTGAGGGGGAGTGTTGATATATATAGTGTTATTGGGCTTTAGTCCCACATTGGCTAGAATGATAGGAGAGGAGGCTAGCCTCTCCTATATATATGTTGTTATTCCATTCACAATAAAAAACTTCAAGTCTCAACAGCTGTTGTATACTCAGTTGCACCAAAAATGAGCTCAGGAGCACGGTAATATCTTGAACAAATGTAAGAGATGTTTGGTTCTCCTTTCACCTAAATAATGATAACCTAGTCAACTATAACTGCAAACAGATATCCATCACCAAAAAGTATATTAACGAGTCGAGAAGGCTTACCAACACCTTTGCACTACCAAAATCACATAACTTGAGCTGGTGCGTATGTGGGTTCACCTGAAAGACAATAAGGTTGTTGAGAAAGAGACTCAACCTAATGGGATGGTTTCAATGATATCGAACTTTCCTAAAGAGGATATAAACATTTAAATACTTTCTCTTTTCGTGCCTTTTTGCTTCAAAACTGTTCTACAATCATAAGCATGCCTTACCAAACTGGCGAGAGAATTTCATTTATAGGAAGATTTTTAGGTGATGACAATCTTTAGCGTGAGTATATATTTATTAGAGGGGATGAGCCTCCCTATTTAGTTGCTATCGAGTGTAGTATTACAGAAGGTGAAGTAAGAGATACCCCAACGTATTTCGGATGCTTGAAGGCAGAGCTGGCCCAAAGTGATTTATAGAAATTCTTCTTTCTTGATGGTGATCGGTCATGGTAGTGCTAGCTGCTCTAGCTAATTGTCCACCCTTACCAAGTGTGATTTCGAGCATATCGTTTGAAGTAGATTTTTTCTTTTCTTTTTTATCAATAAAAATTCCTTCAAACTGTACAAGCTTCTTCGTAAGCATAAGGCCATTTCGTCAAAAGACCATACACAAGTTCAATAGCTTTGTGTCCGCTATCACGATCATTATTTTCGTACCCTCAGCGGTAAAGATCCTTCCTTTTTGGGCCGGGTGTGGGTGAGGATGGATTCAAAGTTCAAACCCCTGACACCGTGGTTCATAGATAAGTGTTCTATTCCTTTGAGCAGCAAGTCCTACCCCGTCTCCACTGGATCTATTCCCAAGAGTACCATCAAAGATAAAACTTTCTTCAGCCATTTCATTTTGGGTTAAAAAGGAATCTCTTTAAGAATAGCGTGTTCCCAGGTGTGAAGTGGGAGTGCAGAGAAGTCATAATTGGGGTTTTAAATAAGACGAACTTTGTATTTTTTTTATTTTGATCTTTTTCATATTTAAAATTTTAAATAAGGGTTGTTAAGCTTTTTATAATCTGACGTCGAACTATTTTTTCGCAGAATCTCTTGTACAACACTGTACTAAAGTTTGACCACCAAGTTCAGGATGGATTGGCATGGTCCCTATATACCTAGAATATCAGAATATCGAACCATGAATAAAGAAAGACATGAGAGAAAAATATATTGCCTAGTGATTGTTAGGCGCCAATTATTGACTGAAAGTGACACAAAAAGCTCCGCCCTTCCATCTCTTGGATAGATAGAGAGGGAGGACAGAGCTTTTGGTTTTTCATATTGTCAAACAGTTGAACAATGATAATAAATAGCGAGTGTCTGATCGAATTGATCAGGTTGTGTAGGAACAAGCTTCAAATCTCTCGATTTATTAGGATGCCTTAGCTGCATACACACTGCATTTCCACTTGACACCTATCATAATAATGAACGGCTTGTCCTGCCGTGATCTTATCTTAAATTGTCAATACTTTTGTCGCTCCATCGTCGGAAGGGAAGAGAACCCCTCGTCTCGGTTGTGCTACTAAAGGTTCTGGAAAAGTCGGAATAGGAGAGCACTTATCATGGGGTGGACTTACTACTTAGATGCTTTCAATAGATATCCGCTCCGCACTTGGCTACCTAGCATTTACCGTGGGCAAGATAACTCGTACACTAGAGGTATATCCTTCACGGTCTTCTCGTACAAGGGAAAGATCCTCCCAATGCTCCAACGCTCGCACTAGATATGGACTGAACTGTCTCATGATGTTCTGAGCCTAGCTTATGTACAACTTTAATGGGCCAACAATCCAACCCTTGGAACATACTACACTCCCAGGTGGCGAATAGCCGATGTCGAGGTGTCAAACATTTCCGTTGATGTGAACTCTTAGGGAAGATCAACATGGTATCCCTAGAGTAACTTTTATCCGTTGAGCGACGACCTTTCTATTCGACATTATCGGGTCACTAAGACTGACTTACGTCTATGCTACACGAGTGGGGATCTTGCAGTCAAGCTCCTTTATCCATTTGCACTCGAGGAACAATCTCCGTCCGGCCCGAGGAAACCTTTGCACACTATTGTTACCTTTTGGGAGGCCTAGACCATATAGAAATTGACTACCCGAATGTCTCTTGGACACAATATTAGAAGTCTAGCATGGCTCGAACCCTTCCCTCCCCCCTCCCCCCCCCCCCCCCCGAAGGAGGCCTTTTTCTCGCTCCACCTATATTGCTCAAGAAAGACCCAAAGCCAATACCGAGGAATAGTAAAGCTTGATAAGGTCTTTCTATCAAGGTAGTCTGCATCTTCATAGACTTGTTTATTTCATCAAGGCTCTCTCTTCGAGACAATGCCCAGTCATTACGCCTTTCGTACGGTCGAAACTTATCCGACAAAAAATTTCACTACCTTAGGATCGTTATAGTTACAGTCGTCGTTCTTCGGAGCTTCGGTCGTCGGCTCCCGTATTATCAAGTCACCAACCTTGACCTTCGGATACTGGGTACGCGTCAGCCCCAGTATAGTCTTCCGACTTTGTGGAAACCTATGTTTTTGGTAAACAACCGCTTGAGCCTGGTCACTGTGACCCCCTTTGTGAGGAGGTGCTCCTCTATCGAGGTTACGGGACTATTTTATTGAGTTCCTTAAAGAGAGTTGTCTTGCGCCCCCATGTATTCTTTACTGTAGAATATAATAAACCCCTCAACCGTTTAATGAGGGTTTGGACTCATATATATAGAAGTAAGAATGTTACATTTACATATAGGTCTACACTTATTTAGATATTACGTAACAACACTAATATCTTAACACCCTCCCTCAAGTTGGAGCATAGATGTCAATTATGCCCAGTTTGTTACAAAGAAAACAACACGGGGGCCTAAAAGAGACTTTGTAAAGATATCTGATCTCCGGTTTTCACATGGTGAAATGTTATCACCCCTTTTGGTATTCATTACGGACGAAGTGGACGTCGATCTCAATGTGTTTCGTCCTTTCATGAAATACAGGATTGGTAGCAATGTGGATGGTTGACTTGTTATCACACTACATATCTGCTGCTTCCGATTCTGCTTCTTCTCCTAGTTTCTTTTAAAGTGCTACAAATATAACACATCTACAATGCCACGAGCAATGGCTCAGTATTATGTTTCTGAACTCGATCATGAGACCACACCTGTTTCTTGCTCTTCCATGACACTAAGTTTCCGACAATAAATACTGAATAGCCGGATGTAGACCGTCGATCTGGAAGACTTGCACCCCACCCCAGTCAGCCTATGTAAAATACTCAAGACGAGTATGCCCCTGATTCTCCATACGAATTTTTTTTTCCGGATTCTAAGCTAAATAGTGCACGTTCCTGAGAACTGTCTGTCAATACAGAACTCGTGGAAAAGCCATAAACCTATTTACTATACTTACAACAAAGGAAATGTTCGGACGAGTCATAACTGCCAAGTACCGACCAGCCAATGATACTGATCATGCCGACGATACTGATCATGATTGGTTATCAATATGTCCTAACTAGGAAGTAACTTTACCATACACTTCATTTAGAAAGTGTAATACGAGTACCACGAACGTGACACAAGCACCCAAAAATCTTGAGAGCTAGAGAAAATGGCATACGATCGAAATTTAACCTAGAAAAAGCAGTAGCATCATTAAAGACATGAGACGATATACAATTAATCAGATAACAAGCCGTAAGCATAACATCCGACCAAAATTTCTTAGGTGTACTAGTGTGAAACATAAGTGCTCGAGTTGTTTCCAAGAGGTGACGATTCTTACGTTCTGCCACACCATTTTATTGTGATGTATAAAGACAGCAAGTTTGTTGGATAATTCCATGTCTAGCAAGATGGGAATTGAACTCCTGAGACACATACTCGCGACCACTGTCGCTCCGAAGATACTTAATGGAACCCCAAATTGGATTTTTTATTTCAGTAAATAAATTACACCAAATATCAAATCATTTGGAACGATTCTTCATCAGGTAGACATAAGTGACTCATGAGTAGTCATCAATAAAGGAACCAAAATATTTGAACGCCGTCATCGATTCAACATGACATGGATCCCATATATCATAGTGTACTAAGTCAAAGGAAGCTTAAACGTCTTTATTCAAACTAACTGGATAAGGTGCACGATGATGTTTAGCTAGACTACATGATTCACAATTAAAAGAAATTCAAAGATCTAGTGATGGACACAATTTCTAGAGAGCTTAGATAGACGAATGACCTAGCTGACAGTGCAACTCAAATAGGTTTCAGGACACGCTGGCACAGACAACAAACGAATTCAATTCAACCAGGTATAAGCCTCCAGCCACATGTCCCTTACCAATAGTCTGCTCCGCCTTTAGGTCCTGAAAAACACAACCATGAGAAAAGAATGTTACTGAGTAGTGCAAGTCACGAGTTATCCGACTAATGGATAAAAACTGAATAGGTTTCTAGCATAGTTTATAGTATCGGCTGACAACGATCCGATACAGTCAATACCGATACGGTTTGACATGTCCCGATCCGATACCGACCGATATCCGATACTAACGAATCCTAGCATTGGAGCTCACTTTTTCGGTCAATTCGGCAAAGAAAAATGAATGGAAAAAAAGACCAAAAAGCAATGGTGTAAAGCATAGTAAGGTTGTAAAAGCATGTAAATGAAGAAAACTTATCTATCGCAAGTAAACCAATTGGCAATGGTGAGTACTATTTTCTTCAATTTCAAAACTACTAAGAAACAACACTAAAAATACTTAAAATTATCCCTAAATCTATAAAACATATCTAAAATGTTAATAAGTTATTACTAATTATTTGCTTTACGATACCAAAAAATCAGATACTCCGATCCTAAACCGACGATACTACCGATACCACCGATCCCGCCTCGTAGGAATAGTCCGATACCCATTCCGATACCGTGAACCTTGATACTTTCTAGGTGTATGTAAACTGAAGTGAGTGACAAGTTGGAAGAAAGACTGGTATGTCATTTTCTACGAACTTTCAGAGAACTGTCATTCACAATAGTAATATCTGTCACACGATCTACAGATACATAATCACGCAACATACCTGCATCATTTGTCATGTGATTAAACGCACCCGAATCTACCACCCATTTTTTTGGTCTTACCACACACGTCGCTGAGTATCCGGTTGTGGATCTAGATGTAAAGGCCCCTCCATGATACTGGACTCGAAATGCAACGAAGTCTGCGTAGGTCTCAACAATCATCTGCACGGATTGCTCTTCAACACTATAAGCATCTGATGCATTATTGGCAGTAGGAGCTTTGGAATACTGTCACTGAAAATGTCCTGGTTGACCACAATTGAAGCATGTGCATTGTCATCCTCCATCACGACCGCCATTACCTTGTCCTCCATGACAGCCAGTATTTCGAACACCACGTCTACCACCACGATCCCTACAGAGTCCATTACGAACAACACTCAAGAGAGATCGATCAACAAGTGCATCACTCCTATCAGTCCCAACTACTTTCGCTGCCCGTGTGACACGAAAGTAGGCTTCCATTAGAAATGGAACCTCAGTCCCAAAAATAATCTGAGACCGTGCAGAGTCTGCAACATGACGAACTGAGGCTAGATATGTCATGACATAGAGTTGTTGACACTGAGTTCTCGCCTCATTGAGATCTGTTATGAAGGGTAACACGCGATCCACCTTATCAGTCGGGACCTTAGAGGCACAGATGTGATCCTTACGTGACTTGTCTCCTTGTTCAGCTCGGAAGACGACGACTATCGAGTCATAAATGCGAGACAAATCGCGCTTTCCATCAAACGTATCCACTATGACCCACAATTCCTTTACCAAATTCGTGTTCTGAACCATATTCTCAACTGATGGTTCCATCGAATTCATCAACTGTGTAAACAGTCTGCTATTATCTATCTCCTACTGCTCGTTTATGGGATCATTCGCCTCCGAGGGTTGTCAGTGAGATGCTTTGACAACCGCATTCCTTGAAGAGTCTTCTCGACCATCTTGCGCCATATGGAGTAGCCATGCGGAACCTCCAGCCTCCGATTGATAAGTAGAATCGATGAAATCGTCGTATCAGTGTTCGGTGTTCCCGTCTCTGCGTACCCGATACTGGTGCTGCCAGCACTGTTATTCACCATAGTGTTCGACATCCTTCACGTTCTCGATTCAACTATTGTTGCTCGACGTAGCTCGATATTCACATCAACTCCGTCAATGCGCGATGTTCACATCAACTTCGTTGATACTGGAGCATGCATTCTTGGCATAGATTGAAGATGGATCACACAGGCCAGGAACAAAGATTCACGCAAAAACTAGTTTGCACTATGTTAGATCCTAGTGTGGATACCGAGTCAGGAATAGAGATTTACACAAACTATCAAGTTTGCTTTCTGGTAACTCCTGATGTTGTTGTCGAGGTTCAAAGATTCACATAAACTATAGTTTGCGCTCTGAAGAACTCAACTCCATCCCTTAGGACCAACAGGGGTGGTACATAAATATTAACTTGTCGTCCATCGACCACGTCTTTCAACCCTGACTCACCCTCTGTGGATTAACATTATGCAGAAGGCCAAGCCAACCAGAAAATCCTAGAAAAAGCTAGTATCGTGTGCATAGAGATCATAGTCTCAATCCTAACCTTAGGCAAGGTTCTAAACAGCGATAGATGGATGTGCGACAAAGAGGGTGCAAAGAGATCCTAGTCTCAATCCTATTGCCTAAGCGTTTAATACATTTTGGGCAGTTTTTACTATTTTACGACTTCTTTTTTTTCATAATATACATATTTTAATGGTGTTTTATGCATAACTAAGTTGTAGAACAATGAAATAAAAATTTAGTATTGTAAAAGTGAACCATAGGTCCATAATGCTTGCAAAATTGTTTTGCCAAAATATCTAGTCAGGTATTGCTCCAGCTAGGCACCCGTCTACACCGTCTCACCTCCGCCTATGCTGTCAAACCACCATCGACCGCCTTCTCTACTATCAATGGAAAAAACAGTACGGATAGCTGCTGCCAAGACCGTTATTTAGAATACTAACCTCAGGAATTTGAGAAGTATAGTACTTTCACTATAAAATTGATCAAAGAATATTTCTTTCTTTTAAGGTAGAGGATTGTTGTCTCAGTTATGCTTATGGTACCAAGGGGCACCCGCTCAAATTTAAAGTAAGCATAATCATCCTACTAATGAAAAAAGAAAGAAATATTTTGCTCCAAGAAAGGATCCTCATTCCTAGAGGTTTTCGAGAGTGCTTCTCATCATCTAACAACGTGGTAGAAGAATATATAAAGGGAAGAACAATGCAACGATAATTAAAAGAAATCGTTCATTAAGTCAAGCTTCATTAGCATCTTTATCAACAAGAACTCACCTGCTGCTATATTCCTAAATCCTGTGAATCTAAGATCCAATTTTGGAGAACATAAATGGAAAGAAGAGTACATTTAAGGAAGGTTGTACAAAATCCATCATAGCATAGAAAGACGATCCTTAAATAAGAGGATGTTTTTCACCAAAAGTATGTTTCGCTCTCAAGAAGCAAAGATAGGCTACATGTTGTACAATAGAGAAGATCAGATGTAGAAGTCCTTCCTTAAGGATCCTATAAGCAAGTCGATTCAGATTGTCATTTCACTTCAATGAAGTCTCACAAGTGGGTCCACATGCAACAAAAGAAATTTGATTTGCATGATGCAATTGAACCTTGCTCTTAATCTTAGCGGTGCTAATTCCTTCCTCACCCCCTTTGGTCACCTATTGGTTAAGTATATAAAGGGGATCACCTATCGGTTAAGTATATAAAGTGTAACTGCGATCAAGCATATCGCAGATTGCGCGGCTACTATTTGTTAGTTCTTATATTTTCTTAACCTGGCAGGTAAATGCACAATTTCACACTTGTCAGATCAATCAAAAGTTCGATTCTATCTGAATTACTCTTTTTCAAATGATATCCACTGTTAATAAATATTGATTTTTGACCTTTTTTTACTACACTATTTCTTTCTATCTGAATTACTCATTTTCAAATGATAATTGTAGGAGAGAATAATTGAATTAATTTCATTCATGAGGAAGTACATATATATAGGAGAGGGCTAGCCTCTCGTTATTGTCTCTACTCGATGTGGGGCTAAAGTCCAATGACTAATATCACTAATACTTAACTCCCTCTCTCAAGTTGGAGCATATCAATCATGTCCAGCTTGCTACATTGAAAACTCACACGAGGACTTCAAAAAGACTTCGTAAAGATATCAGCTATCCGATCTTCAGTTCTCACATGATAAAATTTTATCATCTCCTTCTGGTACTCATCACGGACGAAGTGGATGTCTATCTCAATGTGTTTCGTCCTTTCATGAAATACAGGATAGATAGCAATGTGGATGACTGACTAATTATCACACCACATATTTGTTGCTTTAGTTTATGTTGCTTCTCCCAGCTCCTTTAGAAGATGTTGTAAATACAATACCTCTGTGTGCTATGAGTAATGGCTCGGTATTTTGCTTATGAACTCGATCGTGAGACCACACTCTGTTTCTTGATCTTTCATGATACTAAGTTTCCGCCAATAAATACTGAATAGCCAGATGTAGAACGTTGGTCTATAAGATTCGCACCCAGTTAGCATCTGTAAAACACTCGAGAGGAGTATGCCCCTAATTCTCCATCCGAATTTCTTTTCCTGGATTCTGAACTAGATAATGAAAGGTCCTGATAACTGACTGCCAATGCGAAACTCGTGGAGAAGCCATAAATCTACTGACTACACTTGTAGCAAAGGAAATGTTCAGGCAAGTCATAACTGCCAAGTAATTGAGTTTTTCAACTGGCCGGCAATTCTGATCAGGATTTGTCATTTTAGTATTTCGTCATCAGGGAGTAACTTTACCCCTGGATCCATGGGTGATGCTCCTTTAGTTTGCATCATCCATGCTTCAGTTAATATATCAAGAACATATTTTCAAAAGACGCTACAATATCTTGCTCACCCTGCGTAACTTCGACACCCAAGAAGTACTTCAATGCTCGTCCAGAAACTTTTTCAGTTCTACAATATCTCGACTGTCATCCCCCGTAATTACGATGTCAACAACATAGACGCTAAGTAGTATTCGTCCCACTTATGTTTGCCGGTAAAATACTGAATAATCATTCTTTGATTGACACATTCCAAACTGCGTAACATGGATAAATCGACCAAACCAAACACGAGATTATTGTTTAAGGTCATAGAGTGCTTTACGTAGATAACACACTTTACCCTCCCTTGCAATGAACCCGGGAGGTTGCACCACATAGACTTCTTCTTTAAGGTTCCCATTGAGAAAGGTATTCTTCATATCCAACTGAAGTAAGGGATAATCATATCGGATAGCTAATGACATGAGCAATCACACAGAGGCATCCAGGCAACTAGGGAGAAGGTCAGAAAATAATTAACACCATATGTCTAAGAATATCCCTTTGCCACTCGACGAGCTTTCAGACGATCAAAAGTGTCATCCGAATTCACCTTGATTGTGAATACTCATTTGCAAATGATCGCCTTATTATCGGTAGGCAACTCCACTAAGTCCCATTTGGGACACTACCATTGAAAATGGCCAGGTTGACTACAGTTGAATCATGTCCACGGTCGTCCTCCATCACGTCCACCATTGTCTCGTCCAGCATCACGGCCAGCATTCCGGTCACCACGTCTACCACCACGACACCCACGAAATCTACCACGAGCAGCACCCAAGACAGATGGATGAGCATGTGCATCACTCGTATCAGCCCCAACTACTTTCGTTGTCCGTATAATACGAAAGTAGGCTTCCTTCCATTAGAGAGAAAACCTCGACCACCATCAATAGTCTGAGACCGTACGAAATCTGCATTAGGACAAAGTGATGCGAGGTACGCAATTACATAGAGCTACTGACGTTAAGTCCTCGCCTCATTAAGATCTGTTGTCAATGGTATGACGCGATCAACTTCATCAATCATGGCTTAAAGGCTCGAAAGTGATCGTGGTGTGACTTTTCTCCTTGATCAGCTCGATAAACGTCAAAAACTGAGTCATAGATGCGGGACAAATCGTGTTTGCCATCAAACGCAGCTGCTAGGACCTCCCATAACTCCTTCACCATATTAATCATATCCTCGACAGATGGTTTTATCGAATTCATTAACTGTGTAAACAGTCTGCTATCATCAGTCGCCCACTACTCATATGTAGGATCATTCTCCCTTGGAGGGTTGTAAGTGAAATGCTTCGACAACCGCATCCCCTGAAGCTTTCTCGACCTTATTACGCCATGTGGAGTCGTTGTCCGAACCATCCAACCTCAGATCGACAAGCCGAATCAAAAAAATTGTTATACCAGTGATCGGTGTCTCCGTCTATGTATTCCTGATATTGGTGCTATCAGCACTGCTTTTTACTGCAGTATTCGTCATCCTTCAAGGTCTCGATTCGACTATCAATTGGTCACCCCGGCCAGATATGCACATCAACCTTGCCAAATGCGCGATGTTCACATCAATGACGCCAGTACTGGCTTGCAAAATTTTGGCAAAAATCAAATGTAGATCACACAAGCTAGGACAGAGATTCACACAAATAATTAAGTTTGCTCTTTGTTAACTTATGATATCGATGTCGAGGTTCAAAGGTTCACGTAAACAACCATAGTTTACCCTCTGAAGACCTCAACTCCGACATTTTTTTTGGTAATCTGGGACGGCTAGGTTAGGGTTAGGGTTTAGAGGTAGGATCGGGTAGATAGTCTAGGTTAGGGTTTTGGAAATGAAGGGTAGACATGGGGACTTACAGTGAGCAGTGTATGGCGGTGGGCAGTGGTAGAGTGGTCGACCAGGGGGGCGCTGCTGCAGGGGGTGTAGTGCTGCTGCAGGGGGTGGGGCGCTGCTGCAAGGGGCAAGGGGCACTGGAGCAGGGCGGGCAGGGGGGTACGACAGGGGCGATGGGAGCGGGGCGGGCAGGAGGGATGTTGCAGGGCTAGGAGGGGGGGCTGCAGGGGCAGGAGCGCTAGGAGCAGGGCAGGTGGCGCTGCAGGTAGCTGCAGAGGAAATACGGACATGAGGGGAGAGAGAGAGAGAGAGAGAGAGAAGGGGTGACGACTAGGGTTAATTTTTTTGCTCTGATATCATGTTGGAGAGAATAATTGGATCAATTTCATCCACGAGGAATTATATATATATATATATATATATATATATATATATATATATATATATAGGAGAGGACTAGTCTCTCATTATTGTCCCTATCCGATGTGGGACTAAAGCCCAATGACTAATATAACTAATACTTAACAATATCCACTGTTAAAAATATTCATTTTTGACCCATTTTTTATTATAATTTAATCCATAATAATTTTTTTGTTAGTCTACTTAAGTAGTTCACAAAAAATTGCAACAGGTGCCACTAGGATACAACTCGATGGACCTTATGATCAAGAGGTCTCTAGGAAATGGCATTTCGTACCAATGTTAAGACTTATCTTTAGATCAAATCCTACTCTAACATCGACTATGTTGGATAAATAATCAGAGATCGACATCAAGCTATCGCATTATGCTGACAAAAATCTCGCCACGTGGAAGAGCAAGAAGCAAAAGTTATAGCCAAGGAGAGAATGGACGTGAAATAACAAGCAATGGCTCATATTTTTTGTGGTGTTGGTGAGATGATGTAGCTTAGAACTCTGATGACTAATCTTGGTATCCAATATTCAACCAAGTTGTTATCATTAAGCAATTTGGTCTTCCACGAGGACCAAGAACATTGCGGTTGCGTGTCACTTTGTTCGTGATGCAGTCATAGGCAACCAGTTCCACACTCAGTTCACTCGATTCGAGGACCAGAATAGTGTTGTCTGCTCTTCTTTTTTATGTAACAAACTAAGTGTACATGATTTATATGTTCCAACTTACTGTTAGAGTTGATATTAGCGCAACTAGGATTAGCCCATCTTTTGGGTAGTCATACTGGTCTTAGGGTTTCCTTGTGCGTTGTGTATACATATCCTCTTATCCTCTAATGAAAGCTAGGACAATCAAACCATTCTCCCAGTAACTGGATTACAGTTTCCATATTATTGGAGACGGCCTACATAAACTCGGGGAGAGCCATGGTTCCATAACACTTTATCTTATAATTCTCAATGAAAAGAATCAACTGTTTTTGCCATACAACTAACATTTTATCATAAATACTGATTCAGATATAATTGCAACAAAACAATTGTGATTCATCAAGCACATCTTTCAAAAGCATTTTCTTGGATATCGTATAATGCAAGCAAGAGGAGATGCAAATAGCAGTGTGAAAAGAAGATCAAGTGGACAATACGCCAGGAAGCACGGACACTCCAAGACTGTGGCCATCTCGTGTCGGACGGACACATATCAGACACTCCAAAATACACTATCATACACCAAAATAGGTGTCGTGTCCGTGTCTCCATGTCCTTACCCTGTTGTGTTGTATCCGTGTCCGTGCAAAATAGACCATATGTGATTCAATGTCTAACAGAGTTTGGAGAAGAAGAAAGAACAGTCTCACAAGTAAGTTTTGAGGTTTAATATCCCGATGACAGATATCAATGCAGTTGTGTATGTAAGCAAGTGCTCTGCAAATCTGCAAAAATGTGCTCCATTAAAATGATATAAAACTGTATAATATGAAAAAATAGACATTAAATGAATAAAAAGAATTGTCAAGCATAATGTGCTAGAAGCATTTCAACAAGCAGGCTTAATACTTTAGCTAATGATGCATGTCCCAAGTAAAATTGAATAACATGTGGAGGTTAAGGTACAGTAAGAAGCCATGGGAGCAGAAAAACCACACTTATTGTTGAGAGTCAATAAGGGACTTTTAGTCCCACATCGGAATATGTAGTATGTAGAGGAGCTAGACTCCCTATAAGTAGTGAAGTAGTCCATCAATAAAATCAATCTGACTATTATTTTCTACATGGTATCAGAGCCATAACTCTCTCCACAAAAAAAAAAAAAAAAAAAAAAAAAAAAAAAAAAAAAAAAAAAATCTCTCTTTCTCTCTCTAGCCGGCCGACTCTTCTTCCAGCAGCCCTAGACGCGCCTCCAGCAGCCCTAGCCGCGCCTCCCCCCCCCCCTCCTAGCCGCGCCTCCAGCAGCCCTAGCCGACCCCCCCCCCTGCAGCAGCCCGACCCCCCCCCCCCCCCCCCCCGCACCCCTGACCCCCCCTACCCCCCTCCTCCCGCACCCTCCCAGTAGCCCCGACCACCCCCCCCCCCCCCCGCACCCCTGACCACCCCGACCCCCTCCTCCCGCACCCTCCCAGTAGCCCCGACCCCCCCCCCCCGACCCCCCCCCCAGCAGCCTCCCGCCCTCCTCCTCCCGCACCCTCCCAGCAGCACCACGCCCCGCCCCCCCTAGCAGCAGCCCGACCCCCCCCCCCCCCCCTTGCAACAGCCCGACCCCCCTCCTAACCGTAGATTTGCTATGGAAAACCTAACCCTAGCTCTAGCAGCCCCATCCAAACCCTAATCCTAACCCTAGCCGTCCAAAAAAAAAAACGGCATATTTCGAAGACAGTCGAGATGTCAAATGCTTTATTTGTACCGACTCTGTTCCTAGATTGTGCCGTTTGGAACTAACAAATGTTTATTTTGTTATTCCGCCTTCACATCGGAATCTATACAGAGATTGATCATGTCTTCTCTGGTGTCCTGACGTGTTCACTTTACATGCGCGTGCCGGTGCTGGCCAAGTTAGTAGCGCATTCGTAAAGTCTGTGACGTCGAAGAAGTCGACGAAGACGAAGAAGACGACAAAGTTGGGGAAGTTGCCGACTCCGACGTCGAAAAAGCCGGCGGAGACGACGAATAGGGTTCATAGTTGAAGCAGCCATGGATTCGATCAGTGGCAAACTGACGGCCGACGAGATGAAGGCCTTGGTTGATGATATCTTATCGAAGAGATTAACCGAGGTATCCCCACGTGTGATCCATACTGATGTGGATCCATCCCCCTTACAAAATGGAAAAATTGGAGAAGCTGGAGACGAAGTTGGAAGGAACGTCCAACTACTTAAAGTGGTCGCGGCAGGCGATGCGGACACTGAAGGGACGTGGCTTGGTTGGCTATGTCACTGGCCAAGCCAAGGCGCCAGCCGATCACTCCGCCAAGGAGTTTGCTGTTTGGGAGATTGTCAACAACGTCGTGGCTGGGTGGTTGACTGCCTCTTTAACCGACCAGGTGTCGGACAATGTTGAGGCAATGGAGGCTGCTGCTGATATATGACAAACTCTAAAAGATATGTACTCCGGCTCCGGCAACCCTATGCGAGTCTTTCAACTGCAAGATGAACTCGATAGGGTGGTCCAAGACGAACGTACCATCTCTGAGTACGCGGCCCTGTTGAAGAAGTACTGGTCTGATCTGGATCATTATGATCCTCTTGGGATGGAAGATGCACAAGTCGAACCAGCATTCGCGAAGTACTTTCAGACGTTCCTGGCTTATATTTTCCGACAGCGTATGATGAAATTCCTAAAGGGACTACACCCTGTATTTGAGTAGAGAAGGAATATCCTCCTATCCCAACCCACGCTTCCGACCTTGGAAGAAGCTATAGCTGTTATGACACAGGAAGAAGCTCGACTGAAGTTGATGCCCAACAAGGGCTCCTCCCAGGGGGAGCAAGCCAAGGTTGAAAAGTCCGCCCTTGCTGCCTTCAATCAACCTCCATCTATGGGTGGTGTTTGCCACAATTGTGGTGACTCCGGACATTACATCCGATTTTGTCCAAAACCCTTGCACAATCAGTCGAATGATCGAGGACGGGGTCGTGGAGGCCGACGTGGTGGTAGAGACGGATATGCTGGTAGAAGGGACGGCCACAAAGCAAATCTGGCAGAGGAAGGGGGAGAGAATCAACTGGCTGAAATAACCCCGCTTGAGCGGGAGTTCCTTGAGAAGTTGCGAGGCACAAAGCTGGGTTCGGCCGACAGTCCTGGGGCGTCTTCTACCTCAGGGGATCTCATCACTTGCTTTGCCCAAACCAGCACCGGTAATCCTGTACGTGCCCTTGCATCTGTCTATCAGCCAGGATGGATAATGGATTCTGGGGCATCTCGCCATGTCACGGGATCCCGTGGTGCGTTTCAGGACTATACTCACCTACCATTGCCGGAGAGTATTCAGACTGCTGATGGTACATCTAGCCCTGTAGTGGGTAAAGGTACTGTCGCATGCACCCCTTCCATCACCCTAACCAATGTCTTACATGCTCCATCTTTTCCTGTCAATCTTCTGTCCATTAGTGCCATTATACTTGATCTTAACTGTACTGTTTCCTTTGACATTCCTACGATGACTTTTCAGGAGAAGGGGACAGGACGACGACTTGGGACTAGCACATGGCATAAGGGGCTGTGGTATTTAGACAGGACTGGACTGGACAACGCATTGGCATCCTTGGTCGCAGCCGCACCACCAGAAGCTTCCTGTCGCAGTGTTGAAGCCGACTTGCTACTCCACCCCCAACGTGTCGGTCATTCCTCTTTTCAAGTTATTAGTCGAATGTATCCGTATTTTGTGATGCTTGTGAGTTGGGAAAACATACCAGAAGCTCGTATGTGAGCTCGGGGAATAGGAGTTCAGCTGCTTTTGACATGATACATTCGGACGTATGAGGCCCTTGTCCTACAACCGGAATTAACGGTTTTCGATGGTTCGTCACCTTTATTGACTGTTATACCCGCGTGACATGGGTCTACCTTATGAAGAATAAAAGTGACGTCCTTGAGGCCTTTCGGGACTTTCATCGACGGGTGGAAACACAATATGGCGCTAAAATTAAGTGTTTCCGGTCTGACAATGGGACGGAGTATACTAATAAGCGGGTTGCTGAGTATTTTTCCACTCATGGAATACTACATCAAACTTCATGTGCTTATACTCCGGCACAAAATGGTGTGGCTGAACGAAAGAACAGGCACATGCTAGAAGTCGCACGGACGATGATGCTGGCTATGAATGTCCCGAAACACTTATGGGGGCAGGCTATATTGACGGCCTCTTATCTCATCAACGGAATGCCATCTCAAGTATTGGACTGGAAGACACCGTTGGAGATGCTTACTGGGGCAACTACATACACTGTTCCACCGAAAGTTTTTGGATGTGTATGCTTTGTCCAAGATAATAGGCCAGGCGTTGGCAAACTGGATCCTCGGACAGTTAAATGTGTCTTCGTCGGTTACACGGCGACTCAGAAGGGATATGCCTGTTGGAGTCCAGTCGAGCGGAAGATGTTTGTCAGCATGGACGTTACATTCAGAGAACTTGAACCATACTATGGTTCGGATGAAGGTTCAGCATTTGGTGACACACCTAACACAGATGGTGTTCGATGTGAGGGGGAGATAATAAGTCCAAATGTGGTCGTCGGATCGGTTCCGTGTCCGGTTGTAGAAAACTGGACGAAAGGGGGAGAGCACAGTGACTCAGATACAGAGAATGAAGAAGACGATACATATGTTACGCAGGGGGAGCAGCAGACAAGGGAAAAGGAGCTCCAAGTCTACAGAAGGAGACAACAGAAGTCCAGTACTGCGCCTATGCCGTGCCCTGTGCCTACTGTACCAAGTCCCTCGTCTACTCCTGCTCCAACTCCTGAAGATGTTGCCCCCGCACTGAATCACTCGGATTCTGATGTGGATCTCTCCGACTCGGATGGTATGATCTCTCCACCACCTATTGCTCCCTTAAGGAGATCTTCTCGCATCAATGCGGGTAAGGCTCCTGCTCGTTTTGATGATTACGAACATGACATTGCCAACTTCTTGTCTTATTCTAACATTTCTTCGAATTATCGAGCCTTCATTGCATCGTTAGACTCTACTTCGTTGCCCAAGTGTTGGCAGGAAGCAAAGAAAGATCCAAGGTGGAAAGCTGCAATGATGGAAGAACTTGGGACACTGGAGAAAAATAAGACATGGGAGCTGGTTCCATTACCCAAAGGGAAGAAAGCTGTGGGATGCAAATGGGTGTACACAGTGAAAGAGACGCCAGAAGGAAAAGTAGAGCGGTACAAGGCGAGGCTGGTTGCAAAAGGATTCACACAGTCATATGGAATAGACTATGATGAGACATTTGCTCCAGTAGCAAAAATGAGCACCGTGAGAACTCTGGTCTCCATTGCAGCGAACTATGGGTGGAAGCTGTACCAGTTGGATGTGAAGAATGCATTTCTTTATGGGGACCTACAAGAAGAAGTATACATGGAGCTCCCGCCTGGGTGCTATGCGACGGAATCAAACGGAGGGACGTCGCAAGGAAAGGTGTGTAAACTGAAGAAGTCACTATACGGGCTCAAGCAATCTCCTCGAGCCTGGTTTGACAGATTCAGAAAGGCTGTTACAGGCATGGGATACCGTCAAACAAATGCAGATCATACGGTCTTCCTTCAGCATGCAAGAGGCCACATCACTATACTTGTTGTATATGTGGATGATACAGTGATCACAGGTGATGATGAAGTCGAGATCACTAAACTGAAGTCAAAACTCGCGAAGGAGTTTGAAGTGAAGGATTTAGGAGCGATGAGGTACTTTCTAGGTATCGAGGTGTGTGAAGGCGAACAAGGAATTGTTCTCTCACAGAGAAAATACACACTAGATCTGCTGAAGGAGACGGGGATGCTGGGATGCAAAGCAGCGGTCACTCCAATTGACCAGAAGTGCAAGTTGGGAGCAGAAGCAGGAGAGCCCGTTGATCGTGAAAGATATCAACGACTTGTAGGGAGATTGATTTATCTGGGACACACTCGCCCTGATATCTCATTTGCGGTGAGTGTAGTGAGTCGCTACATGCATGATCCAAGAAAGGGTCATATGGAAGCAGTATTTCAGATCTTGAGGTATCTGAAAGGAACGCCGGAAAAGGGGCTATGGTTCAAGAAGAATGGACGCATAGAAGTTGAGGGATACTGTGATGCAGACTGGGCGAGCTGCATAGACGACAGAAGGTCTACCACGGGATACTGTGTTTTTGTAGGAGGAAATCTGGTCTCATGGAGAAGCAAGAAACAGTCTGTGGTAGCACGGTCGACAGCTGAAGCAGAATATAGAGCAATGGCTCTGGGAGTGTCAGAATTACTGTGGGTGAAAGCGTTGCTGACAGAGTTAAAGCTAGACAAGGGAGCACCATTACGTCTTCTGAGCGATAGTCAAGCTGCAATAAGTATAGCTAACAATCCCGTTCAGCACGACAGAACGAAGCACATCGAGATTGATCGATTCTTCATCAAGGAGAAGCTGGAACAAGGGATACTGAAGATTGACCATGTCCGCTCAGAAGAACAAGTTGCAGACTGTCTAACTAAGGGTCTTAGTTCATTAAGTCTGTCGAAGCTATGTAACAAGATGGGGATGATCAATATCTATCGCCCATCTTGAGGGGGAGTGTTGAGAGTCAATAAGGGACTTTTAGTCCCACATCGGAATATGTAGTATGTAGAGGAGCTAGACTCCCTATAAGTAGTGAAGTAGTCCATCAATAAAATCAATCTGACTATTATTTTCTACACTTATGTCATTAAAGTTCGTACGAGATAGATGGTAATGCACACTTATTGTTGGCATATTGTGGTGAACCATCTATCTTCAGCCTCAATAGACCTAAAGAATGGTGGATCAGTGATAAAATAAAAGTAGGTGATATCTTCATGAGGAATGTCTCCAACCAACAACCTGTGCTACTTCTACTATTCCTATTTTAGCGGCACCATCGATATGGAGGCCCCTTTTGGCAAAAGTATTGCTAAGCTGCTATCCACTGCTCGTTTACCCACTACGTGTCAGGTCTTTGCTCCAGTTATTGCATCTGCTACTTCGTCCTTGAAATCCTCCCAAGGACCTCTCACTCTATCAGCAAAGGAGATTAAAAGTCTCCGTGGCCTACTTCCCATTAGTCTAGTACCCATATGTCTAGAGCTTATGGAATAATGAGCTTCTATAATTTTTCGTCTGAGATCGTTGACTCAAGCGCCACCAATCATGTTACTCGGGACATCTTCTTTTTGTTCCTTTTTTTCTTTCTCAAATGCATTACTGTAGCTAATTGGAATCTACACATGTTCTTGGCTCTGGGACAGCAGTACCACTTACCTCTACTGTAAATCATAATAACTTACGTGAGAGAATGAAGAAACACTTGGAAGGTATAAAGGAAAAGGTAATTAATGAACAGAAAGTCACAATAGGTAAATAAAAAAGAACAGCTTCTCTGTATGAGCATGACTAGTCCAAAAATATAGCCACATTGTACCTTTGAATCTCGTACTTTCAGAAATAGGTCACATATATTGATGACATCCATCAAGGCAAGATAGTTGACGTAATGCAACTTACATAAAAACTAATAAATCCATATAACATAGCTTAAAATTGAAAAAAAAAATGCAGGATGCCTGCCTTGTAATTTGTATACGTAAAGAAATCTCCACAGGAAATGCCGCAAAATTTGGACCATAAAACAAAGAAACGGATTAAATTGTCAACAGCTCCTAGGTATTATTTAAGAGCTAATATTTAATCGCATAATAGTGATAACTAGACCTTCTAGAATTACAACTAGAATAGTGATACCTAGACTTCCTAGATTTACGAAGTTACCAGTAGAGGAATCCGAAATCATTGAGATAAATGTGATACCACTATTATAAAGACATCCTCCTTGTCAGATAAGGTAGGGGAGACCTTTGAAACTGTTAAGTGTTATATTAGAACTATTAGTTAGTGGACTTTAGTCCCACATTGCTTAGAACAATAGGAGAAGGGGCTAGCCTCTCCTATATATATGTATCTCTCAAATCAATAAAATTATTCTATTATTTCCAACTTTACATGGTATCAGAGCCATAACCCATCCACCCCTCTCCCTCTCCACAAAGAAAAAAAAAAATCTAACCCTAACCTACCCCCCCCTTTCTAGCCGCCACCCCTCCTTCCCTCTACCGATGTTGTCGCCCCTAACCCTACTGCTGCTGCCGCCCCATCTCCCCCCCCCCCTCTCCTCTATCCCCTGTCAGCCCACCCCCCCCCCCCCCCTCAGCCTTCCCCACCCCCCTCTCTCCCCCTCCTTTCGGCGCCCCCCCCCTCCATGGCTCAAGTACAAAACCCTAACCCTAACCCTTTCTCCTTTCCACCTACCGCCGCCCAACCACTCCAAACCCTAATCTAGTTTCAAAAAAAAAAAATTGTTCGATTTTCAGAGAGTAAACACAAGGTTGTTTGTTGAAACCTCTGACTCCCACTGATCAATTCGAAAATTTAACAAAGAGCAAACATATGGTTTGTTTTGCATGAATCTTTGTTTCTTTTCTTGACCTTCACACCAATATCTAACAGAGGTTAACTTAGGTTATCTCTCTGTCCTGGCTTGTGATCCACACTCTCTGCTTCCTATGCACGCGTGCCGGTTCTGGCTACGTTTTTAGCGCATTGGCAGAGTTGATGTGATTATCCAGTTGGAAAGATCAAATTGACAGTCGAATCAGGAATCCTGAAAAATGACAGACACTACGACGAATAGCAGTGCCACAGACACTAGTGTCAGCAACACACTAGCAGGACCAACAGGCACTAGCACGACGATTTTCTCAATTCGACTTATCGATCGATGGTTGGAAGGACCAGAGGACTACTCGACATAGAGAAAGAAGGTCGAGAAGACGCTTCGAGGAATGCGGTTGTCCAAACATCTTACTGATATCCCTCCAGCAGAAAATGATCCCATATTTGAGCAATGAGAGAAAAGATAGTCGACTGTTTATACAGTTGATAAATTTAATGGAACCATCAGTGGAAGACATGGTTCAAACTACGGACTCCGTGAAGGAGTTATGGGAGGTCCTGGCAGCGGCATTTGATGGAAAACGCAATTTGTCTCGTATCTATGACTCGGTCGTTGGTGTATACCGTGCCAATCAGGAGGACAAATCTCATAAGGACCATTTTCGAGCCTTTAAGGCTATGACTGATGAGATCGACCGCGTCTTACCTCTTACGACGGATATTAATAAAGCAAGAGCTCAACGGGAGCAGCTACATCCCATGGCTTATCTTGCCTCTCTTCGTCCTGATGCGGATTCTGTTCGCTCTCAGATAATTGCTGGATCTAACGTTCCGTCCCTGTTGGAAGCACACTATCGTGTCCTTCAGACCGCAAAAGTCGTAGAGCCTACTCCGAGTGATACTCATGCCGATCGTTCTGCTCTTGGTGCTGCTCATACGGATTTCGTGGTGGTCGTAGTGGCCGACGCGATGGCCGAAATGCTGGTCGCGATAGGGGACGTGGAAATGGCGGTCGTGATGGAGGAAGACCGCACACATGCTTTAATTGTGGCCAGCTTGGTCATTTTTACTGGCAATGCACTAAATCACCTGCTGCTAATATCACAACTGATGCTCCTGAATGATGGTGTCCGATCAGTTCAGATGACTTCGAATTCATATACAGAGTTCCTTGATTTTCAGGCTCAACGTCGTGGTAAAGCTTTCACGTCTGGATCCACAGCCGGATACTCAGCAGCATGTATAGTAAAATCCAAGCAGTGGATAATTGACTCTAGTGCGTCTTCTCACATGACTGGTGACGCAGGTATGATACATGATTATGTCCATGTTCGTCGTGTTTCTGGCATTACTGTTGCCAATGGAGGTTCCCTAACAGTCCGAGGATGTGGAAATGCCAGTCTTTTTTTCGGACTGTCACTAAATTTTGTATCACTTACACCTGGAAACTCGTTCGGTTTAATTTCTATTAGTCAAATTACTCGTGAACTGCATTGCTCGGTAACATTTTTCCCTGATGGTTGTGTTTTTCAGGACCTGAAAACTGGAAAGACTATCGGTAAGGGGCAGGTGGCTGGAGGCTTGTACATGTTTGACGCTTCTTCTTCAGTAGTCTGTGCCGGCGTAAAACTTGATCCTTTCGAGTTATATTGTCAGTTAGGCCATCCATCAACCCAAGTTCTCCAGAAAATGTACCCTTCTTTAGATATTCCTGCTTCGTTTCATTGTGAGTCGTGTAGTTTGGCTAAGCATCACCGGGTTCCGTATCCGGTGAGTCAAAATAAAATTGCATCTGCTCCTTTCGAGTTGGTGCATTTTGATATATGGGGACCTTGTCCAGTTGAATCAATAAAAGGTTTTAAGTACTTTATTACATTTGTTGATGATTACTCACGTATCACTTCTGTTTGTCTAATGAAAAATCGTTCCGAATTATTTAACATTTGGTGCAATTTTTATGCCGAAATAAAAACACAGTTTGGCGTTCCAATTAAAAAATTTCGGAGTGACAATGGTCGTGAGTATTTATCTCGTGAGCTCGATAGTCATCTGGCCCACAATGGCATCATCCACCAAACTTCTTGTGCTTACACACCACAACAGAATGGTGTGGCCGAGCGCAAGAATCGTCACCTCTTGAAAACAACACGCGTTCTTATGTTTCAGGCACGTATTCCCAAGAGATTTTGGTCGAATGCGGTTCTTACCACTTGTTACATTATTAACCGCATGTCATCATTAGTTTTCAATGGTCGCACTCCCTTTTCTATGCTCTTTTCCGGACGAGAGCCATTTTCTCTGCCTCTCAGGATCTTTGGTTGCTTATGCTATGTTCGGAATACCCGACCGACTCTTTCAAAATTAGATCCTAAGGCAATACAATGTATTTTCCTTTGATATCCTAAAGATCAGAAAGGGTATTGGTGTTTTTCCCCTATATTGAAAAGATATTTTTTTACTCGGGATTTACCTTTGTCGAAACCGAATTTCCTCCACTCCCACAATTAACGGGTCCGATTCCCCAAGTTTATTCAGAAGAAATTTTTTTGCTATTTTCTGATCAATCACGACAGCCCCCCTTACGGGTGCCCTCCCTTACCGAGCTAGTCAACCGGTCTGAAGGTCCATTACACCGATTCAGTCAGCTCCGACGTCACCGGCACAAACATCGCCACTGGTACCTACAGAGTCCTCTCCTCTAGCTCTACTGATTTGCCACCGCCTATTCCACCAGCAGCCTCACCTATTCTACCAGCAGACCCCCCTTCTCCACCGGCAGTTCGTCCTCATCGTACATGTCGTGATCATCCCTTGTATGTTGACAGCTACAAAGGACTTACAAGTCATATCAGTCTCTGGTGGCTACTTTTGATGGGATTCAGATTCCCAAAAACGCTGAAGAGGGTCTCAAACATCCTGGTTGGCGTGCTGCTATGAACGAGGAGATGAAAGCTCTCCAGGAGATCATACTTGGGACTTAGTCGACTTACCTACTGGTAAACAGACAGTAGGTTGTAAATGGGTATTCATGATTAAGGTGAACCGGATGACACTCTTTATCGACTAAAGGCTCGTCTAGTAGCCAAAGGATATTCTCAGACATATGGTGAGGATTACTTCGAGACCTTCTCTCATGTTGCCAAAATGACATTTTTGTGTCCTAATGGCCTTAGATGTTCACTATGACTGGCCGCTGCTTTAGCTAGATATCAAGAATGCTTTCCTCCACGGGGACCTTGATGAAGAGGTATATGTACTGCAACCTTCCAGGTTCGTTGCAAGGGAGGATAAAGTGTGTCATTTACGAAAGGCCATTCGATCTTCTGAGAAGGACCATTCGATCTTCTATCGACACACATCAGCTCGTGCGTGGTTTGGTCGATTTACACATGTTGTTATGCAGTTTGGCATGTGTCAATCAAAGAAGGACCATTCGATCTTCTATAGACACACATCTGCTGGAAGGATACTACTTGGTGCCTATGTTGATGATATTGTAATAACGGGAGACGACAGCCAGGGTATTGCAGACCTCAAGAAGTTTCTGGGAGAACAATTTCAAACCAAAGATATGTGATCCTTGAACTATTTCTTGGGAATTGAGATCACACGAAGTAAGCAGGACACTGTAATGTCCCAAAGAAAGTATGTGTTGGACATACTAAACGATGCAAACATGATGCAAGCCAAGGAAGCAACCTCACATATGGATCCTGGGGCAAAGTTACTTCCAGACGAAGGGGTCCTAATGACCAATCCAAATCAGTATCGTCAAGTAGTTGAAAAATTCAACTACTTGGCAGTCATGACTCGTCCGAACATTTCTTTCGCAGTGATTGTTGCAAGTAGATTTATGGCTTCTCAAAGAGTTCCACACTGGCAAGCAGTTCTCAGAATCCTGTGTTATCTAGTCAAGAATCCAGAAAAAGAAATTCGGATGGAGAATCATGAACACACTCGTATTGGGTGTTTTACTGATGCTGACTGTGGAGCAAGCCTGACAGATAGACGGTCTACATCTGGCTACTCAGTATTTATTGGCGGAAATCTAGTGTCATGGAAGAGCAAGAAACAAAGTGTGATAGCACGCTCAAGCTCAGAAGCAGAATATCGAGCCATTGCTCATGGCACATCAGAAGTATTATATATGAAACATCTTTTACAAGAACTGGAAGAAGACGCATGATTTCAAGCGGCAGGTTTGTGGTGTGACAACCAATCTGCTATCCATATTGCCACCAATCCTGTATTTCATGAAAGAACGAAGCACATTGAAATTGATATCCACTTTGTTCGTAATGAGTATATAAAGGGAGTGATAAAATTTCAATATGTGAGGATCGGCAATCAGATAGTTGATATCTTCACAAAGCCTCTCTTGGGTCCTCGGGTTCAATACCTATGTAACAAGCTGGGCATGATTGATATCTATGCTCCAGCTTGAGGAAGGGTGTTAAGTGTTATATTAGAACTATTAGTTAGTAGGCTTTAGTCCCACATTGCTTAGAACAATAGGAGAATGGGCTAGCCTCTCCTATATATATGTATCTCTCAAATCAATAAAATTATCCTATTATTTCCAACTCTACAGAAACCATTGATCACCTAGTCTGCCTACATAATCTTCAATGAATACTTTGACATCAAAAAAAAGGAAGGGATGTAAGTAAACAGTGTATGGTAGGGGAAACAATTTTTTTCCCTTCTATAAGTACATCTGCTTGGTATCCGATCCCAACATGAAGACAATTCATGTATCTAACCATGTGGTTTTTACTCGACAATACAAGGATTCTCCTAGGTAGCGACCGGCTAGGGCCCACGGATCATGAGGGGCCCAAAAAAATTGGTTTAAAATATATATGTTAATAATTTTGTATCTCAAATAGAACTAGTATGTATCATGGGCCCTTTTAGACATAAAATTATTGTGGTATAGTAGTTAGTACTTTAGACTTGTATATTAAAGGTTCTAAGTTCAATCCTTGGTTGTAACTTTTTTTTAATATTTTTTTTACATTATGTATAGGGGGGGGGGGGCTTATTTTGAAAGTTCGTCCTAGGCCCCCATGAGCGCTCCTAGGCAATGTGTTAAAACGCATCTTCCACTGTCGAGGAATCTCTATGACGCCTCCCTTTTTCCCGTGTATTATTGGATTCAATGACGACACGAGTCTAATTCCTTCAATAGCAGCTATAGGAATGGAAACAAACCCTAATATGTAGATTTATTCATATTTTATACTATTTAGGTTAAATGGTATAACCGGAAAATGCAAAGAGCAGCACCCACGTCCGTCCTCCAATGGTATCCACATTGGTCACCATAACCAAAGAACGATGGAAAACAACTTCAAACGCCTGAGCCAACCGATGAACTCCATCTTCACTAACCCAAACAATCGACAACAATACCTTGTCACACATGTGCACAATAACCTTGTAAACAATTCACGGACTACAGAACCCGCAACGACTCTTGTTTCTTTCTGTCAGTATTGCATAGTTGACAGGTAGAATAACTGATCTAGCCGGTTTAGGTGGTCTGACATAAAAACAAGTGTACGGCATTGATTTGTCGTTGTTGTTTAGACAAAGAAATTTATGGATTTGTGCTCCTCAATACTCTCTATTTATAGGGAAGAAGTAGGATCGATTAGGCAAAGGGGATTGGCCTCCTATGGCAAGATATGATCATATCAAATATTTGTTCAATTTGGAAATGTGATCAAATTAATTTCATCAAACATATGAGAGATATCATATTACATATAATCTAATTCGGAAACAAATGCTCTCATTAAAAGCTGACTAAATCAAATCCTAATTACGCATGTGCTAATAAAAACCTAATTAGGTCCTAGTCAATTGACAAAGGATTCAAGTCACACACGAACCTATTCAAACCAAAGCCTTGTTCTATTCTACCTAGAATCGACTATTGTGTATGACCCATTAGGCTTAATACCAACATGGTAGGAGGGGACTTGGGTCATCGGTCAATCGGTCAATTGACTGTACGGATGGTCAACTTCCATAACATTTTTGGAATCCACTACGAATCAATATTGACAGCTAGAAACAGTGTATCGTGAGAGGATGTAGTTGCATCCATTAAGAAACTCTCCATTTTCAGTTATACCGCAATTCAACCTTTTTGTCATAAAATGTCCCGACTAGACTTGGGATACGGAATCAATGCCAAACCCACATGTTTGTCTAGTAATTATATATCTCGATTACATATCTAAACCTCAATTAGATGACGAACAATACCTCCTTTCTGCTGTTACACTCTAAACCTCGATTACAGTGTAACAATATCAAATAACATAGGAGATATTCTCCTTATGTGTATGTTGGGATTGACAATCCCGTCTTGACCATTCACCATCTTCATAAACAATTTATTATCCCCAATGATTACCCTTTAGTAATCTATGCTAGGGTCACAATGGAGCAGTATCAAACTGTTGGGAAAGAAGCGCGGAAACCTTTCCCCAAACCGGAGAGTACCTGCGAGAGGACCGAGCAAACAACGCACGAACCCAAAAATAGCCACACAAAAATAATCACGCAGACACAGAGAATTTTTGACGTGGAAACCCTTGCGGGAAAAACCACGGGACGATCGGAGTCCAACCCTGAGAAGCCTCCACTAATGGAATAGAAGAAATACACCCTCTACAAACTCCTCCCGATCCAAATCGGATCCCCACAACACTCAGAGACAAGAACAATGATCACAAGGCTACGAAGAACGAGAACGACGAGTAGAGATTACCCGAAACACGATCTCCTTCGAAAACGACCTTCGATCCTCCGTCTTCTTCTCCGAAGTTGCAATGGCACTCTTGCCTCCTTCTCTCTCAAACTTGTGTTGTCCAATGCGATAATGCGATGATGAATTAGGGTTGAGAAAACTCAATATATCTCCCTAATCCCGCAACCAACCTGGACCGTTGGATTAGATCCAATGATGAAAACTCATCCTGAAATCCGCTTCAGCCCCCCGACACACAGAGTTCGGCCAGAACTCTGTGTGGGGCAGCCAGCACCTACTGGCCAAACCCTGGAACGGCCAGACCGAGTTCGGCCCGAACTCGCCAGGGGACCGAGTTCGGCCCGAACTCGGGTCCCCTGCTTCCAGCAGCTCCAGCAGCAACAGCAGCAGCAGCAGCAACTACTCCCGAGCTTCTCCGACATCGGACGAGGCTCGTCGCACTCCGGGATCTTCTCCACATAGGTTGGGAACCCCACCCACTCCAACAAATCTCCCCCTTCACAACTATGGGGAGGACGTCGTCATCCCGACGATCTGCCTGCAGTACTCAAACTTTCCCCTTGGTAGAATCTTCGTGAACATATCAGCTCCGTTGTCATCTGTATGCACCTTCTCAAGCTCCGCGTCCTTCTTTTCAACCACATCCCGTATCCAGTGATACCGAGTCTCGATGTGCTTGGACCGGCTATGAAACGTCTGATTCTTCACAAGATGGATAGCACTCTGACTGTCGCAAAGCAAAGTATACTGCTCTTGCTTCAGTCCCATTTCCTGCAACAGCTTCTTCATCCACAACAGCTCCTTGCAAGCCTCCGTCGCCGCAATGTATTCCGCCTCCGTCGTCGACAAGGCAACACACTTCTGCAACCGCGACTGCCACGACACCGCTCCTCCCGCAAACATCATCACGTAGCCCGAAGTCGACCGCCTCGTGTCTACATCTCCAGCCATATCAGCGTCAGTATACCCGACCAGCTTCGGCTCGTCACCACCAAAGGAAAGTCTCCAACCAGCAGTGCCCTGAAGATATCGTAGAATCCACTTGACCGCACTCCAATGTACCCTTCCAGGATTCGAAAGATACCTGCTAACCGTACCAACTGCATGAGCAATATCTGGCCTCGTACACACCATGGCATACATCAGGCTTCCCACAGCTGAAGCATATGGAACCCGCTCCATATCTTCCTTTTCGTCCTCGGTAGATGGACACTGCTCCTCAGTGAACTTAAAGTGAGCCGCGAGGGGGGAACTCACTTTCTTCGACCCGTCCATCCCGAAACGCTGAAGTACCCGGTGAATGTACTTCTTTTGGGACAAGTGTAGCAGCTTGGACTCTCTCTCGGCTGATCTCCATCCCAAGAATAGTCTTCGCTGCGCCCAAATCCTTCATAGAGAAGGCCGCGCCCAGTTGGCGCTTCAACTCCGCTATCCTAGTGGCATTCCGACCCACTAATAGCATATCATCAACATAGAGCAATAAGATGATAAAATCATCATCGGCAAAATACCTCACAAATGCACAATGGTCCGACGTCGTCCGTGCATAACCATGCTCCCCCATAAACGACTCGAACTTTCTGTACCACTGCCTCGGAGCCTGCTTCAGACCATACAAGCTCTTCCTCAACCGACAGACCAAATGTGACTTGCCCTTCTCACAGAATCCCTCCGGCTGCTCCATGTACAACTCCTCCTCAAGATCACCGTGGAGGAACGCCGTCTTCACGTCCATCTGCTCGACCTCCAAGTCGAGACTGGCTGCTAATGCTAGCACCACCCGAATAGACGAATGCTTGACGACAGGCGAAAAGATCTCATCATAATCCACGCCTTTCCGCTGACCGTAGCCCTTGACTACCAGCCTCGCTTTGTATCGAGGGCGAGTAGCATCATCCGTCTGCTTCACTCTGAACACCCATCGATTTTTCAAAGCCTTCTTGCCCTTTGGCAACCGCACCAGATCATAAGTAGAATTGGTGTGCAAGGAACTCATCTCCTCCTGCATAGCCACCATCCACTCCTGCCTGTGTTCGTCTTCCATAGCCTCTGCGAAACTTTCGGGCTCTCCCCCGTCAGTCAATAGCACATACTCATCCGGCGAGTATCTCGTAGATGGTCGACGATCCCTGTTGCTCCTTCTCAGTGGAGCCACTGGTGCTGGCTGTATACCGACAGCCTCCTCCCCTTCAGGAACTACCTCTCCGGCATGCTCATCCTCCTGAGGGACACCCTGACCACCATCAGCAAGCTGATGATCAAGGTTGGGAGCAACTCCATGTACCGGCTCCCCCATAACTGGATCCTCTGCGATGTCCTCTGGAAACTGCTCGAAGCGAAATGACTCTAACTCAGGCAATTCCTCAGCCTCAGAAGGCGTCTCGGAATCCTGAGTGTTGGTCATGGTCTGATCCTCGACGAACACCACGTCCCTGCTTCTGTAGAGCTTTCCTTCCACTGGGTCGTAGAGTCTATAGCCAAACTCATCCCGACCGTAGCCGACAAAGACGCATCGCCTCGTCTTCGGCTCAAGTTTGGTCCTCTCGTCCTTCGGTACATGCACGAAGGCTTTACAACCAAACGCCCGCAGGTGACTGTATGACGGC
Organism: Iris pallida; assembly: GCA_029216955.1. NCBI lineage: Eukaryota > Viridiplantae > Streptophyta > Magnoliopsida > Asparagales > Iridaceae > Iris > Iris pallida. The sequence goes on along the minus strand of JANAVB010002794.1, from coordinate 8,455,561 downwards.
TCCTTGCCGTACCATACTTTGTCAGGCACATCACCCTGCAAAGGAGCACTAGGAGACAAATTAATAATATAAGCAGCTGTGAGAAGAGCCTCACCCCAATAACTGCCCGACAAGTTTGCTTCTGACAGCAAACACCGCACCCTCTCCATCAGTGTCCTGTTCATGCGCTCCGCTACACCATTGAGCTGAGGTGTCTTTGGCGGAGTCTTCTGGTGTCGTATCCCTTGCTCTCTGCAATACGCATCAAAGGGACCGATGTATTCGCCGCCATTGTCGGACCGAACACACAACAACTTCTTGCCCGTCTCCCTTTCAACGGAGGCCTGAAACTCCTTGAAAGTAGGCAGCACCTGATCCTTGGTCTTTAAGGCATAGACCCAAACCTTTCTGGAACAGTCATCAATAAAAGTCACAAAGTAAGAAGCACCACCAAGAGATTTTACCTTCATAGGACCGCAGACATCCGAGTGAATTAACTCGAGCAACGCCGGCTTCCTCGAACTTGGGTGACTCTGGAAAGACACCCTACTTTGCTTCCCAGCCAAACAGTGCGTGCATTTCTCCAACTTTGTAGACTTGAGCCCCGGAATCACTTTCCTGTTCACCAAGTAGCTCATCCCCTTCTCGCTGATATGGCCGAGCCGCCTGTGCCACAACTCGGTAGACGCGTCACTGACTGCGTTCACCTCCTGTGCCCCCTCTGCGCTCCCCTCCATATAGTAGAGACCAGACTTCTTGCTTCCTCTGGCAATCACCATCGAACCTCTGGAAAGCTTCCACTGACTATTCCCGAAGAGACTGAAGAATCCCTCGTCATCCAACCTTCCAACCGACACCAGGTTGAAACGGATATCAGGGACATGACGAACATCCTTGAGAACAAGAACCGCACCCGTCTTCGTTCTCAAATGCACATCTCCAATGGCAACCGCCTTCGACACATCTCCGTTGCCCATCTTCAACACGCCACAGTCGCCTGTCGTGTAAGTGGCAAACAGTGCCCTATTGTGAGATACATGTGCTGAAGCCCCTGAGTCCACCAGCCAAGAATTGTCATCGCAGGCGAGGTTAGTAATGACCTCATCACCTACGACGATCACATCGCCTCCATGCACCGAGGCCGCCGCTGTAGTGTTCTCTTCTTGCTTCCCCTTGTCGCCCTTCTTCTCCTTCTTCCAAGCGAAACAATTCCGCTTGATATGGCCCTTCTTACCGCAATGATAACACTCTGAGTCCTCGTACCGACCCTTGGACTTCCCCTGCTCTTGTCTCTGCCACCACCTGGACCCCTGCTTTTGCCCCTTCCGCGGCTCTCTGAAACAAGTGCCTCTGAGTGGTGGGATGTGGATGAAGTGCCCTGAGAACGTCTCCGCATCTCTTCATTCAACACCCCGCTCTTGGCAAACTCCAGACTGACCACGCCCTCTGGAGCAGAAGCGATCATAGATACTCGTACGGTCTTCCACGAGTCTGGCAAGGTACATAGCAGCCACAGTCCCTGAACTTCGTCGTCGAACTTGACTCCCATAGAAGATAGCTGGTCAACCACGCCCTGGAACTCACTCAAGTGATCCGTAATAGACGCCCCATCCTTGTACCGCAGACCCATCATCGTTCGGATCAGGAACAACTTGTTTACCCCGGTCTTCTTCGCATACAAGGATTCCAGCTTATCCCACAACGTCTTCGCGTGCTCAATATTGGCAACGTGGTTGTACACGTTCTCATCAACAAACTGCCGTATGTACCCACACACCTGTATGTGCTCGAACTTCCAGTCCTCCTCGGATTTATCACTGGACCTCTCGGTTGCAAACACAGGTAGATGCAGCTTCTTGGCAAATAGCAAATCCTTCATCTTGCTCCGCCAATAATGATAGTTTGTGCCATTAAGGTTCACCATGCGCACCGGCTTCGCGTCCATCTCTCCTCTCTGGTTCCTCTGTCAACTCCTGACACCCTTTGAACCCAAAGCGCTGATACCACTCTGTTGATATCAGCCAGAACAAAACCTATGCTCTGATACCACTCTGTTGGGAAAGAAGCGCGGAAACCTTTCCCCAAACCGGAGAGTACCTGCGAGAGGACCGAGCAAACAACGCACGAACCCAAAAATAGCCACACAAAAACAATCACACAGACACAGAGAATTTTTGACGTGGAAACCCTTGCGGGAAAAACCACGGGACGATCGGAGTCCAACCCTGAGAAGCCTCCACTAATGGAATAGAAGAAATACACCCTCTACAAACTCCTCCCGATCCAAATCGGATCCCCACAACACTCAGAGACAAGAACAATGATCACAAGGCTACGAAGAACGAGAACGACGAGTAGAGATTACCCGAAACACGATCTCCTTCGAAAACGACCTTCGATCCTCCGTCTTCTTCTCCGAAGTTGCAATGGCACTCTTGCCTCCTTCTCTCTCAAACTTGTGTTGTCCAATGCGATAATGCGATGATGAATTAGGGTTGAGAAAACTCAATATATCTCCCTAATCCCGCAACCAACCTGGACCGTTGGATTAGATCCAATGATGAAAACTCATCCTGAAATCCGCTTCAGCCCCCCGACACACAGAGTTCGGCCAGAACTCTGTGTGGGGCAGCCAGCACCTACTGGCCAAACCCTGGAACGGCCAGACCGAGTTCGGCCCGAACTCGCCAGGGGACCGAGTTCGGCCCGAACTCGGGTCCCCTGCTTCCAGCAGCTCCAACAGCAACAGCAGCAGCAGCAGCAACTACTCCCGAGCTTCTCCGACATCGGACGGCGCTCGTCGCACTCCGGGATCTTCTCCACATAGGTTGGGAACCCCACCCACTCCAACACAAACTACACTTGCATGTCCACGAGATGTTGTGATGCTCTCAAATCTAATGATCACCTTAACCAATGATAGGAAGAAGCTCCCAATTAAAATCAACTTACTATCCCCAATAATTACCCTTTTGGTAACCTATGTTAGGGTCACAGTTGCATGTCCACGAGATGTTGTGATGCTCTCAAATCAAAGGATCACTTTAACCACAGATATGAAGAAATTCCCAATTGACATCTTGTTGCATACAACTCCATTGAGGATTCCTTTATACGAGTCGTTAAGTGAACTAATTCTATTACTGAGAACCTACACCTATGTTGCACAGACACGAAAAGATAGTGTATGTAGTTGTATCGTGATTGTAATCGTATTTGAATCTTTATTCGTGCAACATAGGTGACTACTTTTCGTACCTATCTGAAATATATGTATAAGTTTCTTATTGTGTCCTTATTTGTATCTAGCCTACGCTTTTGTTATGGTGTCGACTACAAAGCGACTTGTGACATCAATGATTTACATGAATTCGTATAGAGTGTACTAGTCTAACCAGATCCAGTAATGTCAAACATTCAGGAATGAAGCTTATACGGATTTTGATCTCATATATGTTAGCTCATGATAATCAAAATTCATTCCTTTCATCCTAGGAACCTTACCATGCTGTTGCAAACAGTCAAAGCAAAGAAAGCGAGCAACAAAGAAAGCGAGCATCATAAATATAATGCCATAAATAAGATGTTTTCTTGATCATCGACAAGTCTAATACACAAAAGTATTCTGTGTCACAATCATAAAGAACTTTCCTAATTGGCTGTTAGAGCATATCAATAACGGGGGAGACAAAGTGGACAACATAAAAGTTAGCAGACTGTACATACCTGATAAGTATAGAGTTTCACATATATCAGGGGCATACGTTGGTTCGTCCTATTGTACTGCCTTGCAGTACGATTGACGGTCTCGGGGACAAATTCAAGTACAAGATTCAAGTAGATCTCTTCCCTGTCGGTAGTAGAAAAGAAGCAATGCTTAAGAGCAACAATATTAGGATGGTCCAACATGTGCATGATCTGAAACTCTCTGTTCTTGTAGCGTTTATCCTGAAGAACCTTCTTGATAGCAACGATTTCTCCTGTTTCTCGACATTTTGCCTGAATAGAAGGGTGAATAGTTGTCCAATCATATAACAATGAGCAAACATATTTATTATATCAAAGGGGAACTGCTAATACCTGAAATACGACACCAAAAGAACCAGTTCCAATCACATGTTCTGCTATGTAAGTGATCGCCTGATAATTAGATCATTAAACCAGTAAAAGAATGCACATATGTTATCAGAAAGACAAAAGATTAGCCAAAAAAAAAAAAAAATTAACACCTGCTTGGTTTGGCCATTATGACCAGCAATGGTAGTGGCAATTACATGCCCAGGTTCATCACCCATTCCAACAACATCTAGCTCAATATCCTGCAAATGCAGAGTCAGAGAAATCCACATAAACAACATAAAAGCATTTATTGCAACTTTTTGTGGTCTGTAAAATACAGAAACTGAGGATAACTTTAAGAATCGATAACAATAGAACTTCCTATGGATGGTAGGAAGCTTGGTTTTTGCTCCCTGGAGCATTGGTTGCATTACCAGCATATACCAATATCAGTCATATTGTATTTGTTTTGGCATGTCCTAATCCGTTATGGCCACTACCGATACCGACATTAGAACTCTTTCTCAATCAAGAAAATTAGAAAAGTATGGAACAAAACAGTTTCAACACAATGATTCGCTCATGTCAAAGATCGACATGCTACAGTGTGTGGATAAGATTCCTTATGGACATAATGTAACCACTATTGCTTGTTAAAGTTGAATAACTATGAATTCACATCAGTTATCTATCTTAACATTATTCCATCCAAAACTATCTATTGCAGGTGAATTTTGTCTAAAAGCAAATATAATTAAACAATAGTATCTATCATGAGTGAATGAGTCGTCAATGTTGAATATTCTTCATATTAAAACTAACAAGAAATAAAAGTCAATACATAAAATTATGGTCGATGTATCAATTATTTTTCTAGTTTTTAATAATGTTCTATTATATATTGGCTTTCCTAAAGAAGAAATCTGAAACTCTAATTGGAAATCATTGAACTACCGAAGTTGTCAATGCCGATACTCATAAGGGCTGGAAACCGACTAGATACTCTGAACGTTGCTATGGAGGAAATAGAGAACCACATTGTTCCCCATGGAAACAAAAATAAAACAACATACAACTATCCTGGTCTAAAAGAGGCCCTCTGTAGGAACGAAATCGTAAAGCAGAATACTCTAGAGGGGGGGTGAATAGAGTTGGCAGCGGAATAATGCTAATTAAAAAAATGTTAGCAGCAAGATCACAGAATAATAATCACAACTAAATAATGTAAAGGCAGAGATAAGAAAGCAAACGCAAAGACAGCGATGTATACTGGTTTTCCTCTGTTGAGGACTAGTCCAGTCGGTAGAACTCTTGCTACCAGTTGAATCCACTATTGGCAAAACCACAAGTTTTCTTACGAAGTCCTTGCAACTTCTACAACGCGAGCTTTGATACGAAGAACTCGTCCAACTTCAATTGTGAAGAGGTATTCTTCTATCAAGCCTTCTGATTACAATCACTCTGAAACTTCTAGACCGCACCGCACTGGCAAATCGACTAGAGGATTGTAACTGGCTTGGGATCTGAAAATTAAAGCTCGAGAAAAATTCTTTGGAAGACTGAAAGCTTTAAGTAGAGAGAAGATTGAAAGTGAATGAGTGAGTTAAAATGATCGAAATCCTTTTCTATTTATAGGAGTTCCAAAGACAGAATTCTGGCAGAATTTGGACAGAATTCGGACAGAACTCGATGAGAAAATCTCGGTCAAATCCGCAACTGCAGGAGGACCAAGTTCCAAGGAATTCAAAAACAAAACGGCCACTAACCGAACTCTGGCCGAACTCTGGCCGAGTTCTGTCAGGGTTAGGTTATGGTTTTAAAATTAGTTTTTGAGGAATTTTGAAAACTTTTTTGGAGTTTTTGTAAATACGAATGTTTTTCAAAACTAAGGACATTTTAAAAACATTTTGAAATCATTTTGGAATAGCCTATTTGCCAGTACGACTCGGTGTACAAAGTATTCCTAGACTCAAATAAAATGAAAAATACATTGCTCAAAGAAATACAGACTCGAACAGGCAAACAGCGCTTCGGTCTTGAACTGTGTAGATAGCTGTTCTTGATCATGTCCAAGAGTCCGAGATATCCTGACTAGTTCCATATATCGAGACAGAGTTTGATCAATTATTAAAATCAGTTTGACCATATGACCAATGTGCCAACACCCTTTACTAGGAAGGGGGTAAAGAACCAAGCTATTCATAAGCCGACTCGAAATCAGTCCGCTAAAAAGCTGGTGAGTGAAGCTTTTTGAGGTTGAGAGCACGAGCTCGAGCCTAAGAATAGACCCGTTATAGCTATGTTGTTATGGGTGCTATGCGAGGCAAGGCGATAAGCCTCCCGCCTTGCCTAGGCGTCTTCCAGGAACTTGGTACTTGGGAACTTCACTATTGCGCATATATATTTTTTCTAGCTGCATATATTTTTTTTTTTGAACCAGGTAAATTGTTTCTGGAATCGCTCCCACTGGGATTCGAACTCCTGACCACTCGGGCCGCATGCATCTCTCTTAACCACTAGGCTATATATATATATATATATATATATATATATATATATATATATATAATAATGGAGAACCCTAGGGGAGCAGCGGGCAACCGGGAGCAGCGGGCGACCGGGAGCATCGGGGGTCCCTTACGTGGGACCCCGGCGCTGCCAACAAGGCTGGGACGGCCGGCGACGGCACATCGAGGGGTGGGCCGGCAACGGGCGGAACCGAGGCCGGCGGTGGCACGGGATCGGAGGTCGCGCCCGCGCGTGGGGATCGCTAGCCCTAGGGGCTCTGATGGCACATGCGGGATGGTCGGGGGCGGTCAGGCTGGGGGCAGACCTGCTGCAGACTCAGGCGGCGCTCCGTCGGTGGCGGCGGGTAGCGGCGGGCGGCGGCACCGGCACTGGAACCAGCGCCGGGGGTGGATCAAAGACGGCATTGACGGGGGAAACGACGGGGGCGGCGGTTCCCGCAGGCGCTGAGCGTTGGGCTCCAGACCTAATAGAATTTTCGGTCTTCCAACATGGATCCATGTACGGAACCCAAGGGGGCAATCGGAGAGTGGAGGTTGGACGACGGTTACGCGACGTCGTGGAAGTCGAAACGTGGGTCGGTGGGGGGTGCGACGCTACAACCAAAGGGCCGCACTAACTCTGTCAGAAGATCGAGGGTTGGCTCGGGGATGCGGAAAACGCCCCAAGGCTCTGCGGCCCCTGTTCGGACGAGGAACAGTACTGGTGGGAGATCGGTTGGGTTGCGCCCCAAGGCGCCAGCGGCAGACAAAGGGAAGGAAAAGATGGTTGACTTGGGAGGTCAGGGAATAGGGTCATCTCCTCCTGGTGTTGCCCCTCGTTCTCAGGGGTCGGCCCCCCGCCCCGAAAGAAGGTCCTGGGTTGACATTTGTAAGCCTGTGGGCCCCAAAAGTCCCACATCCATGGAGTTTGTGCCACCGAAGAAGGTAGGGAGCGGTTTTCGAGCCTCGTTCCCTGCTGAGGAGATTGAGAAGGTGACGAATTTCTGGAAAAACACGCTAGTTCTGTACGTCCTGGAAAACAAGTCCTTCTATGGACAGATCCGGGGTTATGCGACGCGTGTCTGGCAGCCTAAAGGAAGCATGGAGATATTTGCTAGAAAAAATAGCTTCTATTATGTGAAGTTTGGGCTAGCAGAATATGTCACCAGGATCCTTCAAGGGGGGCCGTGGACGTTTGATGGCAGGCTGATCATTCTGAAAGAGTGAACACCAGATCTAAGATGTGAGAGGGAAATCTTTTAATGCCATCCCTGTTTGGGTACGCTTTCCGGAGTTCCCTGTACGGTTTTGGAGCATCCCATTGCTGATGAGGTTAGCCAGCTTAGTGGGCAAACCGATCATGGCTGATAATGCTACAGCCTTTCGATTGCGACTGATGTATGCTCGGATGTTCGTTGAGATCAGGGTCGGCAGTGAGTTACCAAGTTTATTGGAATATGAAGTTCCTTTTGGAGAGGTTCTAACCCAGAAGGTGGAGTACGAATGGATCCCCCCGTCCTGTTCATATTGTGCTTGCTTCGGACACCTGGACAGTACATACCCGACTGGTGGATCAAAGACGGTGCCGCCTTCGGCATCTTCTGAGGAGCCTGGCCCATCACGGGCAATGGAGACTACCTCCGAGGACGAGAGAGCTGGAGACATCATACAGGAAGTAGACCGGCCGATAGAGGAGGTTAGTGGTTTGAGTCTGACTATCTCAGCCCAACCGGCACACTCTGGTGGGGCTATGGTCACCTTCTCGGCACAGAGGAGCATGGTCACCAGAGGTATGACGGCTTCGGGGCAAGAGCATCGAGGAGAGGGAGGACCATCTGAGGAGATATTTTACAGCAGGAAGAGACGTGATGGACCGCTGTGCGACGAAACTCCAAAGGAAGGGGGACATCCCTCTGCTACGGGTGAGGCGTTATGTGTGGATAACCCAGCATGGGCACTGGTGCTCTCACAGGCAACAAACTAGCATACCTCTACTGCTGAGGTGGAGGAGGACATGACATCGACGGACGTGGTACCACCCCCGGGTACTGGTCCAGGAGACGTACAGGGGAACCCCTCTCTCAATAATTAATGGCAATAATCGCCTGGAACGTGCCGGGTGCGTGCTCCTTATGCAGATGGAGGGAGGTATGTGGGGTCTTACGCAGAGAGCAGTGTGACATTTCCGTTCTGTTGGAGACCAAGATTAAAGGGGAAAAGACTCTTGCTCGTCGGACCCCCTTTCATTGGGTTCAGCTCCACAACCTAGCACTTTGCGACATGGCTGGGATCTGGGTCAGATGGAACTCCAGGAGTTGGGGAGGGGATTTGCTCCTGATGTCAGAGCAGTTGATTGCCATTTCCTTCACAAATAAGGGTGGTTTCCGGTTCTTACTGGGAGCGGTGTACGGCCACAACGACAGGCGACGACGGGAGGCCCTATGGAGAGTCATTTCCAGAGTAGTTGTCGCTGCCGACTCCCTGAATCTTCCACTTCTCTTGATGGGCGACTTCAATGCCCTACTCTACAGAGGGGAGAAGGTGGGTGGCAGACCAGTTCCAGATCCGATCTTATATGACTTCCAGAGATGTCTTCTCCAGACAGGGCTCCAGGGATTGTCGCGCTCGGGGCATATCTGGACATGGCATAACAAAGCTACTAGGAACATGGTTGCTTGCCAGTTGGACAGAGCCTTGGGAAACGGGGAGTGGTTTCGCCGCTTCCCTAATTCTTTGGCGGAAGGTTTGGCTGCTGGGACGAGCGATCACTCCCCCATCAGGGTTGGCTTCACGGATCGGCCTACTAGGAGGTCGTGTCCCTTTTGGTACAATAACAGCTGGTTCCTTTCAGAGGGTTACTCGGAGGCTGTTACTAAGGGTCTTTCTTGCCACCAGGAGGGTACGACTCAGTTCCGTATAGTGCACCTGCTGAAACATACGAAGAAGGCTATCCGGAGTTGGGTGAATAGATTACCCAAGACCTCTCTAGAAGATAAGGAGGAGGAGCTCAGAGACATTCAGTACTCCATGCAGTCCGACATGCTTAACGGGGACCTTGCGGCTAGAGAGGAGCTGATTGGAGAGGTCAACGTTCTTCGCCTGCAGCATGAGATTAGTGCGGCTCAGCGCGCTAAATGCTTCTGGCTCAAGGATGGGGACCGTTGCTCCAAGTTCTTCTATGACGTCATCCGGACCAGGCAACACAGAAACAACATCTCTCAGCTGCTAAATGCAGAGGGAAAGCTGGTGGGGGAGCCGTCAAAGATCCAAGGAGAGGCAGTCAGGTATTACTCTGAGTTGTATTTTTAGACTGATTATCTGTCTGTGTTCCCAGATGTAGTTACGAAGAAGTTAGTGACCCCCTATGGGAATAGTCTACTTCTTGCCCCGGTTACTATTGAGGAGGTGGAGGCTATAATCAAGAAGGCGGATCCCAATAAAACGCCAGGACCGGACGGATTTACTAGTGGGTTCTACAAACGCCACTGGGATATTATGAAGTTTCCGGTTCTCGAGACAGTCCAGGAGTTTTTCACAAAAGGGAAGCTGCTGAAGGAGCTGAATCATACCTTCCTGACTCTTGTGCCAAAGAAAGAGGGGACGACTTCGCTGGTAGACTTTAGGCCTATAGCGTGTTGTAATTATCTTTACAAAATAATTATGCACCTTATGTGTCGGCGTATGGAGGGGATCATGCAGGACTTAGTCTCTCCAAACCAGACAGCTTTCATCAAGGGGAGATCGATTGCTGAGCACAGTCTCCTTGCGCATGAGATGGTGAGGGGCTTCAATAAACCAGGAGAGGAGAAGGCATGCGTGAAGCTGGACCTGAGGAAGGCCTACGATATGGTTAATAGGGACTTCCTGTGCCACTTGATGACTGCCATGGGATTCGATGATCGTTGGGTTGCGAGGATTCGGGAGTGTATCACGACCCCCACCTTTTTTGTCCTCATTTAGGGTTCCCCGTATGGGTACTTCCGCGGCAACCGTTGACTCCGGCAAGGAGGCCCCTTGTCTCCTTATGTGTCGGCGTATGGAGGGGATCATGCATGACTTAGTCTCTCCAAAGCAGACAGCTTTCATCAAGGGGAGATCGATTGCTGAGCACAGTCTCCTTGCGCATGAGATGGTGAGGGGCTTCAATAAACCAGGAGAGGAGAAGGCATGCGTGAAGCTGGACCTGAGGAAGGCCTACGATATGGTTAATAGGGACTTCCTGTGCCACTTGATGGCTGCCATGGGATTCGATGATCGTTGGGTTACGAGGATTCGGGAGTGTATCACGACCCCCACCTTTTTTGTCCTCATTTAGGGTTCCCCGTATGGGTACTTCCGCGGCAACCGTTGACTCCGGCAAGGAGGCCCCTTGTCTCCTTACCTATTCACGCTTGTTATGGAGTACTTCTCCTGTTTGATGGACATAGCAGTACATCGAGGGAGGATTGTTCCGTTGTTCAGGATGGTTGGGCCTCCGGTCACTCATCTCATATATGTTGACGATCTCCTGGTATTCCTAAAGCCTTCTATGGAAGGTTTGAACACGATCTCGGAGATTATGGGAAATCTGGAAGCTTTTACTGGACTTCAAATGAATCGAGAGAAGAGTCGGGTCTACTTCAGCTCCCTTTTGCCCTCGGAAGGAGGAGCGTGCCGCAGCTCTGGGTGTGGAGAAGAGTAATCTTCTGGTGAAATACCTCGTAGTCCCCCTGACAGTCAACTATGCTCGAGACATTGACTGTCATAGTCTCGTGGAGTATGTTCAGCGAAGGGTTGAAGGTTGGCAAGCGACGGGTCTATCATTTGGGGGCGGATAGAGTTGGTGAGATCGGTCATCACGGTCGTGGCTCATTTCTAGCTCCAATCTATTTTGATCCATGTAGCTACGATCAGGAAGGTGGAGAGCCTTTGCGCTAATTTTATCTGGAGGGGGGGGGTGCATGCTATCTCCTGGAAGTAGCTCTGTAGGCCGAGGAGGGAGGGTGGAGTGGGTCTCCGACCCTTATTGGCGATCCGGGAGGCCTCGGCCCTGAAGCTGGCATGGAGGTTCATAAAAGGGGGGTCTCTTTGGACGGACTGGATGAAGTGTCGATATGTGAAGCAAGGCAACTTTTGGAGATGCGCCATCGACAACAATCACTCTGTGACTTTCAAGCATATCTTGAGCCACAGAGCTGTTCTTAAATCGTCTATCAGGAGAATCCTGTGTGATGGTGCTGGGACTGATCTATGGTTGGATCCTTGGTTAGAGCATCAGTCCCTGGTGGATATTATGGGCGACTGGGCGCACAGGGAGGCGGATAGGGGTCTGACTTGTCAGCATATCATCAGGAATGGAGCTTGGAGTCCTGAGTCCTACCGCCATACTGCGAAGTTTGGAGAGGTTATCCGCACGATCGAGATTGATACATCCCAGCCAACTGATTACTGGGTCTAGGATCCGCCGGACGAGGCTGGGGGTTCTAGTTACGGGGAGTTCAGGTTCCAGAGCGGCTACAACCTTTTGCGTTGTTCCTATCCTACCATTGCGGATTATGATTTCATATGGTACAAGGGCCTGGCTAGGAAAATGCAGTTGTGTCTTTATCGTTTGCTTCTGGGTCGCCTTCTGACAAGGGACAGACTCATCTCCTTTGGGATCCAGGTCCCAAATCCGAAGTGTACGCTCTGTGATAAGGATGACGAATCAATGAGCCACCGGTTCTTTGACTGTGAAGTGTCCTGGTACATATGGTCTGAGCAAGGCCGTGTGCTGGGCAGAGGTATCACTGGTAGGGTGATTGGGGAGATTATTATAGGGATCCGAGATTGCAGAGGGAGAGGATTGGTCTGGTTCAAGACTGCTACGATAAGGCTGGCTGCTGCTGTCAGGCATGTGTAGAGGGAAAGGAATCGCCGTATCTTCGAGGGACTTACCATCCCTCCGGTCGACATCCTCCATAATATTGACTTTGATGTAAAAGCAATAGAAACCTGACGGGTGGAAAACCACCTTGATTGTATGTTGTATGATTACTTGCTGAGTTTGGAATAAAATTTACCCTTTTTCCAATATATATATATATATATATATATATATATATATATATATATATATATATATATATATATATTTGACCCTAGGTGACACTACGCACACCATAGCTATAGGAAAATTACCCAGGTCGAGCTGGTAGGTTTTTTACCTGCATGCCTAGGTTGTAATGTCCCGCTTTGAACGGAGGCATTATGTTGGTTGGTTGGCTTGAACAAGCTGGTTGGATTTGAGATATGTGACGCAAATTTGAGTTATGATGCAGAATTGTTTAACTTGGTCAGATTGAATGGTTTATGGAGCAGGAATTGCTTGTATGGTTCTACCAATTAAAAAGATCGTGTATCACATCAAACTGTCTCTTTAGGGAATCGTTCAGTATCTGCTTGGTTGGGACAGAAAGACTATTCATCATGGTGAGTAGTGTTAGCCCTTCTCTCCTTTATCTTCACACCTAATAAAAAATGTGCATTTGGTTTTTTTGTATGATTTTGATAATGTTTTAATAAAAGATAAGTAAAAGAAGTTAATTAATTATTATCGTTTGTGGAAATGTTGGATCGGTAAATACTAGTGCATCTATGTATGAGATTATGTAGTAAGATCTTCGTAAGGGAAGCGGTATAGATGCGTTTTGGCACCACGAGATTGTTGCAATGTGGTTTGGCACCATAAGACTGTGGGAATGTGGTTTGGTACCACGGGACTATTAGATGTGGTTCGGTACTACGGAATAGTCAAAATGATTTGGGGTAATAGGTTGCCAATTGAAATAGCATTAGAAGTAAAATGAGATATCAAGAGAATAAATTGTTGTTAAAGTAGAAGAATTACATTACTTTATTCACTATGCATATATTTTATAGTTATACTATTCACACATTTGCATAGTCATGGACAACTTGTGCACAACGTTTGGTTTTTTTCGAACGGTATCCGGGATATCGAAACCATATCGACCTAGGAGGAAATAAAGTACCTTCTCCCTGCCAGAAGAATAGGCACAGGTGCCTTCATTGAGAGAAATATGGGTGCATTGCTTCGGGAGAGAAGAATGGCACGGGTCTTAGAGACCACCAGTAAGGCTGGCTACCTGTACTAGGGACGTTGTAACACCAGAAATAGTCAAAATGGTGTATAACCAATGACCGTCGTGTGGTTAAGTTGTATACTAATGATAAACTTATCTGCAGGCTTAACAAATTTGATGCAGGGACGATATTGTGACGCTTAATTTATGACATATCTAATCCTTGTTTGAATAGATGAACATGTCGGTTATGGTTTAAGATATCATTGTTTAAGTAATGATTTTTTATACTACATCTTATAATATTGATTATGAATTGTTAATGAACCTGGTCCCAAGTAGAAAGATCACCATAATAAAATTGTATGCTCACATGATTACTGTGTTGGTTTAGGTGAGTTTGGTTGTCACGACCCGCTCCCGAATAATCGGATACGAGTCGGACACGCCCAGCCTTCGTCGATGGATACGACGAAGTAAGCTGTACAAGACTAAGGAAAGCTCCAAGTCACAATGTAATGTAAACAAAACACAGCTTTTATAACGTTCCCAGAAATCACCAATATCCATCAAGTGTTTTAAATACAAACTCAGCCGGAGACAAATCCGGTCAAATGAAATAATATACAATAATGAATATTTAAGATACAATCTCCAGATAAATAAACTAAAATAAAAGCTGCAATATCCAAGCAATCACCAGCTCCATGTAATCTTCCACTCACCTGCAACGATCCTATCAGGAAAAGAGCAAAGTACAACCCCGACAAGAAACTCTAAACAATGTAAACTGAAATGCATGAGAAAGAATCACACGATAAACTGTGGTACAGGACAGGAATATGAAACTGTAATACAGGAAAAAACGATGAACTATAGTACCAGATCCAGAAACAATGAAACTATTCTATCAGTGTAACATGCATTGAAATAACTATCAGAGTATGTGACCGGCTGGGTAAACAATGAACAGTGAACAGTGAACAATGGTACGGCTTAGAGTCCCACGTGCACGATGTGAGACCTAAGCTATTAGTCAATGCCTAGCTAAAATAGGATTGGTCACATATCTGTAGTATTTCCCCACCCCAATGTACAAGAACAATGAACTATGAACAATGAACGATGAACGGTGAACGATGACCGATGAACGATGAACAGTGAACAATGAACAATGAACAATCGTGTGTACAACGTGTCAACATGAAGCAAGACAGAAAATACAGAGTAAAGAGTTCGAGCCGGTGTACTTGCCTCGGTTTGGTTGTACGAGAATAGTACTGCATGGTTGTAATGAATCACCTGTTATATTTGTACAATTTATTAGGGTTTAAACTAATATCAATATCATATACCAGATAATAAAATATATCTATTTAATTAGATAAAACTTACTAATAACTATGTAATTTATCTACTAGTAGATTATTTTTAAACAACTATTTATAAAACTCATTTCTAGCTATACATGCTTTTACTTAGCAAAATATTAGCTAAATATCCTTACAAAAATACAATACATTTTCTAGTTTAACAAAATCCTAACAAGGATATATTATAATGATATAATTCTAATTATAACCATTTCTTAAAAATATTTCTAATAGCATTCTAATTAATACTAATAGTATTTAATTAGGGTAAAAACACTTCTAAATCATTTGTTAAATGACAAACTACTAACTAGAAAATATTAATATATAATAGTCACTAGGGAGATTTTACTTGATATCAAAAATAGCAGTTTATAAGAAAGAATTACCATTAATCAATCCTTCCCACTAATAAAACCAAACCCAGCTCAAAAGGAAACCTACAACTTGCTCTTAATAAAACCTTTAAACTAACCCATCCTATTACCAGTCCAACCCGGCCTGGCCCAGAGTCCAACTGCTCAAACCCAGACCCAGTATTTAAGTCCACAGATCCGGCCCAGTATTTATATTCACTGATAATAAATGAATTAAATCTAAATTCTTAATCAGTCAGCCCAAATATCCAGCCCACTCACTGGCCCAGCTATAACCAAAATTACTGTTTAAATCAAATAAAACAACAGTTTAAACGAGCCCACTCTTACAGCCCAGCCCTGTGGCCCAAGAACCCGGCCCTTAAACCCGGCCCATCTGCTCCAGATATTAATCCACAACCTTTCTCTCTCCTCTCAGCCATTCACTCGATCCTTCCAAAACCCAGTCGAAGAGTCGAGAGAAAGAGCTGTCGTCTCGTCTTCTCCGACGAGACTCCGTCTGCTCCGGCGAAAGAACCCCCCGTCTTCTCCGGCGAGAAGACCACCACGCTCCACATCGTCTTCCTCCTCCGACCTGTCTTCTTCAACCCCAAGCTCGACCTCTCCTTTCCAGTCCAGAAAACCAACCCTAAAACCGAAACCCTAGCCATGCTCCTCTTCCTTCTTCTTCAGCTATCAAGACCTCCTCGCCTGAACCCTAGGTTCTACTTCATCAACTCCTAGCCAAGAACAAACCCTAACCCTAATATCCAGCCATGGCCGCACACAAACCCTAGCCCCCAAGTCTAGATCAGAAACTCTAGATCTCTAGGTTGTCTCCTTCTTCACAGTCCACAGAAACCCTAGGTCTTCTCACCGGAACCCTAATTTCTAGGAATACAAACCCTAGATCTAGAACACAGGAGACAAGAAAGGGGATGGAGTAGATCGAGGCGAAAGCTTACCCTCGGCGTGAAGGGGATGTCGATCCACTAGCAACGGCGGAACGTCGACGACGAACGGCCAGAATCGAACTCCGGTGGCTAGACGCGGTCGCTCGGCGAGTCCTCGGGGCTCGGTCGCACGGGACTCGAGATAACCACTCGAGTCTCGAAAGGTCGGCACGGTCTCCAAGGAAACAGGCGGTGCTGGAGTGGCGGTGGCACGAACTACGGAGCGGCTCACTGCTCGAGAAGCAGCGCAGCAGTCGAAGTGGTGTTGGCTCCAAGGCGACACTGCAGTCGAGGCGACGGTGGCGCAGTCCTCGAGGCGGCGGTCGTCAGAAGCTCGGCGGTGCTCGGTGACGCTCCGGCGACGGCGCGGCGGGGCACGGTGGCGCACGGTGACGGTGGTCGTCCGAGCAGAGAGGAGAGAGAACAGAGAGAGATGAGAGAGAGAGGGTGACGTGTCAGAGAGAGAGTACTGTGCCTGTCAGAAATCCTTGAGAAACGTGTATATTTATAATAAAATATTTACTGTGTGTGTGTGTTTGGTATAAGTGTAATTAACTGTAGATCTGAGGGTAACAAGTCAGTGGCAGAGGTGTAATAATGTATAGATCTGGGGTGTTTGTATAGTGGCAATGCTGTAATAACAAACAGATCTGAGGGCTTTAGAATAGGTTAGTAACAGAATAACATGATTTCAAAATTCAATTTTTCTGATCCAAAATCCCAATTTTCAAATATTCCCTCCAAAAATCAAATCAGTTATCAGGAAAAGAAAATAATTTATTTATGAGGAACAGTTATACTTCCTAATTACTTAATAGTAATTAATTACGAAAATATATTTCTCAAATAGAATCCATTTAGAAGTTAACTAATAGAAACCACTTGCAATTATGATCAATTACACAAGCTTAATAGTAACATTTAGTAAAGAAAAATAATAATAAACCTTTTATCATAATTAACAGTTAATAACTAATTACAACTTAATCAATATTAATAAAATTAACAATATTGCACTTCATCTGAAATATGCTAATTAGTATTCAAAAATACTTTTCAAATTGAGGAAAATTCATTAACAACCGAAATTTATTTTAATCAACTAATTTAATCGAAATTAGGTTTTTGTAAAAAATAATATTTAAATTCAAGAAAAATTAGAAAAACCCTAAAATTTACCAAACATGATTTTGGGAGTTACATTGGTCCCCCGCTCACCAGTACATTCTTCAATGTGTTGACCCCCTCCTCCACAGATGCAGGAAGTCGCTTCGACAGTTTCGAGACATCAAAGAAATCGTTGGATGAGAGTCGAACTCTTGTGAAGTGTTATATGCACTATAAAAGGACATAATGTATGGGACAATGTAAATCGTGAGTTGAAATCTTGAGTTCTAAGCCAAGTTGGCATAATTCAGTTGGCTATTAAGGACCTTTGTACTCCGCTTCAATTATCATTAAAGATATTTTTGTATATATTATATTGTGATTCAATTTGTTTGTTTATTTTCGCTGCAATATTCTTGTTTTGGGATCAATTATTAATTGTGCACGTTCATGCCTTATACAAGTACAATTATTAACGGTGCATATTCATGTCTTGTACAAGTGCAATTTAGACTTGTACGACATCACGTCTAGTGACAACTTTTCGGTTCTGCGAAACCGGAACGTAACATAACGTATCATAGAATTGTTAACTTCCTTGGACCCTCATTTGATTCGTTTCAATTCTGAGTTACTTTTGCGATCAAAAGTTCCCTGACCCATCTTAATGTTCTGATGAATGTTCTATACAATAAGTCTGTATATGTTGTGATGCCATGGGTTTATTTTATTTGACTAGTTATGATACCGAGAAACACTAATAAATGATTTGATGCAATGGTACAGTAAAGATAATTAGGGAAGGATACTTGAATATAGGGAATCAAGAAAAAACAATATGTGCTATAATCGGCGGTTAGTAATAGTATTGTATGAAAGGAAAAAAAAGTGTGCATAAACTTCAATGAATGGAGTAAGCATAAATTTTAAGTTGATTCGTATGTATTGACTTGATTATATTTCAGACTTTGAGAAAGTGATTATTATGTTTGTAGTCGGCAGGGCCACCAAGTGAAGGATAGTCTGGAATGGACGTTGGATTAGTGCGAAGGGAGAGTATCGTACCGGGAATGACTTATTTTTTGAGTGGTATATGGTTCGACCCGTTTACTAATGATATGTGCTCCGGCTTTTGTAAAGATAGTGATAAGTCTATTCGCGAGGGGTGGATGTAGAAGCATGAAAAAGAAGGGATCTTGCTTTTAATCCCACATCGGAAAGAAGAAGAAGAGAGGTCTCATTCCACTCTATATATAGAGCCCTCTTGCCTCCTTTGAAAAGGGCACCAAAAAAATAAATAAAGAAAAGGAAGCCCGTTATCCAGGGAGCCCGTTCGAGCCACAAAAAGTTGCAGTTGTTCTTCTCTTCTTCTGGGTTGGCTGCAAGTTCTTCACTCGCTGTCATGGCGAGAATAATTTGGACTCTGAGTACTATGCGCCCCACGGGCTGGTACAAAGAAGTCCAAGGCGGCACGGGCCATGCGCCTCAAACGTGCTATGACCAACGGCAAACCAGAAGCATACGCTCACAATCATGCGCGCTGCTGATGGTAAGTTGTATAAGGTCTACTCGGGTGCTTCTGCGCCAGAAACGAGCCGACCTTCAAAGTTCTTGTCTCACTTGGGCGCATCTACTGCGTTCGCAACCAAGTCGAGCAAGGCAAACCCTGTAGTCTTGAACTCCCGCGCCTCCTCTGGTTTGTGCGTCCGAGGTTCGTTCAAGTCACTTTAAGTGTTGTACCCCTACTACTGATCTGAGCGCCTGTTTGGTGTTGGATCAAGGGGCACAGCATTCACTTGACCACCCCGGCGCTTGGCCTTGCCATGCGCCTGATGGGGGTGTAAAGGTGGCACTCTCACTTGACCACCCCGGCGCTTGGCCTTGCCATGCGCCTGATGGGGGTGTGAAGGTGGCGTTCTCCTCTATCGATTTGTGTAATGATTACATCGTGTTTTTGAATATGGCTAATCAGTTAAGTTTAACATAATAATGTCATTAATATTCATATACTCACTATCATGTTGCTACTTAAACTTAGCATTGTCCTAATTGTCCTATATTATATTGCTATGCTTGTATCGTACTGCAACTTATTTTGCTGGCCTAACATGTATTTGTAGACATGCAGTAAGCATGATCAAACATGATCAAACCAGGACATAGGCAATGAAGAATTAATGATAGACCAAAGACGGTGTCATACAAAGAGTTTTCTCCGAACCGCCTAGCGACCTATCTGGGGCCTCGCATCGGGGGTTCCGCTGCCCGGTCAGCGGACAGGGGTCGAGGGGGAAGCGCCCCCCGTTGGGGGTTCGGAGGCGAAGCCCCCAAAAGATATTCAGATTTCCAGATATGTTTATCTTTGGACGACTGCTGTCAAGGAAAAAGACGTCTTCAGATCTACTCAAATATCAGAAGAAAGGCGTCATCAAAGGGCTCTTGGTTTTCCTTTTGTTCCAAGTCTGTAATCTTTATTTTATTGAGTCTAGGAGAATGTGTACGTTGAGTCGCACTGAGTCATCTCAACCCCTAGACATATCTCTCCAAGCTCTACCATACAAAACAGACCAATTCCTGAACCAAGCCCAAGCTCCACCAAAGCCCAAAGGCCATTTGAACATTCTGCCACCAAGGAGGCAGAGTTCGGGCCGAACTCTGCCCCCACACAGAGTTCGGGCCGAACTCTGTCCCCTGATTTCCAGAAACTAATTTTTAGGGTTACCAATTGCTAGCTGGTACAACGGCCATATTTTTGAATTTTGAGGACAGAATTCTGGCCGAATTCTGCCTTCCAGACTAGTATATATAGGGCATGATTTCAACCATTTTCATTCATCTCTTCATCATCTTTCTCTCTCTCACTCTCAATCATCTAAGCCTTATACTACCTAAGCCTTACTCTTCCAATCTACTAGCCACAAAACTTCCTAAGCCCCAAGGTGCTCAAGTGCGATTCAGCTAGAAGTTTTTGTGCAAGAGTTGAAAAGAAAAGTCACTTGGACAATTCCAAGTTTCGCCACCTGCGAATCTGTAAGAAGTTGGCGTGCTCTTCTGAGTAAAGGCACGTGGTTGTACACTATTTCACAAATAGTGGATTTCAATCCTGAGCTAGAGTTCTCAGGCCTGGACTAGTCCTCCACGAGGGAAACCAGGTTAAAACTGCTGTGTTTGCGTATGCTCTTCTTGATCTTTATTTACTTCCGCATTTCTCTCTGTTTTATTTACTATCTTGATAGTTGTTTGTGGAGGTGATATAGAGTTAACTTTTTATTTGGTGATTATCGACACAAACTCTATTCACCCCCCTCTAGAGTTGCCTACACGTTATTTCAATAACTCACTTATGTCAAATCAGCTTATGGATATGATTTTACTTTAGGAGAAGCTACAATCTCCTAGGTTTCATTAAACAAACTATTATAGCTTTGAGTACAATGGACACTGAAATAATAGCTTTATACACTGCTTGTACTGAAACTGAATAGCTCAAAAATCTTATTATACATATACCTATTCTTCATATTTTTGTTCATGTCATTTCTATAAATTGTGATAATAAATCAGTTATAGAACTGCTAAAGTATGATTCTATAAATGCTAAGATAAACAGACACCTGCAACTGCACTTCAAGTCTATAAAGAACCTATTATGCAAATATGTGATTCTTGACTATATAAAGTTAGAAAAAAAATCTTGCAGACCACTTAACAAAGAGTTTGTCTAGGACATTAATGTCACGTCCCGGTTCCGTAGGATCATCCGTCCTCGCAATGATTTCCACAGAACTAATCGTCCTCGCTTGGACGTAATGTCGTGCAAGCCTAAGTTGAACTTGCACAAGTCCACAACTTATACAATAACAAATTAGACTAACTTAACAACAACACAACGGAACTTTAAATGCAGAAAACTAAATTTGCAACACAGATATAGGAATAAATAACATCTTTATTGATAACTTGATAGGAAATACAAAGTAGTTTTGCTTGCGACTCAAACTGACATAGTTGACTTACATCTTTCCTTTGAAACTTTTAAGGATAGCCACAATGCCCATACATCATATTTTTTTACTAAAATGAAAGACAAAAAAACCTTCAAAATGAAACTGCAAAACTTGAACCGAAAAGTTTCAAGGCCTCGAGCAAGGCTATACTGGACAGGATAAGCTTTTAGCACCTCCCAATATCCTCATGTATCTTGCTATCTGAAATGTTGTCCATAATGTGGGTCAACACATAACACGTACTGGTGAGCGGCTGTGACCGAACTCACCTAAATCAACACTGAATAAACATGTGAAGCTAGCAGCTAATTATTAAGTAATCTTTCTACTTGTCTAGGTTCTTTTTAAGCAATTCATAAGAAGAAACATAAACAGTAAAATCATCACTTATTCATTGACTCTTATCCAGGGTTAGTAATCCATCCTTACACAAGACAAGGATTAGCACAATTTGCATATATATATATATCAAACTTTTTCGTCCCTGCATTCAGTATTATGTTTGCAATATTCTTATCAAATGCATAAGACATAGACATAACTACATGATGGCCCATGGATCATTTTTCATTATTAGTAGCTGTGAGTCGCTCGTTCAGCTTATACTAAGACACAGCACCTCCCTGATCGCGAGGACTTTACTGCCTTATGATGCTATCACAATCTCTCCTAGGCCGAGTGATTCTCGGTGTCCCAGGAACCGTTCGAAAGACTATTACCTTGTGCACAAGTTGTCTGAGACGAATGCATGAGTTATATTTCTATCAGATAAATTTTAACGTACCTTCTTCCGTTATCTGTGCCGCCGTGAAACTCGATCCTTTCGAGTTACATTGTCAATTAGGACATTCATCTATCCAAGCTCTCCAGAAAATGTATCATTCTTTAGATATTCCTGCTTTCTTTCATTGTGAGTCGTGTAATTTGGCTAAGCATCACCGGATTCTCTATCCGGTGAGTCATAATAAAATTGCATCCGCTCTTTTCGAGTTTGTGCATTCTGATGTATGGGGACCATGTCCGGTTGAATCAGTAAAGGTTTTCAGTACTTTGTTACATTTGTTGATGATTACTCACGTGTCACTTTTGTTTATCTACATTTGATGCAATTTTTATACCGAAATAATAACACAATTTGGTGTTCCAATTAAAACATTTCGGAGTGACAATGGTCGTGAGTATTTGTCTCGAGAGCCCAATAGTCATTTGGTCTGCAATGGCATAATCTACCAAACTTCTTGTTCGTACACACCACAACAAAATGGTGTGGCCGAGCGAAAAAATCGCCATTGTAGAAGCATTAAAAAATACAGCAGTTATAAAAAGCATGATACACAAAGTTGATGCGCACATCAAGGAACAGAAAAGTGCAGTGTATAAAGAGATGCTTTATTAAAATTATAATTACAAAGGTCTATTATAGATTCTTCATGATTACATATAAAAGACTATCTACTCGGCCTACAAGTGCGCAGCCTACAAGTGCACAGCGATCTTCTTCGCCAAGAATGAATCACTTTCTCGTCAGAGCGAATCACTTCTGGGTCGGAAGCGCAGCACTTTCCCGCTCCAATATGGCTAATGAAGTAGTTATTGAGCAGAACGGGGGCAGAGCTCCTACACGAGGCTCACAGCACAACCTGTGGCTCTTCCAGCATAATGGAGTACCGGCGACCAACCCAAATCCAGTATCTTGGCCCTCGAAGACCTCCAAGATGTTGTTCAAGTTCGAACCCCTCATGACAAACGCTTAAGTGCATCTCAAAACTCTGAAGTTGTTCTCTACTAAGACTACAGTTTCTTTGAACGAAGAGATCTACAACCAACAGTCGACTTATGCAAGACCTACGGTTGTCCGCTAAGTCGAGATCAAGCATGACAGAGGAATGTCAAGAGGCAATAGGCAAAAGCTTCCCCAAAAGATCCCCTTTATATAGGCTGTGTGTGGTCCAAACCGCACAAGGTTGTCAAACTCGAGATACTACCAAGGATCGTTCGAAGGGTGAACGATCGTAACTCGTGGGATCGTAACACTGATCGTAAGATCCCACCAGAAAGACAAAATTATATTTAATATATATTATATATTATTTATATAACATAAATAAGAAAAAGTAACCTTAAAAACCAAAATAACCTTAATATAAAAAATGTCATATATGAATCATAAGTCACAAACTCGTGGGATCGTAACACGGATCGTAAGAACACACGCGTTTCCTCGCCGTGCCGGCCGCGCCGGCCGATGATCGCGCCGGCCACCAATCTGCCTCGAAGCTCCGTATAAAACGCGTAGGATCGTACGATCCCACGATCTATCGCGCGAGTTTAACAACATTCACACCACGTGGCAGCAAGTCAAAGGCTCCGAGTTAATTGGATGAACCTAGAATTCATCACAATGAATCTCATTTAATGAAGTCTTTGACTAAGTCTTTAGTCACCACTTCTCGAGCCCCTCAAAAGTGGCAGCAATTAAGGAGGCATTGACTCAGTCGTCCCAAAAGCGCAGTCACTCGTCGCCCCAAAAGCGCAGTGACTTGTCGCCCAAAAGCGCAATCACTTTGAAAACCCAAACGTGCATCGCTCAGAACGAGACACGTACGCTGCGCCATCACTTCAGCATTAATGGCACGCCAAATAAAGTGTCAGAAGGTAGTAAATGACAGCCATCAAGTTGTCAGTTGTCAGATAACAGTTGACAGATGTCAGTCAAAAGTATGTTTGCTAATAGAGCCTCAAAAGCGCAGTGCCTCAGAGCCTCAGAAGTGCAGCCCCCAAAGCGCAGCTCCCACAACATGTAGCTCCTTCACAACGTGGCACCATGCCATGTGGCATGGTATGGCAATCGTATCCCTTTAGATACAACCAAATCCAGTTTGTTTAAACTACCACTCTTCTGATATGATCATGATCTATTTGGTTTAAACTGAAAGAGATCTTCGAGCAGTGTGCACACGCCGCGTGTCATTGACTCGGTCATGTTGATGAACGGGTGCTAACCACCCAAGATCTCAGCAACAAGAAAATCCTAACAATTGCTACGTGTCATCTCAGCAACAGCCCACACAGTGCGATTGCAACAGATTCTCCTGAAATCTCGTGCGCACAGCGCTCCTGCGCGCCAAAACCCCTGCGAACATCGCATATGTGCTCGTCTATCCAGAAATAACGGATCCGGTTTCCTAAGTAACGGGTCTGGTTCCCCAAGTTTATCAAGAAGAGAATTTCTTGATATTTTCTAATCAAATACAACAGCCTCCCGTACGGATGCCCTCCCTTACCGAGCCAGTTCCCAGGTCCGATGGTCCGAAGTCACCAATTCAGTCTGTGCCGACGTCACCCGCACAAACATCGGCAATGATGTCTATAGAGTCCTCCTCCTCTGGCTCTACTGATTAATCTCCGCCTATTCCACCAGCAGTCCCGCCTTCTTCGCCTGCAGCTCGTCCTCGCCGTACATGTCGTGACCATTCCTTGTATGTTGACAGCTACAAAGGACTTACAAGTCAACTCAGTCTCTGGTGGCTACTATTGATGGGATTCAGATTCCCATAAACGCTAATGAGGGTCTCAAACATCCCGGTTGGCGTGCTGCTATGAACGAGGAGATGAAAGTTCTCCAGGAAAATCATACTTGGGACTTGGTCGATTTACCATCCGGTAAACAGGCAGTAGGTTACAAATGAGTATTCACGATCAAGGTGAAACAAGATGGCTCTCTTGATCGCCTAAAAGCTCATCTGTGGCCAAAGAATATTCTCAGACATATGATGAGGATTATTTTGAGAGAAAAAGAATGAGAATAAATTTGGGAGAAAAAGAATATTCTCAGACATATGATGGCTCTCTTGTCAATACGAAAGATTATGCCATAGTTATTGGGAGAAAAAGAATGAGAATAAATTTGGATTTCGTCTAAAAAACAACATTAAATTCTCAATTCGTCAATCCCTTTGCTATTACGACGTTGTTCATGCATTTACATAGGCGTACATAACGAATTACATGAAAAAGCAAAATAACTAAAGTAAAACCTAAAGATTTACCAAATAAAAAAGTTTCTGTCTCTATCTATAATCTATTCATGTAGGAAATAGAAATAAAATCAAAATTAGCTACTAACAAAATGAGATCTATTAGGATTTCGTTGGACCCAACCGATGGTCCTCCATCATCATGCAACCAAGGAACACCCAAGTTTTTCTAAACTATAAAAGGTCTAGTCGAAGAAGTAATATTATACAATTTGCTACAAGAAATTTTATTCCTCTCCAACACCTAAACATTTGTTTCTTCAAAAAAATCTACCGGATTTTCCATAAGGAATTGGAAAAATGAACATTAAAAAGGGAAACAGGAAGGGGAAAAGCGTGAAGGAGACAGGATGTGACATGGACACGGAACCTATATTGGTGCATCTAGTGTATTTTGGAGTGCCTGGGTTGTGGAGGATACGTGTCCGACACAACACCGGTCCACATTTTCTGAGTTTCGTGCTTCGCAGCCTATAAATTTTGATTCAAAGGTGGGTCAGCGCGAGCATAAACTAGTTTCTGATTCACATGAGCCCTACAGTTGTTAGTTAGACCATCTCCAATGGTGATTTCTAAAATTGAGTTCTTATCCTACTTGGCATTGTACTTTAAGGAGATTTCTATCCTAGTTGGAAGAGTTTCTACATAGAAATTGTAGACATACAAAAATACTCTCCAATGGTTCTTCATTTCTATCCTATGTGTCACATAGTAAAAGGACCAATTTAATGGTGTGGGGCCCAATAATAATTGTCATGAGAGAGGAGAATTTCTATGAGAGTTTCTACATGTAGAAACCCTCCTAGAAAGTTTCCATCCTACATCATTGCCACCTAGGATAGAAATGGTGATAGAAATCACCATTGGGATAAGTTTTTTCTAAAATAGATTTCTTCCATAGAAATAGGGAAGATAGAAACCCCCATTGGAGATGGTCTTAGTTCCCAAAGATAAAAGGTTGAAACAATAATGACATTTAAGAAAGCATAAGGTAGCTAATTTGTGATTTTTTTTTTTGCATGGAATATATTTAACGACACAGAAATTTGGGTTAATCACTTCATCTAAAGAAGAACATATACCGCTAAAATCACTACAGAAGCAAACAGAAAATACGAGGTCAGTTCTTCTGATCTTCGTCAAGTAAGATCGAGTCAGATCTTTCATTACATTATCAAGAATTTCTTACTCCAGGATTGAAGAACACGATGGTCACAAAAAGTCCAAAATTCCACTGACCTGGAGCGGAGATCTCGACCGAGGGGAGCAGAATCCGAGCAATGGATAGGCAACTCTGAAGAGAAAATATCTCTCTCTCTCTTACTTTCTCTTTCTTTCTGTTCGCTTTGTGTTTGCTGTTATATTCGGCTGTTCAGTTTCTCTGTCACTGATAGCTAATTTCCCTTCTCTGCTGTACTGTAATCTCTTTTTTCGCATGCTAACTCCAAAATCTCCCATCAAACAAGTGTCCCCTCCCTCACGGTGTGACGAGTGTCCTATCCAGGAACCATCTTTACCTATGTTTACGGCTAAATTATAACTTGATATCTTCAATTATCACAACTTTTTAACTTAATACTCTCAGTTTCAGTTTTTATAGTACTAACTTAATATCCGAAAAAAAATTGAACCAAATTGTCCCTTCCTTCTCCCCCCAACCCTCCCCCCTCTCTCCGGCTGTGGATGGCAGCGGATGGCGGCGCGAGCAGACGGCGGCGTGCGGGGCAGTGCGCGACGGCGCATGGGGCAGCGGGGGAGGGGGGGGGGGGGGGGGGGGAGAGGGGTGGGGGGGCGTGGTCGTCGGTGGGGGAGGGGGGGTAGGGGGGTGGTCAGGGGCGGGTAGTGGGGGTGGTCGCCGGTGGGGGAGGGGAGAGGGGGGATGGCCGCCGGGGGAGGGGAGGGGAGGGGTGAAGGAAGTAGCTGCCGGGAGGGGAGGGTAGTTTAGGAATAAAAAATTTTGGGTATCAAGTTATAAATATAAGTTGAGATAGGGTATTAAGTTAGTACCTATAAAAGTTGAGGGTATGAAGTTAAAAAACAATGATAGTTAAGGGTATCAAGTTGCAATTTAGCCTATGTTTACTTATGGGTGAGCAAATACCGACCTGTCACAACTTAGTATTTTTGGCTACATTTCGATCCGTACAGTACACAAACTTTCTACTCGAAGTCTCGTGTAAGCCTTCTTCAAACGCTTAACTAAATCGCTAAGACGTTAATAAGAATAATGCGGAGCACAAAAGAGAGAGATTGAAAAATTAAAACTTCACTATAATAGAGAGAGATTACAACTTTGGGTGGTGAAAAAAAAACACGTAGAAAGACCATGAGTCTTCATGAAATATCCTGAATTTTCCAGATGAGTCCATCTTTTAGAAAGAACTTGAGTCCTCAATAGAATTCCACCATCTTCTAGTGAGTTCCGGAAGCTTCCCGCAACCCTAGTCCGTCTTAGTGGGGCAAAAATTTTGGACGTGACAGACCGTTGTAGAAAAATCGACCGAATAACGATTTAAATTATTCCAGAAAATCAGACCGAAATTATGAACCGATACCGATTTGTCGAACGGACTAAAGTATGGTATAATGGTAGTGGTAGCAGTTTAAGTGTAATACCATATCAAAAATACCGAACAGACCGATTATATATATATATATATATATATATATATATATATATATATATATATATATATATATATATATATATATATATATTATTTTTATTTTTTGGAAAAATGGTAAATTTTATTCCAAAAGCAACGCAATAATCTTACAACATACAATCAGAGTGGGACTCCCACTCTTCAGATCCCTATAGCATTTACATCAAACTCTATGTTATGGAGGATGCCTATCGGAGGGGTGAGTAGCCCCTCGAAGATTCGACGGTTCTATTCCCTCCATACATGCCAAACAGCAGCTGCCAGTCGAACTCGGGCGGTCCGAAACCAATCCTGCCCTCTTCCTCTGCTATCCCGGAGCACAGTGATGATGTCCCCAATCCCCTTTCCGGAGTCACAACCACCCAGCACCCTACTTTGTTCAGCCCAGATCTGCCAAGATAGGGCACACTCAAAAAAAATGTGCCCTATAGATTCATTCTCTACACTGCATAGCACACACTTATGGTCTGGAACCGGCACCCCAAAACCACTAAGTCGATCCCTCGTCAATAGGCGGCCCAGAAGAAGCTTGTAAACACAAAGTTGCATCTTCCGGGCGAGTCCCTTGCACCATACGAATTTATAGTCAGTACTCTGAGGATAAGTGCGCCGAATGAGGTTGTAGCAGCTCCGAAACTGGAACATTCCAGTCCCCAAAGAATCTCCTGGCGGCTCCCAAATCCACCGATCAGCAGGCAGACCGGAATCAATGACTACAGAACTGATACTCTCACCCATCTTCGTAGTATATCGATAGGACTCAGGCCTCCACTCTCCATCGTGGATAATGCGTCAACAAGTTAGCCCCCGACTGTCCTCCTGATTCGACGGGGCTCCCCTGATTTCTAATAGAGATTAGGATCCCGCCAGAGGTCCGTGCCAGGCCCATCCTTCATGACCCTCCGGATAGAAGATTGGAGAACTCCCCTGTGTCTCAAGACAATCTTGAAAGAGACTGAATGGTTGTTGTCAGTAGTACAGGTCCAGAAGTTGCCTTGTTTCACATATCTGCTATGCATCCAGTCAGCCCAGAGGGACCCCCTATTAATGAATCTCCATGCCAGCTTCAGTGCAGAGGCCTCCCTGATCTCCAACAACAGCCTTAACCCCACTCCTTCCTCCTTCCTAGGTCTACAGAGCTGCTCCCAGGAGATCGCATGCATACCACCCCTCCATATGAAGTCTGTACACATCCGCTCTACTTTCTTGATAGTGGCAATAGGAAGAAGAATGGATTGCAACCAGAAATGGGCCACAGCCGATATCACCGATCTAACCAGCTCAATGCGTCCTCCAAATGATAAACCGGCGGCTTGCCAGCCTTCAACCCTCCGCTGGACGTACTCCACCAGGCTATGGCAGTCCTGGTCCCGCGCATAGTTGACTGTGAGAGGAACCCCCAAATACTTCACCGGGAGCTCACTCCTCTCAACTCCCAGCGCGTCGGCCCGCTCCTCCTTCTGGGGGCAGAGGGAGCTGAAATACACCATGCTCTTCTCTCTGTTCATCTGAAGGCCTGAGAGGGACTCCAGCTCTCCCATAATCTAGACAATCGTGTGCATACCCTCAGTAGATGGTTGGATGAACACCAAGAGATCATCTGCATAAATAAGATGGGTAACCGGGGGGTCAACCCGCCTGAACAATGGAACCAGTCTCCTCCGATGCACTGCAATATCCATCAAGCATGTGAAGTATTCCATGACAAGCGTGAATAGGTAAGGGGACAGAGGGTCACCTTTCCTAAGCCCACGGTTGCTGTGGAAATACTCATATGGGGTGCCTGGATGAGGACAGAGAAGGTGGAAGACGTGATACACTCCCGGATCCTTGCTACCCAACGGTCTTCGAAACCCATAGCAGTCATCAGATGATAGAGGAAATCCCTATTGACCATGTCTTAGGCCTTCCTCAGATCCAACTTCACACAAGCTTTCTCCCCGCCAGGTTTACTGAATCCCCTCACCATCTCATGCTCCATAAGGCTGTGCTCTACGATCGACCTCCCCTTGATGAAAGCCGCCTGGTTCAGAGAGACTAAGTCCTGCATGATCCCCTCCATCCGCCGGCACATAAGGTATGTAATTATCTTGTAAAGGTAATTGCAGCATGCAATAGGCCTGAAATCCGCCAACGATGTTGCTTCCTCCTTCTTTGGCACAAGTGTCAGGAAGGTGTGGTTCAACTCCTTCAATAGTTTTCCTTTGGAGAAGAACTCCTATACCACCTCAAGGACCTGATACTTCAGAGTATCCTAGTGGCGTTTGTAGAACCCACTGCTAAACCCATCCGGCCCAGGTTCCTTGTTGGGATCCGCCGTCTTGACAATAGATTCCACCTCCTCCAGAGTAACTGGGGCAAGTAGAAGGCTATTCCCATACGGAGTCACCACTCTCTTCGTAACTATATCTGGGAACACAGACAGGTAGTCAGTCTGAAAATATAACTCAGAGTAGTACCTGACTGCCTCGTCTTGTATCTTAACCGACTCTCCCACCAGGTTGCCATCCACATCAAGAAGCTGGGAGATATGGTTCCTATGTTGTCTGGTCCGGATGACATCATAGAAGAACTTGGAACATCGGTCACCATCCTTAAGCCAGGAGCATTTAGCACGCTGGGCCATGCTAATCTCCTTCTGCAGACGCAAGATGTTGACTTCTCCGATCAGCTCCTTCTCTCTCGCCGCCAGGTCTCCGTTCAGCATATCAGATTGCATGTCCTGCTGGATGGTCCGAAGCTCCGCCTCCTAATCTTCTAATGTAGATTTGGGCAGACCCTTCACCCAGCTTCGTATAGCCTTCTTCGTAGCCTTGAGCCGATGGGCCATGCGATACTGGCCCGTCCCCTCTTGATGGCTAGTGAGCCCCTCCGTAATAGCCTCCAAGTAACCCTCCGAAAGATACCAACTGTTGTTGTACCTGAAGGGGCGAGACTTTACGGGAGGCCGAATAGCGAAGTCGACCCTGATGGGGGAATGGTCACTCGTCCCAGCGGTCAGGCCCTCAGCCGACGAATTGGGGAAATGCCTGAACCATTCTCCGTTGCCTAGGACACTATCCAGCTGACAAGCAACCCTGTTTAGGATTTTTGGGGCAATGAAGGGATAGTCTACGCAGACGAGTGGCTGGAGAATGCTGAACGGTCATTGAAGATGGCAAGAATCCCGAATGATTTGCAGGTCGAAGTTGCGAGCATGTGACTTTTCGACATCGCTAGGGCTTGGTACCGGGAGGAGCCCCAGTTAGCAGAGCCCGGAGTTTCCTGGAAGGATTTTAAACTGCTGTTCCAGGAGAAGTTCTTCTCGGATGTAGAGCGGGACGAACTTCGGATGGAGTTTGAGGCATTACAGCAGGGGAGTATGACAGTGGCCCAATATACATCAGAGTTCACTCAACTCAGCAGGTTCGCAGAGAACCTAGTCAGCACGCCGAAGGAGAGGGCTTGGAGGTTCAAGAAGGGTCTCACCAGGGAGCTGCGACATGCAGTAGCTATCAGTCAGGCCACTACCTATGCGAGCATCCTTAAAGTTGCTCAGGGAGTAGAGAAGGAGATGGATCCGAAGCTTAAGCGAAACCGAGACATTGGCGCCAGCAGTTCTCAGGGTCCACCGAAGCGGACCGACACTCAGCAGAGGCCACTGCAGCATCAGCATCATGTTCGAGCACCGATATCGCCGAGGCAGCAGAAACAGATTCAGACTCCAGTATACTTTTCTTGCGCTTACTGCAAGAGACCGGGACACCATGTCGGAGAATGCCGCAAGAAGTTAGGACAGTGCTTGATTTGTGGATCTGCCACTCACCAAGTGAAAGATTGTCCTGCAGCTTTCACTCGTCAGGAGCCAGCACCAAAGCAGCAGCAGGAGGACCCAGTCTTTGAGGATTAGCAGTAGTCGCAGGAGCGCAGTCAGATGGACCGTTATCTTCTTACTTGCTTGTAGTAGCTGTATTCTTTTATATTGCCTATTTTTGAGGCTTGTCTCTGAGTTTTTTTTGTATTTACAGTCTTTCCTATTGTCTAGTGACTACTTGTTAGTCCTTGTTATTTTACTACATAAATAAATCATTTAGTATTTTTGTTGTCATTAATAAATTTTGTACCCTGCAAAATTTTTGAAATTTCGAGGACAAAATTTTTGTAAGGGGGGTAGATTTGTAACTCCCTGAATCACATTTGGTGAATTTTGATATTTTTCTAAATTTTCTCGAATTTAAATATTGTTTCTTACGAAAACCTAATTTCGATTAAATTAGTTGATTAAAATGAATTTCGGATGTTAATGAATTTTCTCAAATTGAAAGTATTTTTGAATACTATTATTATAGTTCTAATGATTTGATTTATGTTGAAAATTTTCTAATAGAGTGCATCACGTAATTATTTTGCTATAATAAAAACAAATTTTATTATAACCGAATTTTGTAGCTAAATGAATTTTATATATAAGTATTCTATTTCATAATAATAACCTTATTGATTTCTTAATAATATTGGTTGAGAGACAAATAATGTTATTAATCATTTTTTTTGAATTATTTATTAGTAAGTATTAAAGAGAACCAATTTTATTAACAGTTGGTAATTTTGTAATTAGGAAATCTATTTTGAAAACTGTTGAATTTTTGATTTAAAATTCTGTTTAACTATTGATATTTGAAAAATTGTTGAAACCATTTAATTTGAAAATATGTCTTCAATTTGAATTTAAATTCTGTTAGTAGTTTAAAATTTGGTTAGCATTTAAAAATCTGTTGAAATTATTGGAGGAAAAACCTGATTTTCGAAATCTGTTATTATTTTTGAATTTTGAAAAGCAGTTACTGACTAATTACTAGAAACCCTCGGATCTGCTTTTATTTACTACTCTACCACTATACTAAACACCCCAGATCTATTGTATATTACACCTCTGCCACTACTCTGCACACACCCACACTCAATATTTTATTATAAATATTTACACTCTTCCCAAGAATTCTGACAGCAGACTGACACCTTTCCAATCACTCTCTCTCTCTCCACTGTACTGTCTCTACACACTCTCTCTCCTCTCCGGCCAATCTTGGCCGCGCGCCACCGCGAGTACGCCGGACTCCACAGTGAGTAGCTGGAGCCTCCTCGTCATCTCGACTGCTCCGCCACGAGCCGCACCCCGCCACCACCAGTCCAGCCTTCCCTCGCCGACGACACTCTGAACGAGGCTGTCATCTCGACTGCCACGTCCTCGAAGGTTGAGCCGCCCCTTCAGGAACAGAGGAGTCATCTTTTCGGGCACTGTGCAGCCGCTTCGGGAGTGACGCTGGCCTGGGAAGACTGACGTCCGCCACATCGACTCGACCGAGCCATCGCCAGAGACCGCTGTTTGGAGACGACAGGCCGATCCACCGCTGAAGCTCAGATCCTCCGCCGCTCGTCCTAATCGGCCGGATCTGAGCGCTGTCCTTCCGGAAGTCGTCGACACCGTGTCGAGCCGCCTCACCGGAGCTGCCACCGAAGTCCTGACCTCGCCGAAGAGCCCTCGAGCAACGTCGAAGCCGTATTTCCCACCGATCGTCGCTGGATCTAGTCGATCGCCACCTCGAACACAGGTAACCTTCTCGTTCGAGCCTCTTGCTCATGTCCTGCTTCTTTTCTTCTAATTATAGGATTTTCTTGAGCTAGAGGAAGGAGAGGTTGTCTTAGGGTTAGGGTTGGTTTTGAGAAGAAGGTGTGAGGAAGATGAAGTTAGAGGAGAAGAAGGGAATGAGAATTTTGTGGTCGGCTGGGAATTATGTGTGATGGAGTGGAGAGAGTGAGGGCCTGTTTGGTTGTTCTTTTAAACTCACTTTTTTGAGTTTTAAAACCAATGTGGAGGAAAACAACGTTTGGACAACAAAGTTTAGAAAGTAGTTCCGGAAATTTTTTTTTGAGAGTAGGTGATTAAAAGCAGCTTTCACAGAGTAGGTGAAAGCTGTTTTCAGGAAATTTTTTTGGGAACAATAGCTGGGGCCCACACCCCACACCCCCTCTCCCCCAACTCTCTCTCTCTCTCTCTCTCTCCCCGAAGAAGAGCCGAGCTCTCTTTTACTGTAGCAGTTCCTCGTCGTCTCCACGGAGCAGCCGAGGTCGGAGCCGGCCGGGGTCGACGACGGCTGCGACCGCAGTCCTCCTCGAGCTCGAGGACAGTGGTGGCTCTCCTCAGCAGGCCATGAGCTCCGCCGAGAGCGCCACGAGATCCTCCGCGACCGGCCACGAGATCCTCCGCGACCGGCCACGAGGTCCGCCGCGAGCGCCGCGAGCTCCTCCGCGACCGGCCACGAGCTCCTCCGCGACCGGCCACGAGAACCTCCGCAAGGTCCTTCCCCGCGACCCCCGCGTTCGTCGGCCTCCGCCTCTGCGACGGAGGAGCTCGTGGGATCCTCCCGCTGTGCCTCCGCCGCGAGCGCCGCGTCACCCCCCCAAACCCCCAACTTTCTCTTTCCTAATTTTTTTAAGGGCCGCGAGCTCCTGGACGAACGCTCTGTCGACACGGTGGGAGGGTTGCCGTAGTTGGGGTGGACACGGTGGACGTGGAGGTGGAGGCGGAGGTGGTGGAGGCAGTGGAGGCGGTGTGGTAGAAACGGTGGACGCGGTGGAGGTGGTGGAGTGTCCACCTCGTCGAAGCCAACGGATCACCGCCTGCGCTGCCCTCCGGCGTCGTATCCACCTCGGCGGGGACGTTCTGCTTGGCCTTTGCGCTGGACACATGAGAGAAAATCTTTTGTTGGACACATGATACAGAATAGACACAGGAACACAGTTAAAAAAATCAGCTTATAAAAATATTTTACCAAATAGAATTTTCAAAATTTATTTTTTAAAATTATTTTCCAGATGAAAGTAACCAAACGCAAAATCAGACTTTCTATACTCAGAAAACAACTTTATAACTTACTCTCAGAAAACTGTTTTTAGAATAAAATTTCAGAAAGACTATCCAAACGGACCCTGAGTTTTTATGAGAATTTTGTGAGCTGGAAAGTAAGAGAGAAAGAGTGGGCGAATGAGTATTGAAGTGATGGGATAGGAAGTAGACATGGGAGAGAGCCTCTCCCAGTCCCATACCGAACAGTGCTCCTCGGGAGTGGGAATTAATGAGGTTGGAAGAAGTGAAGTGTGGGTGAGTAGTAATGAAGTGAGAGGAGAAATCATTTGGTTGGTATTGCTGCTCCTTGCAGTATGGCAGAGGAATTGGAGAGAGAGTCATATCTCTATTCCTTTCCTTTAGTTCTTGTCAGTAGGTGACCCTTAGGAATCTGTGAAGCCATGTGACTACAAAATTTGAACAACCAATTCAAATTTTGTACAATGGTCCACAGCTTGGGGGCGGAGTAGTGTGCGTTCATTTTTTTGTAAGGTTAGAAGTGGGCCGTGGGAGCTTGTATTGTGTGGGTCTTCATGGGAATGGAAGCTTGTTAGCAGAACTCTTAACTAATGAACACCCTTTTAATTATTAAATACGTATTTAGTAAGGAATCTCTGATATATGTAGCTTAACTTTTATATGTTATTATTATATTACTTTACTCTAATAGTTGAGTCTGGCAGTGAATTGGAATGAGCTTTGGTTAGTATTATTAAATAATATCAGTTATGATCATTCATATTATTAATTGTAAATATTCTAACATTAGTTATACTCAAAATAATAATACATTTATATAGTTTGTAGACATTCTGTTAATAATTATAATTTATGTAGTATTATCTTTAAACAAATTATTAGTGGCAATTGTTCTAAATCTCATAATCTGTATTTTACTAAGCATTATATTAAATAAATATTTTATAAAAAAGGGGGATTTTAACCTTAATTGATATTTAAGGTTATTCGATCCTTCTTAGTAAACCAAAAATATGGTTTTAAGTATTTTAAACTAAATATTATTTTCAAATAATATTTCCAAATATTGTATTATTTAGACTAATACTATTACTTTAAAAATATTTGAAAATACTTTCCAAATAAACTTTAAGATATTTACTAGTATTCTTTTAGCAAACCATTTTCTAAAAAGATGATTTCTTGTTAAATATAGTTTAAGAGTATTTTCACTAAATGCTTATTTTGATTAATTTATAGTATATGTATTTTTCTAAAAATATTGGCTACTAGTAAGATTAGATTATGGTTAGAAATAACTTAGATTGGCCAATGTCTTTATTATAAAACCTAACAAACTTGTACAAACTAATACCAGGTGATCCATTGCAACCATGCAGTACTACTCTCGTGCAGCCAAACCGAGGCAAGTACACTGACTCGACTTGTACTCTGTATTTCTGTCTTACATTCATGTGCTATGTTCTCATATCGGACACGAGATACACACGATTGTCTTGTACCATTGTTCATTGCTTGTGAGTCATTGTTTATTGTGGGGATTGGGAGAAATATTAGCTTTTGTGTGACCACATCCAACATAGGTAATTGTGGATAGCCTAATCGTACAATTCACGTACTATGAAACCGGACCTTGTAGAATTGGCTCATTGACTCATTGCCTCATTGATTGATTGATTGCTCCTAAGTCGGTCACACATTAGTTTTAATATTTCAAATTGTCACAATTGCATATTGATTGTCGTGATTCATTGCCTTGTACATTGATAGCCGTGTTCATTGTCTAGCATATTGATTGTCGTCCATTGCCTGCAGTTTTACATTTCATCTGGTACCGTAGTTTCATTTCCTGTTCTGGTATTCTAGTTTCACCTTGTATTCTGTACTACAGATTATATTGTATATTATCTGGTCAGGGTTGTACTTTGTTCTTTTCCTGACAGGATACGTTGCACATGAGTGGGAGATTACATGGAGCTTGTGATTGTTTGAATATTGCAGCTTTCATTTTTAGTTTATTTTTCTGGAGATTGTATCTTGGATATTCATTATTGTACAGTTATTTCATTTGACCGGATTTGTCTCCGGCTGATTTTGTACTTAAAAGACTTGATGGATATTAGTAATTTCTAGGAACGTTATAAAGCTGTGTTTTATTTACATTACATTGTGACTTGGAGTTTTCCTTAGTATTGTACAGCTTACTTCGTCGTGTCCATCGACGAAGGCTGGACGTGTCCGACTCGTATCCGATTATTCGGGAGCGGGTCATGACAGCCGAATAGTGAAGTCGACCCTGATGGGGGAATGGTCACTCGTCCCAGCGGTCAGGCCCTCAGCCGACGAATTGGAGAAATGTCTGAACCATTCTCCGTTGCCTAGGACTCTATCCAGCTGGCAAACAACCCTGTTTTGGATTGCTTTATTATGCCAAGTCCATAAGAACCCCGAGCGACAGCCCCTTGAGCCCCGCCTGGACAAGACATCTCTGAAAGTAATAAAGGATCGGATCAGGAACCGGTCTGCCTCCCATCTTCTCTCCTCTGTGAAGCAAGGCATTGAAGTCGCCCATCAAAAGAAGCGGCAGGTGCGAGGCATCAGCAACAGCAGCTACCCTGGAGATATCGCTCTACAAGGTCTTCCGCCGTCGTCTGTCGTTGTGACCATACACAGCTCCTAGTAAGAACCAAAAGCTACCCTTATTAGTGAAGGAGACGGCTATCAACTGCTCCGTCATTAAGATCAAGTCTCCATCCCAAGACTTTGCATTCCATGTGACCCAGATCCGAGCCATGTTACAGATAGCCAAGTTGTGGAGTTGAGCCCAGTAAGATGGGGTCCGGCGGGTAAGAGTCTTCTTCCCTTTAATCTTAGTCTCCAGCAGGATAGAGATGTCGCACCTCTCTCTGTGTAAGACCGCACAAATCTCCCTCCATCTCCCTAACGAACACGCCCCCTCACATTCCAGGTGATGATCGCCATTAATTATTACTGGAAAGGGTCCCCTGGACATCACCTGGACTGGTACCTAGGGGTAGTACCACTATATATATATATATATATATATATATATATATATATATATACACACCTAGATCCCGACCCCAACAGATCTCGGCCCCAATTTCCTTCTGTGAGCTTCTCCTTTCCTTCTCCTCCTTTCCTTATATTTCCTTTTTATTCTGTTGCTTTCCTCCCTCTTTCTTTATTGAGAATGGGGAGAAGACTTGGTTCGTTTGGGTTGGACTTACTGTGTGCTGTAGCCCATGGGATTTAAATCAAATAAACTGATTTTGGGGCCCTAATGTGGATGAGTAGTAATGGGCTGCAATTTTAGATAAAGCCCACTTGTGTATTTTTTTGGTTGATAACCTGAATATGCATAATTGTGGGTTCAATTAATGCATTGGACTGTTGGGCTTTACTTGGGCTGAGCCCAGGGACCAATTTTGGGTTGGCCATCATTTGATATCCAATAAACTTGGATTTTTTTATTTATAGGCTCAATTGGTTTCAGGCCCTATAAATATAAATGAATTTGGACTGTATAAATTATATTTTTTATATATCAATACTTCTAAAGGAGTTTTCTAGACAAGTTATACTTCATATCTAAATAGGATTTTATATGCTAAAGGACTTTTATAATATATAAGTACATATGTTTGTGCATATATGTTTTGATATTGAGTTGGTGGGTTTTAGCTAAAAACTTAAAGGTATTGGGCCATGAAT
This sequence comes from Iris pallida, assembly GCA_029216955.1. Classification (NCBI taxonomy): domain Eukaryota; kingdom Viridiplantae; phylum Streptophyta; class Magnoliopsida; order Asparagales; family Iridaceae; genus Iris; species Iris pallida. The sequence goes on along the minus strand of JANAVB010002794.1, from coordinate 8,416,853 downwards.
TTGGGGCATAATATAATTATGGTATATTTTTAGTTGTGAGGTTTATATTTTTAGTTATGAGTTATTAGTTATGAGCCCTTATATTTTTATACATATTATTTTATTAGTTTCTAAACGGATACAAACACTTCTTAAATGTCTAAAACAATATTTTCAAATGACTATAATTATTTTCTAAATAAATATATAAATATTTGGCCTCAGGACTAATCTTTTAATTAAATTATTCTCGATTTAATTAATCACCTCTTGATCATGACTAACTCATTCCTTTTCCTTGCAATCATGGACTTCGATCTTACCTCGATTATTGTGTCGAACATCGAATCTGGACTACTACCTACCAACATGGACTATTTGGACTATTTTGGACTCGTTGGAACCACCTGCGTCGTCATTTGAGACCATATGGTGGAGCATAGCATTGGTACCTATTTCGTGTCGACATGTTCATGTCATGCACGTTGACTCTAACTAAATTGAGGCGAGTACATTCTCTGATAATTTTATGTTTATGGTATCTTCTATGTTTCATGTATTTAGTGTAGATATCCTTGATTTCTTGACACATTGGTTACATGGATTAGTATAATCATGATCCGGTCATGAGATATTATTCCTGTCTTGGTATATCCTGTGCAAGTCATGTTCTTACTTCTTGTGCATTATATAGACACCGATTCTTGTGAAGGCTCGCAACCTTATCAGAGAATCCCGTGTCATGGTTGGATCCACTATATCAGTCGGCGGTGGGGAGTAGTAATGTAGATATGTGATCATACCCTCCTTGTGCATATCTTATTTACACCACACATATGATTAACCATGCCATAATTTTTTGTGTAAGTTTCTAAGCCGATCACATGTTGAAGCTAGTACTTACTCACATAGATAGTATGGATTCTTGACTCTTGTACATGATATAACCTGTTTTACCTGCTCTTGTTCTTATTTACAGTTTCACCCATGCCATGTTATATTCATGTACACTTTACTCATTCTTGTATATTCTCTTTATTTACTGTTACATAGTCCATATCATTTACTGGGACTGTTGTTAGAAATGTACTTCGCTCTAATACTGACTGGATAACTATTTTTTAGGTAATGTTATGCCCCACACATTGGACTTCAGGGTGACAGATCTCGGTGTACCTTTGATCGTGAGTTGACCTCTGGAGAGCTCTAGGCCATATTCTCTATCTAGCTTAGGTTTTGTCTATTCTGATTTGTCTCCCATACTTTAATGATATGTATGATTCATTTATAGATTCTTTATAGTTATTGCTATCTTTCTTTCATATCTTCCTTAGCTGTATGTGATTTGAGTACATATTGATTTAGTGGATCTTATAATTCTTGAGATATTTGCTGGGTACTTGACAGCGTTCTACCGCCAATTCTGTTGTATAGGCTGGGCGTGGCCCATGTACTCGTGCCTAAATATTCGAGTGCGGGTCGTGACACATTTTTATGGTAGCCCATGCAGTCCTTACGGACCTTGCGTGAGACTGCGGGACAGAGACAAGCTTGGCATTTTTTTGTCCAGGATTTCTTGTAGGCGGTTGGACGAAAGAGAGGTATTTGAAGGACCAGACTTTCTGAGAGACTCGAGCCAATAGCAACGACTCCGTTACTTGGAAGAACTTACTTTCTCACCGTACTACATTAAAGGGACTTATTTTCAAAGTGATGAAAGATGGAGACACTACTGATTTGTGGTGTGATTCTTGGGTTAACCATCAGAGCTTGGTGGATTGAGTAGGATGGCAAGCGTTGCCACCAGTGGGAAGGAGACCATGGGTGAGTGCTATTTGTTACCTCCCTATTTTTAAAAATAGGTATATGACTGTATTTTTATATTTGGACGATTTTAAATTTCGTATTTCTTTAAATATTATTATTTTGGATATTAACCTGTCTTGGCTATTGAGTCCTTAATTTTTATTTTGTTCCTATTATTATTGCTACAATTGTTATTATTATCATTATTGTTGTTATTATCATTATATTATTATTTAATTAATTTTCTATAACTATGCCCCTCAAATATCTAATCCTAACCCTAACACTCAGCCCCCTCTCTCCTCCTCACAGCCGCTCACCCCCCCACTCCCACTCAGCCCTCTTCCTCTCCCCTCACTCTTCTTCATCTCTCACTTCTCTCTCACTCCCACTTCTCTCTCTCAGTCTCTCTCCCTCTCTCGTCCCTGATATCCAGCCACCACTGCCACTGTGGCCCCCCCATCTCCACCATCTCCACAGCCACCACCGCCACGACCAGTGCCGTCGTCACCCTCACCATGGCTGCCACCACCGCCTTCCATCTCTGCCACCGTCGTCTCCACCTCCTGCGCCGGCGATGACCTCCCTCGCCTCTCCGTCTCTCTAATGCTTCTTTAAGTTTAGTTCTTTGATACCTTAAGTGTCCAGTCCTTGAGGTTACATCCCAGTCCTCTTTGGACTTCTTTGTCAAGTAATGGATTGGATGTATTGTCACACCCCAGAACCAGAATACTGGCAAGTAGGGACGGACCAGGCCAGCTACGTATACCAAAGTACTCCAGTACTTCAAAATAATGTATAAGCTGTATAGACATGGGGGTTACTACTATAATCCAACAGGCAATCCTAGGTCAAGAATCCTAGGTATCTCAATCACAAGCAAATATGTAAAGTACAAGAAGTATGATCATCAGACATAAAATAGTAAAGCGTCCCAAACTATATACATGGATGATCATGAAGCTAGTAATACAAAGTGAAGACTATCAAGAGTAAAGTCATACATGATAAGCTCTAACTATAGTCTAGAATATGCAAATCATGTTCAAATCATGTTTAGGCCCGTAGGCTAAATGTCAAGTCCAAAACACTAGCTAAACACGTGCTCGGAGGCTAAACGCCACAAAAGAATAATATACATGACTAGTGGGAGAATGATATAGGAAACCCACTATAGTACTCTGGTGCTTCGGGTAGTCACCGTCGAGTAGATGGTACGGAAGATCCTCCGGGCTCCTCTATCAGATCTGGCCAAATAAAACCAGTGGGGTCAGACCCCCAATAGTAAGTACCACAAAGGAAGCCAAACTATGAACTAAAACCAACAATAACTAACATAGCAACAGATAGAGACAAAAATAAGCATATGCAAATCGAGACTCGTGCGCTACCAATACACTTATCTCGAGAATAGGAAAGACAATAAGTAAAGCAACATATAGCATAAAGTAAAGGACATGTGACATAATGTAAACTGTGGACATGTGAATTAAATGAAAATATGTGAAGATGTGAGATAAACTGAACATGTGAGCATGTAAGATAACTGGGACATGTGAGTATGTTAAGTAACTAGAGCATGTGAGCATGTAAGATAACTGGGACATGTGAGCATGTTAATTAACTGGAGCATGTTAGATAACTGGAACATGTGAGCATATTAGGTCTATATAGAACGACAAATGATTAGATGACTTAGGAACTATTCCGGAACCCAAGTTACAACCAGTAAACCAAAAAAGGACCGGGGTTGTAACCCTTCTCCTGAACAGGACTTAATCTCTAATTATTTACCGGTAAAAGTAAAGCATAACAATGATGTACTAAAATAAATAAATCCAGACACTGCCTAGACAAACTAGACTAGACTGGACTCTATACAACCAACACGGCCAAGCAATGAGTACGGCTTTATACCTTGTCTAACTAAGGTTATCACAATCCTAATTACTAACAAATACAAGTTTGAGAAATCCAAGTCTAATTACCTGCCTGCTACTACCTGAATGATCTAAGCCAAAAAGAAAACAAGTATAGCAGACACACTGCAGTAAGATACATGTGTCCTAAGGAGGTGCCCCACTCGAGGGTGCACTGGAAGTGTGCTCATCCTAACAGATAGCTCTAACTCCTATGTATATATATATATATATATATATATATATATATAAGACCAAGACCAAAGGGACAGCAGGTGTAGTGCCCCATCCTGCTCAGTCAATCGGAGGAATCAAAATGCCGACGGCGTTCGGCCTTAGCCTTGCAACGGCTGCTCGAAGACTCGCTCGGTCGAGGCGACTCCTCGCTCAGGTGGGGTAGTTTTAATGAACTTGCCTCATCTTAGCCATCGCATAATAACTCGCATGTTTTTAACTTGCACAAGTTAGGCTTGATAATAAAAGACACGCATCCACATAGCTAAGGGAATAATCCAGACGGATCGGAATGTGTTAGAACATAGAAAAAGGTCCCATGGTCTGCTAGAAGTTTGCTCAGCATGCTTTTAAAATGACACTCGGTCCTTCGTCCCGTGGCTTGGGAGAAGAATGTTGGCCTAAGTTGCTAATTTGCCTCAACGCTCGAATTAGCCTGAGTCATAGGCGTCGCCCGCGTGAATGCTTGATAAAGCATGCACGGTCCCGTCGTCTAAGGCTTGGCATAGCCTTCGTATGTCCTGCGGTTTAAGTCGTATTGCACGGCTTGTGGCTTAAGTCTAGGCACCCAAGAACTTGTTTGTTCAAGTCAAACGCGTGCACGGCACGTTCCCTCGATTGCGAATCTTGGCATAGCCTTTTTTCGTCAAGTCGTTGCACAAATAAGTTAGGCAAAGTTATGCCGATCGATGTAAGCTATTTCTAGCACTGTCCCGCTCTATCTGCGGTTGTCAAGTCGCGTAGTCCCTCGAGAACAAGGCTCGTCGTATGAAGTACATGACTTGAGCGATAGCATCGCTTAGAGAACAAGGTCTGTCTAAGGCACGAGCCACGGTGGGTTTAGTGAAAAGCATGCCACGGATAAGGAAGTCCACGCGACTAGTTGTTATCGAGATAGGTCCCGCTACTTGGGAGTCTCGATAAGTCTCGTTCACGAGATCGGTCCTGCTACTTGGGAGTCTCTATAAGTCTCGTACACGAGATCGATCTCGCTACTTGGGAGTCTCGATAAGTCTCATTCACGAGATCGGTCCCTCTACTTGGGAGTCTCGATAAGTCTCGTTCACGAGATCGGTCCCGCTACTTGGGAGTCGATAAGGAAGTACATGAGATCGGTCCCGCTACTTGGGAGTCTCGATAAGGAATCACGCGAGATCGGTCCCGTTACTTGGGAGTCTCGATAGAAAGATGGAAAGCATGGTCATGGTTAAGGAAGGACTTGATAGATCGAGTTGAGTCTTGCATGGTCATTGGACAACTTGTGCATAAGGAAAAAATTCCTCAAGCGATCCCGGGGCGCCGGGTTCGTGTCGGCCTAGGAGGAATTGCAAATATTGTACAGCCTTCATCGATGGTATGACTCGATTGAAGTGAACCATTACAATATAGGCTACGGGTCATTCGGTGGGAGCTTGTACCACGCCACGCGAATGGTCACCATATGCAAAAGATCCAGGATAGCTTGATATTGCTAGTGACCACTCATATAGATGTGTCAGCAAGAGCGACTATCCGCGTGTATGCCTTGGATTGCGTCGAGTACTAGTAGGTTACGAGTTGGGTTAACAAGTTATGCTTATTGCAAGCGCTAACCTTGAGTCGGCAAAAGTTAGGTGCGCACGATTGTATCACTAATCTTGAGCCTAAGAGTTGGCAATAGCAAGGATACATGCTTCGGCATGAATGTGGCCCCGTCTCGAATTAAGTCAGGAAGGGCCATAAGGCAAGTTGAACAAGTCTGGTTGATACTTGGGAGGCACGGCCTCGGACTTAAGGCACGATCGAGTTCATTGGCACGACCAGCACGAGTCGTCCCCTTGACGTCATTGGTACGAGAATGGTCTAGAGGCACATAAAATAAGTGAAAGTCTTCGCACGGTCGAGTTTGCATAAGTTGCTCCTCGGCGAGGCACTGCCTCGAATATATGGAAGTCACGAATAGAGTATCGCACGACCCTGTCGTTGTATTACCAAGTATAGGCCAAGACGTCGTTGTCTTAAAATTGATCATAAGGCAAGACTAGAAAGACAATAAAAAGTATTAAGCTGCACAAAATAAATGAACGTGTCGGTTTTGTATGGGTGGGCGAGGAGCTCACTCCACCAATATAGTTGAGTACTGACACCCACACAATTTTCATGTGCAGGCACAGGTAGAAGCTCGTGGCACGGAGCTCGATTGGATGCGTCGAGGCACGGAGTTCCTTGGCGATTCGAAGCGTGCGGCCGCATGGAGTCAAGACTTATACGAAACATAATGTATGGACATTGCCTTCCGAAGCTTCCGCTGGCTCAAGCATTGCATCGAGAGATGAGAGAGAGCATAATGACTTGTAAAATGAGAGAAAAGTGAGCCTGAGAGACTTGTAATCATGGCCTTGTGCCCCATTATAATCTTATTATTTAATATCAATAAAGAGAACTTTTGAATAACTTGTGTTTTGCTTCTAAATTTCTGCTGCATGTTTTAATGTTTCTGCTTGGAACTTCTGTGCGACGACCCCGTCGCAGCCGCTGTAATCGGTCGTTATGAAACTGCCTTGTACGAGCGAAATCTAGGCTCGTATGACATCACGTCTTAGCGAGGATGATCGCTCCTACGGAAGCGGGGCGTGACAGCAGGTAACCGAAAAAATCTCCAATGATCTAGGTAATCAAGCTAGTTGTTTAGTCCTTAACATTTTCTTATTGGATTCTGGGTGTAGCATTCCGCAGAATCCATCCTAGACATGAGACATGCGAGACTGGACAAAAGCAAGAATGTGCATTATAATAAGCCACAATAAGAAAATATAACAAACTGGAAGCTAGGAGTACGCTACGACGAGCTACTATAGAGAAATAAGGGAGTGCGCCATGACAGGCCACTATCTTGTAAGCAAAGAAGAACATGTATCATGAGTGCGCCACGACGGGCCACTATCTAGTAAGCAAAAAAGGACATGTATCATGAGTGCGCCACGACGGGCCACTATCTAGTAAGCAAAGAAGGACATGTATCATGAGTGCACCACGACGGACCACTATCTAGTAAGCAAAGAAGGACATGTATCATAAGTGCGCTACGACGAGCCACTATCTAGTAAGCAAAGAAGCATGGCAACAATTATCATAGCTTGTAAGAAAGAATCTATCAAAAAGACATATCATGGCATGTGGGAAATAATAATTAACGCTAAGTACATTTCATAGAAAAATGATTAAACATGTGCTAGTATCAAGTGTATATAGGGTGTACAATCATTCTCTAACTATGTAAGATCATCTAATAATGTTAAGAAATCATTATAGTCGAAGAAAATATAAAAAAGGAAAAAACGGGCAGAAACGGACCAAAACAGACAAAAATAGCCTAAAACGGCATACCGACGGTATACGGCGGTATACCGGCGGTATTCCGGCCTAAAGACAGAAAGTTTCTGGTTCAAAAATCGGCATACCGTCGGTATACTTTCTAAACAACAACAAAATCCAAATTATTGCCAAAACTTGTTTCGGCCATAAAAACTTTATTTTAAATCAAAATTCGGATTTTTAAAAGTCAAAATCGTATAGAATTTAATTTCCTACAACATGAAAGTATTAGTTTTCACAAATCAAAACATTTGATAGATTAATATATCAAAATACTCTAAAAATAGGTTCTTGGAATACCGAAACGGGTTCCGATATCCACCAAACTCAAAATCCATGGTATACAAACTAGGTAAGGGCCTCATATATGCATATGTGACCAAGATCCATGATGGTAACACCAGTATCACTCTTGATACCGAGTTTTCTACTAAGTCAATATTGGATTTTATCAGAAAATCAAAACCTAATTAAAACCAATTTTAGAAACATGCATATAGACGGGAATCACAAGGAAAATATTTTTAACAAAATGAGTTTAGGATAATTCTCAGCATTTAACTCGAAGGAAAACAAGAATAACAAACAAATATTATGGTTCAAGAATTTGGCAAGATGTACTTGCCTAGGTTAAGCTCCAAGTCTAATCTTCTAATCCTCCTCCTAGGAGGGTTAGACACCACACCCAAAGCCTCAAGGCCAAGCTCTTGGAAAGCTCCAAGGGAGAGAGAAGAGAAGAAGAAATGAAGAGAGAGTGAAGAGGATAAAAAGAGAGAGGAGAGAGAAAGTGAAAGTGTATATATAGAAGGGAAAATTAATCTTGACCGTTGGATCGTAATCCACGTCAAAATCTAAGTCAATCGTGGCCATCCAAAGAAAACCAAGTATCCATTGGATAAAAGGGTGCATCTATACTATTCACGAAAATATCTAAATACTATTCATCAAAATATCTAAAACACTATTCACGAAAATATCGGAAACACTATTCATGAAAATATCTGAAATCAAAAATATCTAAAATATGGAAAATCTATCCGGACGGTAAGCCGTCGGTATACACCGGTATACTGGCGGTATGCCGGCCAAGGAGAAAATCTATAAATTGAAAAAAATTTAAAGCATTTCGAAAACCAAGAAAATACGAAATACACTACAAAATATGTATCTGTGAGACGAGTCTCACATGTATCCTATAGAATACCAAAGCTAATATTGATTCACTGCTCCTGATACCATAAAATGTATGGTCACTGCTTGTTGTCCTAATTCATTCATGATTCCGACCATTCAATTGAAGGTCCATGTATTGTTTTACTTTAAACCCAGTCCCTTATCTTCAAGGTATCTGCCCTAAATCCTAATACATATATTAGTCTTTATATCCTCACTATAGCAGTAGGATAGGGAGCCAACTGAGTTCAGTCTCCTTGTATTTATTATGTTTCAGATGGATGCAATTGCTTCCTCATTCACATTGATTGGTCTACTTTACCATATGACCTTGCATCTTTATGTACTATCTAGGTATTATGGAATGCAGTGATATACTCATATAGCCATGTTCTGCCCTGTCTACCTTAGGCTAATCAGACTTCACATTCTATAATACTCACTTCTTGACATCAATATGTGCATCCCTTAATAGTGTTAGTATCTGGCCATTCATGATTAAGCTCAGTATTAGACTAACTGTCCTCCATCTTGTCCTGTCCCATTAGATGTTCAATCCACTAGATGTTTAGTTTAAGATTTTTTTGAATTTCAGACCCTTCTTGCCTTAAGTAGCAGGGTTCTCATTAGAGTATCAGACTTGTGTAGTTTAGTTACTTCAATCCCAATTGTTTGCCCTGCTATTTCTTATGTCTGCCCCTGTATTTTGTTCAACATGAATGAATGTTTCAGTTAGAGGTTAGATTTTGTCCATTGTAACTTGATCTGATCCTTTAATATAGATAGCCAATTTAAGTCTAATCAAGATTCAAGATATCCCATGTTCAGAGTTCTAACTGAACATGAATAGGTCCTGGCTTGGGTTAGCCCTATATTTCATCTAGGTGTTCAACCTTTAGCACCCTTGAATACTTGCATTAGCCTGCATCTCTTGGTTCTGGTCCTCAGGATTTGTGTGTCAGCTTATAAATTCATACCTGACTATTCTGACCATTTTCTCAGTTAGGAACATGTGTTCCAGTAATAAGAACCACATTCTGTTTCTATACTCCATTAGAGTATCAACCCATTTCTTATATTTGTTTCCAAATTCCAGTTAGAATATTTGATCAGTCTATTTTATCTATTCCTACTGAACTTAAATGTTCACTCTTTACACCCTAAGATCAGGTTTTATGATGTGAGTTCAGTACCAAGGATTCATATGCCCAGTTCCTATAATAATGCATATATCTGGTATATTTATGTATGTTATATAAAGTGTAATGTTTGTAGGGGATAAGAGTTGGGTAATGTACTCTATAAGTGGGAGGTATAATATATATATATATATATATATATATATATATATATATATATATATATATATATATATATATATATATATATATATATATATATATATATGTATATATGGTTACCAGTTAGATATACCAATGTGAAGTATATACATATGTTATATGTATATATATATATATATATATATATATGTATGTATATATGGTTACCAGTTAGATATACCAATGTGAAGTATATATATATATATATATATATATATATATATATATATATATATATATATATATATATATATATATATATATATATATATATATATATATATATATATATATATATATGGTTACCAGTTAGATATACCAATGTGAAGTATATACATATGTTACATGTATATGAGATAAGGGTGACATGATATGTAGTGGGTTATAAGTATTATACTCTATAAGTGATCATGTAGGATATGTTATTTGTATATGAGAATTGGTGGTTAAATTCTAGGATTTGATTCTGGTTTTGATACCACTCTTGACACTAGCACTAATAGTCCCTTAGTCAAATAACCTAGAATAGGCCAACAAACCAAGTTTGACCAATAGTGGACTATTTGACTAGGATAGACTTCATTGACCTAGATGTAACCCCACTTTCATGCCCTAATAAATTATAATATTTTCTTTGGTTGATTTTTTTTATATAATAAAATTTATGATAATTTTAAACTTGACTTCTTTTTGGCCTTACTATTCATGGGCTTCTATTCATTGGGCCTGGCCCATAAACCATCTCTTCAAAGAACATGTTCCTAGCACAGCTCAATTTCTCTTTGAAATCTAATTGATTAAGAGCTGTGTAACAAACATTTGAAATTTCTAAACCAGTTTCTTCTCCACCAGAGGAGAACATCAGCCAATGTTGGCGCCCAAAAATTTTGTGAGCCTCAAGCTTTCAATCGACCTATATATAACCCCTTTCCTTCAATATCAGTTGCTGCCAAGATTTTCTAAGGAACCAGCCTCTCTCTCTCTCTCCCTTGTTCTTGTTTTTCCAACTCTATTTCCCTAAATTGCTCTTAAGCTCTGCTCTCAATCGACCATGGCGGAGATGTACATCTCGACGAGGAGGAGCAGCACCTAGACATCCAATTCCAGGCTCGACGTGGTCATCTTCTTCCACTGCAAGGGCATGCAGACTCTATCGACAGTGATCGACTATATATGGCTTCCGACGATCTTTTCCCCACGGCAATGTTGGTGAGAGGATCGGCTTCCTTTGGTGTCTTTGTCATCACTTCGACAGTCTATTTCGAATAGACGATCAAGTAAGTTGTTAGAATTTTCGAGTTCGATATACTCTTTTGTCATTTTCCTTTTTGATCTGAATTTGAGAGGCATGGATCTTGATTGAGGACAGTTGATTCCACCTTATGGTCCTCATTCGAAGCTCTTGATCTGTTCTTTTACTGACCGATACGATCAGTTGAAAGATGTGAGGGATCGTTACTTGATCAAGTGAATTTGATTTGTGTGCTCTCTTCTTGATTTTGTTCTCCATCTCATTGTTTCGAGAATGTAGATCGGGATTGGAGAATTCAGATTGATTTTTGTTCAGTTGATCGTCCTAATCAATTATTGAACGCTGGTGAGTAAATCCATATCCTCTCGAACCGAATTAGGAGTTTATTTCTTATTGATTTGATTTTTTTGATGGTTCGTTGTTGGTTCCCCTGTATTAAGGTTCAACAAAGAGTTATGGATCGATGGATAAATGAATCCGTGTCAGAACCGTTGGTCGAGTAAGGACTCGAGCATATTGACACAGGACACCAGATATTCTGAGATTTACCTCTCGAGAGAGATTTGGTTCGGGTAAGTTCCCTGTATCCTGAACAATTGCAAGAGATTCTTAGAGTTTTATTTCTAAATCTAGTCTGAATTGTTAATCTAGTATAGAACTGTGGTTGTTGAGGTTGGATTCTAAGATCCAAGTTAGCCAATTATATATTTGTTGTGGACTGTTGGTATCAGATATTGATAAAACTGATACCTAAACCAGACATGATATAGAACTGATAATCAATAAATTGCAGGCTCCATGTCAACTTGTTTAAACACTAAAACTTTTAGGTAATCACTTGTGAGACCTTTAATGATACTTTTCGTATATCGACAAGTAGAGTAGAAATTATATCTAACCAATGTTGAGAGTATGGTTGGACTGTAATTGGGGGGGGGTGCAGCAATATATTTTATACTCAATTTTTAGGATGGTGATACATTTTCACGAGCTATCTAATATCTGTAGTTCACTTGGACTCGGTATCTAGACTGAAATTCCAGGTATCTTAAACCTGATAACCTTATTACCTTACTGATGGGTTGCTGTTATAGGTTTCTGGTAAAGGATTCTCAGGCTAGATAGCAAAGAGTATCTGAAAACTGGAAGTTAAGTATCAAGTAGGGATAGGTTTAACAGTTCAGTAGCTAATATAGCAGCAGGTTTGGGGTTGACGATTAGCTGAGTTGATCTCTCACTGTGTAACAGAGTTTTCTAAATACACAGGAGGTTGTGAATAGCTCGAGTGGTTGTGAGTCAAAAAGCTGGTTTTAAATATGAAGTTATATAGTCTCTTGTTTACTCTACCATGCCAAGCCTATGACTGAATTGAATGATATAATACATAAGCCGATTCTATGAACCTGTAGTGAATAGCAGTAGGTTCATTAGTTAAAATTATGCTAAACCTTGCTTTGACTGCTGAGTTAGTGCAAGAACAAAAGGGGATTCACTGATCAGTGAGACAAGGGACTGATCAGTGAGACATGGAATAGTAGTAGTAGGTTGTTGTGTTAGGCTCAAATTAGGACAGTGATAATTCTTATGTATTAACTGCAAGTTCCTTCGAGGGAGCTTTAGCTATTGCTATCAGGATATCATATTTTAGATCCTGAACTTCTTAGACATGCTGATTTTTAGTAGCTGGCCTTTAGCTCAGATGGTTGGAGTGTAGGCTATTGTATAACTGTTGAAGGTCTTGAATTTTTTATAAAGTAAGGTTAGAACCATGTTGATCTTGGTTCAGTTTTAATGAACCTGAGATTTCAATATCAGTACACTAGTATAGAGAACTTCTTGATGATATGCATCCTAATTTTGTATAACTGATGCCAACCCTTTCTTTTTAAGTTTATGGGATACTTTGAGGATTACTATAGAATTGTTTGTGAATAACTTTAGAGTAACTAAATTGTTAAATAAGATAAATAATTAAACCTAAACCACTAGTGTATCTCAAATATGATTAGAGCACTTAATAAATAAATTAGAGCTTTTTAGATCCTTAATAAACTTGTACCTATTAACATGAGGACATCCAGCTCCATTGACTACCTGTACTTTTTCGGAGCAAGGCAAGTACTTTTCTATGGTTTTGTGCATTTACATATCTTGTACTTTTCTCGTGACACGTCATGACACGATATCTTGTACTCTTGTACTTTCCTGTTCTTGTACTTACTTGTGTCGGGAGGGGAAATACACTAGCTATGTGACCAAACCTCGGTTACTATATTCATGTAGATAGCTTAGGCCTCGCATCGTGCACGCGGGTCCTAAGTCGTACTGATATTCATATACTCTTGTACATATTCATGTACTCACCCCAGCCGGTCACATAGGCTAGTTGTATTTCGAACATTGAGCACATGTCATGTCTTGTACTTCAGGTTCATGGTTATATTCCTGTACTTTATTTCCTGTACCTATATTTCTGTACTTTCATGTTCATTTACTATATTTTATATTTCATGTTCTCCTGTATGTACTTCCATATTATGATGTTCTTGTTCATTACCTAGAACTGTACTTTGCTCTGCTCCTAACTAGGATATATTGCAGGTGAGATGGAGACATTATGTGACACCTACTATGGCCGAGAGCCTATAGATGCAGTAGAGCCAGCTGGAGTTGCTCTAGACTTAGAGGCTGAGGAAGCCTAGTACCTTACCCTTAGCAGTTTATATTTCATTGTACTTGAGACTATCAGACTTTACTTTTCATTTGCTAGAAATGTAATAACTCTTAGACATGTACTTTGGTTATGGGATTCGATATTATAGATGCTGTGGTTTATATTCATTCTTATCTGGACTTGTAGTTTCCCTAGAGATTGATACAGCTTACTTTATCGTGTCTAACGATAAAGGCTGGGTGTGTCCAACTCGTGTCCGATTATTCGGGAGCGGGTCGTGACATGTTTTTAGTGGTGGCCCATGCAGGCCTATCCTAATAATACCTAGGTATTAGTGTACTATTGGAGGACTTGATTAAACTAGGTAAACTTGAATCATAGCATAGGAAATCGGGTACATCGGATATATATGGATATTATATTAATATTTATATTTACTTGTAGATTAGGTTTTATCAATCACGAAGTTTTCTTTTGTTACAGGATGGTTAATACGAGGAAGACCGCGGATTAGCTTGGAGTTGCAGGCAGTTCGGGACAGTCTGCACCAGACGTTTCGTTAGAGCAGCTTCCGCCACCGCCTCCTATCTTTCCTCCGCTACCCCCGACGATGACTTTCGACGGCGCTCAGGTGATGGCCATGTTCCAGCAGTTCATGGAGGCTCAGAACCACCAGGCCGTATAGTTTCGGACGACAGTCATGGATGCACTCAGGACCCGAGAGCCGGCAGCACCAGCACCGGTAGCACCTCCAGCACCAGCAGCACCGAGATCGGGGACTGCCAAAGACTACCAGAACCTCTGTCCGATAGATTTCTGGGGCCACAAGGGGATTGTATATGCGGATGAGTGGCTGGAAAATGCTGAGAGGATACTGAAGATGGCGAGGATCCCGGATGACCTGAAGGTGGAAGTTGCGAGCATGTGACTTTTTGATCTTACCAGAGCTTGGTACCGAGAGGAGCCTCAGTTAGCTGCACCTCAGATTCTTTGGACAAATTTCAAAACGCTGTTCAAGGAGAAGTTCTTCCCCGACGTGGAGCGAGATGAGCTTCGGATGCAGTTCGAGGTGTTGTAGCAGGGGAACATGACAGTGGCGGAGTACACATCGGAGTTTACCCGACTCAGCAGGTTCATAGAGAACCTAGTCCATGCACCAGAGGATAGAGCTTGGAGGTTCAAGAAAGGCCTCACCAGAGAGTTGCGGCATGCAGTGGCGATCAGTCAGGCGACTACTTATGCGAACATCCTCAAGATTGTTCAGGCTGTAGAGAAGGAGGTGGATCCGAAGCTGAAGAGGGACCGGGACATCGGCAGCAGCAGCTACCAGATGCCGACGAAGAGGACTCAGATTCAGGCGAGGCCACAGCAGCCGACACAGCAGCATCACCGACCAGCCAGAGTTCCTGCACATCATCCACAGAAATAGCAGTAAGCAGCTACTTGCGCTTTCTGCTACCGGCCAGGACACCACTTTGATGAATGCCGCAAGAGGCTCGGGCTCTGCTTATTCTGCAGATCAGACGCACATCAGATGAGGGACTGCACACAGGCTGCAGCTAGACTTACAGGAGGACCTCGAGGAGCTGAAGGACTACCACCTGCACCACCCAGAGCACTACCAGCTGCACCATAGAGGGTTCAGGCTTTACCTACTCAGCAGCAACATTTTGCACAACATCAGCAGCAGAGGGAACCACCACAGCAGGGACGTACTTACATTATGGCCGCAGTTGAGAAGGATGAGGCAGTTCCAGATGTGATCACAGGTTCTATTATTTTACATTCATTTTCTGCCATTGCATTATTTGATTCTGGAGCCACACATAGCTTTGTATCATATAAGTTTCTGCATAGACACGGCTTCACACCTAAGCCCACTAGGAGGAACTATCAGATTATGACAGGAGGAGGGGTAGTGCTAGTTAGTGGGATGGTGGATTGCCCTATCACTATAGCTGGGAGGGAACTTAGGGCTCGACTTCTAGTGATGCCATTGCCCGAATTTGATATAGTCCTCGGCATCGACTGGATGAGTGAGCAGTTTGCTGTAATAGACTGCCATGAAGGGAAGGTTATTTTCAGTTCACCTGGAGTTCCACCGTTCGAGATCAGCAGACGGATTACAGAAAGGCCAGAGGGAGTCTACTTCGGAGTAGTTGCAGAAGACCAGAAGTTGCCACACCCGTTGATTGCGGAGTTTCTCGATGTCTTCCCCGAGGAGTTGCCAGGATTGCTGCCAGATCGAGATGTGGAGTTCAGCATTGACTTAGTGCCCGGATCAGCACCGAAGTCCCAGTATTGCTGCAAGATCAACCCGAAAGAAGCTGCAGAATTGAAGGCCCAGATAGATGAGTTAGAAGGCAAGAGTTTTATTCGGTCCAGTGCTTCACCCTGGGGAGCACCGGTACTCTTCGTGCCGAAGAAGGATGGGACTGTTAGAATGTGCATCGATTACTGTGCACTCAATAACATCTCCATCAAGAATAAATACCCATTGCCGCAGATAGATGAGCTGTTTGATCATCTTAGTGGAGCTAAGGTCTTTTCCAAGATTGACATTCGGTTAGGGTATTATCAGATGAAGGTTCGGGAGCAGGATATTCCGAAGACAACTTTCAATACCCGTTACGGCCAGTATGAATTCTTGGTAATGCCGTTCGGACTCACCAATGCCCCAGCAGTATTTATGAACTTGATGAATAAGGTTTTTCACAAGTATTTAGACAAGTTTGTTGTAGTCTTCATTGACGACATTCTGATCTATTCGAAGACTGAGGAGGAGCATGTGGAGCACCTGCGGATTGTTTTAGAGATTTTGCAGAAGGAGAAGCTGTACGGGAAGCTCTCGAAGTGCGAGTTCTTCTTGGACAAAGTGGAGTTCTTGCGGCAAGTGGTGACTGGAGAAGGGATTTTTGTGGATCCCAAGAAGATTGAAGATGTGGAAGCATGGGCACCTCCCAAGTCAGTAACAGAAATTCGTAGTTTCCTGGGTCTAGCAGGTTACTACAGGAAGTTCGTGAAAGATTTTGCCAATATAGTAGAGCTAATGACGAAGCTTATGCGGAAGGACGAGGAGTTCATCTGGAGCGACGCCTGCCAGTCAGCATTTGAAGAATTGAAGAGAAGACTCACTACAGTACCAGTTCTAGCTTTGCCATCTGGATCTGGAGGGTTCGTCATCTACAACGATGTATTAGGGAAAGGCTTGGGATGTGTACTTGAGTAGAACAAGAGGGTCATTGCTTATGCTTCTAGACAGTTGAGACCTCATGAGAAGAATTACCCTATACATGACTTGGAGCTTGTAGCAGTCATTTTTGCCTTGAAACTGTGGAAGTACTATTTGTATGGAGAGAGAGTGGACATCTTCGCGGACTACAAAAGCCTGAAGTATGTCTTTACTCAGAAGGAATTGAACATGAGGCAGCGAAGGTGGCTGGACCTCATGAAGGATTTTGACATCAATCTGCAATACCATCCTGAAAAGGCGAATATGGTAGTAGATGCTTTCAGTCGATATCCTGTTGCTATGTTTCTCACTATGGACTGGCATCTTTTAGAGGATCTTGAGAGTCTGGGGATTGAGATTGTTCTTCCGGGAGTTAGAGGGCAACTGATGCACATGCAGATATAGTCGGGACTGTTAGAGAAGATCAAGGAGGCCCAGTTTCTAGATGAGAGACTCTAATGTCTCAGAGGCCAGGCAGAGGCAGGATTGCTTGACGACTTCACTATTGCAGATGATGGATCCCTAAGGCACGGAAACCAGTTGTGTGTGCCCAAGGATTTAAGAGAGGAGGTTATGCAGGAGGCCCACCAGTCGCAGTATTCTATTCATCCTAGATCTACCAAGATGTATAAGGATCTGCGGAAGTATGTATGGTGGTATGGGATAAAACGAGAGGTTGCCAGATTCATTTCTAGATGCCTTGTGTGCCAGCAAGTCAAGGCGGAGAGCCAGAGACCAGCATAATTACTCCAGCCTTTACCTATTCCAGAGTGAAAGTGGACACATAACCATAGACTTTGTCTCTGGTTTACCACGTATGCCCGGTGGCAAGGATGATATTTGGGTTATCGTGGACAGATTGACGAAATCCGCTCACTTTATTCCGTTCAAGGTAGGGCCGTCGATCGAGAAGCTTGCAGACCTCTACATGCGTCAGATCATGCAGATTCATGGAGTGCCAGTGAGCATCATTTCAGACAGGGACAGCCGCTTTATATCATATTTCTGGAGAAGTCTACAGCTGAGCTTGGGTTCATAGTTGAAGTTTAGCACCGCCTATCATCCACAGACGGACGGACAGTCCGAGAGGACCATTCAGACACTGGAGGACATGCTGCGAGTTTGTGCACTCGACTTCGGCGGTTCGTGGGAGGATCATTTGCATCTTGTAGAGTTTACCTATAACAACAGTTATCAGGCTAGCATCAAGATGGCACCGTTCGAGGCGCTATATGGACGGAGATGTCGTACACCTTTATCTTGGGATGACATTAGCGAGAGGACTTTGCTTGGTCCAGAGATGGTGGTAGACTCAGTTGAGAAGGTCAGACTGATCAGAGAGCGTCTCAGAGTCGCACAAGATTGGCAGAAGCACTGGACGGACAGCAGCAGACGGGCACTGGAGTTCGCAATTGGAGATAGAGTGTTCCTGAAGATCTCGCCGACCAGAGGCATCATTCGTTTTGGCAGAGGCAGGAAGCTCAGTCCGAGATTCATCGGGCCCTTCGATGTGATGGCATGGATTGGCGAGGTGGCATATCGACTAGCACTTCCAGTTAGCTTGGAGGGAGTACACGACGTTTTCCACGTGTCTCAGCTTCGACGCAATATTCTAGATCTGAGCTATGTGGTGGACTACTCAGAGCTAGATGTGGGTCCGAGCTTGACCTACGAGGAGCAGCCAGTGGAGATCCTTGATCGGAGGGAGAAGCAATTACGGAATCAGACTATACAACTTGTCCGAGTCATGTGGAAACATCACTCTCCGGGAGAGTCCACATGGGAGCGCGAGGACGAGATACGGGAGCGCTATCCTAGTTTGTTTGCTTGATTGTATTCTGGTTTTCAAAAATTTTAAATTTAATAAATGACTTGTGTTAAAATAATTAATTATGATTTTGTTTTGTTGTCTCTCGAATTTCGAGGACAAAATTATTTTTAGGGGGGGTATTTGTAACCCTACTTTCCTTCCCTAAATAAATTATAATATTTTCTTCGGTTGATTTTTTAATATAATAAAATTTATGATAATTTTAAACCTGACTTTTTTTTAGCCTTACTATTCCTGGGCTTCTATTCATTGGGCCTGGCCCATAAACCATCTCTTCAAAGAACATGTGCCTAGCACAGCTCAATTTCTCTTTGAAACCTAACTGATTATGAGCTGTGTAACAAACATTTGAAATTTCTAAACCAATTTCTTCTCCACCAGAGGAGAACATCAGCCAATGTTGGCGCCCAAAAATTTTGTGAGCCTCAAGATTTCAATCGACCTATATATAACCCCTTTCCTTCAATATCAGTTGCTGCCAAGAATTTCTAAGGAACCAGTCTCTCTCTCTCTCTCCCTTGTTCTTCTTTTTCCAACTCTATTTCCTCAAATTGCTCTTAAGCTCTGCTCTCAACCGACCATGGCGGAGATGTACATCTCGGCGAGGAGGAGCAGCACCTAGACGTCCAATTCCAGGCTCGACATGGTCATCTTCTTCTACTGCAAGGGCATACAGACTCTCTCGGCAGTGATTGGCTATACGAGGCTTCGGACGATCTTTTCCCCTTGGCAACGTCGGTAAGAGGATCGGCTTCCTTCGGTGTCTTCATCATCATTTCGGCCGTCTATTTCGAATAGACGATCAAGTAAGTTGTTAGAATTTTCGAGTTCGATCTACTCTTTTGTCATTTTCCTTTTTGATCTGAATTTGAGATGCATGGATCTTGATTGAGGACAGTTGATTCCATCTCGTGGTCCTCCTTCGAAGCTCTTGATCTGTTCTTGCACTGACCGATACGATCAGTTGAAAAAGGTGAGGCATCGTTACTTGATCAAGTGAATTTGATTTGTGTGCTCTCTTCTTGATTTTGTTCTCCATCTCATTGTGTCAAGATTGTAGATCGGGATTGGAGAATTTAGATTGATTTTTGTTCAGTTGATCATCCTAATCAATTATTGAACGCTGGTGAGTAAATCCATGTCCTCTCGAACCGAATTAGGAGTTTATTTCTTATTGATTTGATTTTTTGATGGTTCGTTGTTGGTTTCCCTGTATTAAGGTTCAACAGAGAGTTATGGATCGATGGATAAACGAATCCGTGTCAGAACCGCTGGTCGAGTAAGCACTCGAGCATATTGACACAGGACACCAGATATTCTGAGATTCACCTCTCGAGAGAAATTTGGTTCGGGTAAGTTACCTGTATCCTGAACAATTGTAAGAGAATCTTAGAGTTCTATTTCTAAATCTATTCTGAATTGTTAATCTAGTGTAGAACTGTGGTTGTTGAGGTTGGATTCTAAGATCCAAGTTAGCCAATGATATATTTGTTGTGGACTGTTGGTATCAGATATTGATAAAACTGATACCTAAACCAGACATGATATAGAACTGATAATCAGTAAATTGTAGGCTCCATGTCAATTTGTTTAAACACTAAAACTTTTAGGTAATCACTTGTGAGGCCTTTAATGATACTTTTCGTATATCGACAAATAGAGTAGAAATTATATCTAACAAATGTTAAGAGTATGGTTGGACTGTAATTAGGGGGGGGTGCAGCGGTAGATTTTATACTCAATTTTCAGGATGGTGATACATTTTCACGAGCTATCTAATATCTGTAGTTCACTTGGACTCCGTATCTAGACTGAAATTCCAGGTATCTTAAACCTGATAACCTTATTACCTTACTGATGGGTTGCTGTTATAGGTTTCTGGTAAAGGATTCTCAGGCTAGATACCAAAGAGTATCTGAAAACTGGAAGTTAAGTATCAAGTAGGGATAGGTTTAACAGTTCAGTTGCTAATATAGCAGCAGGTTTGGGGTTGATGATTACCTGAGTTGATCTCTCACTGTGTAACAGAGTTTTCTAAATACACATGAGGTTGTGAATAGCTCGAGTGGTTGTGAGTCAAAAAGCTGGTTTTAAATATGAAGTTATATAGTCTCTTGTTTACTCCACCATGCCAAGCCTATGACTGAATTGAATGATATAATACATAAGCAGATTCTATGAACCTGTAGTGAATAGCAGTAGGTTCATTAGTTAAAATTGTGCTAAACCTTGCTTTGACTGTTGAGTTAGTGCAAGAACAAAAGGGGATTCACTGATCAGTGAGACAGGGGATTGATCAGTAAGACAGGGTAGAGTAGTAGTAGGTTGTTGTGTTAGGCTCAAATTAGGATAGTGATAATTCTTATGTATTAACTGCAAGTTCCTTCGAGGGAGCTTTAGCTATTGTTATCAGGATATCATATTTTAGATCCTGAACTTCTTAGACATGCTGATTTTCAGTAGCTGGCCTTTAGCTCAGATGGTTGGAGTGTAGGCTATTGTATAACTGTTGAAGGTCTTAAATTTTTTATAAAGTAAGGTTAGAACCATGTTGATCTTGGTTCAGTTTTGATGAACCTGAGATTTCAATATCAGTACACTAGTATAAAGAACTTCTTGATGATATGCATCCTAATTTTGTATAACTGATGCCAACCCTTTCTTTTTAAGTTTATGGGATACTTTGAGGATTACTATAGAATTGTTTGTGAATAACTTTAGAGTAACTAAATTGTTAAATAAGATAAATAATTAAACCTAAACCGTGTATCTCAAATATGATTAGAGCACTTAATAAATAAATTAGAGCTTGTTTAGATCCTTAATAAACTTGTACCTATTAACAGAAGGACATCCAGCTCCATTGATTACCTGTACATTCTTGGAGCAAGGCAAGTACTTTTCTATGGTTTTGTGTATTTACATATCTTGTACTTTTTTTGTGACACGTCATGACACGATATCTTGTACTCTTGTACTTTTCTGTTCTTGTACTTACTTGTGTCGGGAGGGGAAATACACTATCTATGTGACCAAATCCCGGTTACTATATTCATGTAGATAGCTTAGGCCTCACATCGTGCACGCGGGTCCTAAGCTGTACCGATATTCATGTACTCCTGTACATATTCCTGTAGTCACCCCAGCCGGTCATATAGGCTAGTTGTATTTCAAACATTGAGCACATGTCATGTCTTGTACTTCAGGTTCATGGTTATATTCTTGTACTTTATTTCCTGTATCTATATTCCTGTACTTTCATATTCATTTCCTGTATTTCATATTTCATGTTCTCCTGTACGTACTTCCAAATCATGATGTTCTTGTTTATTACCTAGAACTGTACTTTGCTCCGCTCCTGACTAGCTAGGATATGTTGCAGGTGAGATGGAGGCATTGTGTGACACCTACTATGGCCGAGAGCCTATAGATGCAGTAGAGCCAGCTGGAGTTGCTCTGGACTTAGAGGCTGAGGAAGCCTATTACCTTACCCTTAGCAGTTTATATTTCATTGTACTTGAGACTATCAGACTTTACTTTTCATTTGCTGGAAATGTAATAACTCTTAGACATGTACTTTGGTTATAGGATTCGATATTAATTATAGATGTTGTGGTTTATATTCATTCTTATCTGGACTTGTAGTTTCCCTAGAGATTGGTACAGCTTACTTCATCGTGTCTAACGATGAAGGCTGGGTGTGTCCGACTCATTTTCGATTATTCGGGAGCGGATCGTGACACTAGATATGGCCTAGCAACATATAAATATCATAATTAAATTAATTTTTTAATCTACAACACTTTGTAACCTATAATTCTCATAATAGGTGTGACTCTAGTTCGGATACCAATACACAATTGTTGCTCAGGATATCAAACGAGTATATTCTCTATTAGTTTTCATTCATGATAGTATCTATATTGCCTGTTCTAGACTATTTTACTTGATGCTGACACGTTGTTAACACAGATTGGTACTACATGGATCTTTTCATGAGATGTTATCCCCTCATCGGGTGTATCGGATATTTCATGTTTATGTACTTTATCATGTGCATCATGTACTCCTTGTACTCGTATTCTTTATATACACTCATGTGCTCTCATGTACTCGCTCTCATGTGCTCACATATGCTTCATGTATAACTAACAATCATGTACGTAACGTAACTTGATCGGATCCTTGTGTATTGATTGGGGTAGGGGGAGTAGAAGTGGTTATGTGATTAAACCCCTCTAGTGTACTCATGCATATGTCTATTATACCCTCATATATAATAAAGTTACCGTAGATTACTCATATGCAACCTAAACCAATCACATAACCATCTTGTGCTCTGAAACACTTATATTTGTTACATTTCATAGATTCTCTATTCTATTTTATGTACTCAGTTTACTTATTTATGTCTTATGTATTCATGTACTTCTTTTACATCACGTCATGTATTCTATTATATTCTATTGCTCGTTCTATATTTCCTACCATGCATCACTACTAAAATACAGCAATTTGGCGACGGCCAATTAGCGACGGCTTCTATCCGTCGCTAATAGCGACGGACTAGCGACTAACTTGTGACGGACTACCATCAGAAAGCAATGAATAATTTTTTTATTTTTTGTGTAAAAATCAGTCGCACTTCCGTCGCTAATTTGACGAAAAGTTAGCGACGGACTGAAGTCTATCGCTGATATGTCGCATATTTTGGCGACAAAATACTGAAAAAATGGTGCGGACTATTAGCGACGGACTGTCGACTAACATTTCCGTCGGCAATCTACTGGGTATTTAGCGACGGATATATCCGTCGCCATCGCCAGTCCGTCGCTAAATACTGTACCCTAACTTAAATTGAACCGACGGAAGGAAAATTTTTTATTTCCCCCAAACGAACTCTCTCTCTTCCCCCTCTCTTCCTCCGTCGATCTCTCTTCCTCCGTCGATCTCTCTCCCTCCGTCGATCTCTCTTCCTCCGTCGATCTCTCTCCCTCCGTCGATCTCGCCGGTAAGCTCTCTGTCTCTCTCTTTCTCTCTCTCTCTATTTTAGGGTTTCGGGGGGGGTGGTCGTCGGCTGTCATCGGGGCCGGAGGAAGGGGGTCGGGGAGGGGGGGTCGGGGAGGGGGTGCTGTCGGGGAGGGGGTTGGGGGGTGGGTGTTATCGGAGAGGGGGGTCGGAGGGTGGGGGAGGGGTGGGTGGGGTAGGAGAGGGGAGGAGAGGGGGGTCGGGGAGGGGGTGCTGTTAGGGAGGGGGGTCGGGGAGGGGGTGGTGGGGTGGGGGAGGGGGGGTGGGTGATGTCGGAAAGGGGGTCGAGGTGGGTAGAGGGGTGGGTACTGTCGGGGAGGGGGTGTAGGACCGATTGTAGAAACGAGTTGTAAAGCGCAATACTCTAGAGGGAGGTGAATAGAGTAGGCAGCGGAAATTAACTATTTAAAAATGTTAGCAGCAAGATCACAGATAATATATCACAGATATATAAATAAATAGTAGAGAGTAGAGAGCAAACGCAAACACAAGGATGTATACTGGTTTCCCTCTTGTGAGGACTAGTCCAGTCGGAAGAACTCAGCTTCCAGTTGAATCCACTATGGAAAATCACCACAAGTTTTCATCCGAAATTCTTGCAACTTCTACAACGCGAGATTTGATCTGAAGTACTCGACCAACTTAAATTGTGAAGTGTGTACCTTCAATCAAGCCTCTGATTATAATCACTCTGAAACTTCTAGACCGTACCGCACTGGCAAATTAACTAGAGGATTGTAACTAGTTTGGGATTTGAAAATGAATAGCTCAGAACACTTTGGAAGAAGTAGTAGGCTTATAGAGAAGAGATATAAAAGTGAATTGGTGTATGAATGAAATGAAATGATCGAAATCCTTCTCTATTTATAGTTTTTCCAAAGGCAGAATTCTGACAGAATTCGGGCAGAATTCGGACAGAACTCTATGAGAAAATCTCGTTCGGATCCGTAACTGCAGGAAGACAAAGTTCAAAAAGCAACGTTCACTAACCGAACTCTGGCAGAATTCGGGCCGAGTTCTGCTAGGGTTCTGTTAGGGTTTTTGTAAACTAGTTTTGGGCTTTTTGAAAAGTCAAACAGTCAAAAAGTAGTTTGGGCTTTTGTATGTGGGCTAGTTTTCAAAAATAAAAGGGTATTTTAAAAACGTTTCTTGGGTATCCTATTTGCCAGTACGATGTAGTGTACATCATATTCCTAGACTCAATAAATATGAAAAATACATTGATGAAATAGGAAAACCAATAGCCCTTTGATGACGCCTTTCTTCAAATATTTGAGCAGACTTGAAGACACCTTTTTCACTTGACGGCAGTTGTCCAAGGATAAACAGATCTGGAAATCTGAATACCTTTCGAGGGCTTCGCCCCCGAACCCCTGACGGGGGGCACTGTCCCCTCGACCCATGTCTGCTGACCGGGCAGCGGAACCCCCGATGCGAGGCCCCGGATAGGTCGTTAGGCGGTTCAGAGAATTCTTCTTGTATAACGTCGTCTTTGGCCCATCAATAATTCTCTATTGTATATGTCCTAGTTTGATCATGTTTGATCATGCTTACAGCATGTCTACAAATACATATTAGGCAAATAAAATATTATGATGTATTATAATACAAACATAGAAATATGATATAGAACATTAGGACAATGCTAAGTTAAAGTAGCAACATGATAGTGATTACATGAATATTAGTGATGTCATTATGGTAAATTTAATTGATTAGCCATATTCAAAAACATGATATAATCATTGGGCTAACAGGGGGTCGGGGGAGGGGCTGCTATCGGGGAGGGGGTGGTGGGGTGGATGAGGGGGAATGGGGGTGGGGGAGGGGGTCGGGTAGGGGACACACGGGTAGGGTTTCGGGGCAGGGGTAGGGTTTCGGGTGGGGGGTATTGGTGGTTTCGGATCGGACCATTCCTATCAGTATCGATGGTTTCAGATCGGTGTATCGGATCGGGGGAGGGGGTATAGGTGGTTTCGGATCGGACCAATCCTATGAGTATCGGATCGGGGGAGGGGGGTATCAGAATCGGTATCGAACCATTCCTATGAGTATCGGATTAGGGGTATCGGTAATATCGGTGGTTTCGGATCGGTGTATCGGATTTTTTGGTATCGAAAAACTTTGACTGTCCTCCGACATAGTCCGTGCAGCCATTCGACTGGCGAGGCAAAAACTATGTAGCCGTAGATAAAGTTGACTGTCCTCCGACCATCATCCCTCGGCAATGATGATATGACAACCTATCACTATATCTTATATAGTAGTAGATGATGTCTTAGTATTACATTATATGAGTTCATCTTGATTCTGTTACATTCTTCAAATACTAGATACGATAAGAACATATACTACACCATATGTACAGAACATAGATGATTCACTCTAATGTATGCTAGAATGAATTTTGGGTTGTGTTCTGAGCCATCCGTTCTCACACTTGACAAAAAATTGAATATTATGTATTTTATCTACTTTCGAGAAAGTACTCAAACGAGATGATGGTTCCTTTAGTTAGCTTGCTTATGTTACAATTATATTATTTGTGAATATCGATCTCACCAGATGGCACCCATGACTCGAGAAGCGGCACGTCGTTTGAGGGAAATACTGAATGCTGAGGTGGCTCCTCCTATTGTTAAGGAGGAAGTGGCACCGGTAGCTAGTGAGACCGAGAGTTCTATTCATCCAGCACCTGCAATGGACTACATCTCTCCTGCCGCCGTCGATCCCACTTATTCGAGGTGGTTACGTGATCGTATCACTGAGCGTTTGCGTGAGCTGCGTGGTTCTCATTAGCTATTAGTACTTATTTGTATTAGACTATTTGTATTGGGTTGTTTTTGTATTAGACTATTTATATTAGACTACATATATGAATTAGTACTGTGTCAATCTCTGGATTGTATTGGACTACGACATGGTGATCAGGACATAGTCCCTGCAGCCATTCGACTGGCGAGGCAGAAACTATGTAGCCGTAGATAAAGTTGACTGTCCTTCGACCCTTATCCCTCAGCATTGATGATATGACAACCTATCACTATATCTTATATAGTAGTAGATGATGTCTTAGTATAACATTATGTGAGTTCATCTTGATTCTGTTACATTCTTCAGATACTAGATACGATAAGAACATATACTACACCATATGTACAGAATATATATGATTCACACTAATGAATGCTAGAATGAATTTTGGATTGTATTCTGAGCCATTCGTTCCCATACTTGGAAATTAAGCATGTGAAATTTATCGTTGAAGAACATAAAACTTGTGGTCGTTACTGCAAAAAGTGCAGACTGACATGAACTGATTATGTTTAGTTTATCTTACGATACAGATTTTCATATCCAAATTGAAATGGGTCGTTACTTTGTTGATCGTACATGGATGTACCAGCGGATCAACCTCCTGGACCGTAGGTACTTATAAGTATTGACCGTATCGGATTAGTATCGATCTATCAGTTTGGTATGGGCCGTATCGGTTGGTATTGGTCTTAGCGAATTGGTATCGTCCTATCCGATATATATCGGCCATATAGCTAGGATTCGTATTGGCCTTATCGATTTGGTATTAGTCATATCCGATAGGTATCGGCCGTGTTGGATTAGTATAGACCATTTCGGATTAGTATCGTGGAAGGTTTAGTAAAAACTGTACTTGGATTTCTCTCTTCTAGAGCTAGATTACCATTGCAAGAGAGTCACAAGAGCGTAGCTGGCCAGTTACAGAACATACATACTTCCTTTTCAATCTCACTTTTTCTGATGGAAAAGGAAACATGTATGTTACTGTAACTGGCCAATCATGATCTGGTGACTCTCTTGCAATGATATTCTAGCTCGAGAAGAAAGAAATCTAAGTACAGTTGTTACTAAACCTTTCACGATACTAATCCGAAATCGATACTAATCCAACACGGTCGATACCTATCGGATATGACCGATACCAAATCGATAAGGCCAATATGAATCCTAGCTATACGGCCGATACATGTATATATCGGATAGGACGATACCAATTTATTAAGGCCAATACCAATCTGATACATCCTATACCAAACCAATAGACCGATACTAATCTGATATAGTAGATGCTAAGTACATCCGGCCTATACCAGCAGATCCACCAATTACTGTACGTTAGGCCCAACGACTTCAGTTACATCCGGTTATTGGTGAGTACATGATTATATAGTAATTCT
The DNA here is from genome assembly GCA_029216955.1 of Iris pallida. NCBI lineage: Eukaryota > Viridiplantae > Streptophyta > Magnoliopsida > Asparagales > Iridaceae > Iris > Iris pallida. Next base: position 8,388,817 of record JANAVB010002794.1, on the reverse strand, counting down.
GTTAGTCTTGTGATATAGATTTTTACTCTTTCATGCTACCAACGTCACAATTTTTCTAGTATTGCTCCCTCTAATGATGATGAACGCAAAAATTAAAGACCCCCCCTCTCATTTCTTACTCTTCACAGTTCTCACAACAGGAAGGATCAGTGCTTTCTAGTTCTCTTCCATCCATACATTCCTCGGTTCTGATCAAGCTTCTTCTTTCTCCTCTCCTCCACCATGGCTCTGGACCCATCTGCTCCTTCCTACTTCCCTTCTTCTTATTTGACTATCTCAGCCACATATGATATCCAGCTCAAGTATAGAGTCAGGAGAGAAGAAGTGGGCAGGAAGAGGAGGGGGAAGCAGCACAGCCGGCAGCATGACCTGGAGGAAGTACAGAGGTTTTACTGGAGGTGTTGGCAATTTTCCTAGGATGGTGTTGAGGAGCAAGTGTAGAGTCGGCCGAAGGACAGCCGGCGGCATGACCTAGAGGAAGTACAGAGGTTTTGCTGGAGGTGCTGGCGATTTTCTTAGGATGGTGTTGAGGAGCAAGTGTAGAGTCGGCCGAAGGACTTCGACCGAGTTTTGCTGGAGGTGCTGGCAATTTTCTTAGGATGGTGTTGAGGAGCAAGTGTAGAGTCGGCCGAAGGACTTCGGCCGACTCTACACTTGCTCCTCAACACCATCCTAGGAAAATTGCGAGCACCTCCAGCAAAACCTCTGTACTTCCTCCAGGTTATGCTGCCGGCTGTGCTGCTTTCCCCTCCTCTTCCTGTCCACTTCTTCTCCCCTGACTCTACACTTGAGCTGGATATTATATGTGGCTGAGAGAGTCAAATAAGAAGAATAGAAGTAGGGAGGAGCAGATGGGTCCAGAGCCATGGTGGAGGAGAGGAGAAGGAAGAAGCTTGATCAGAACGGAGGAATGGATGGATGGAAGAGAACTAGAAAGCACTGATCCTTCCTGTTGGTAGCATGAGAGAGGGAGAGGGGGAATGGAGGGAGGAAAGTGGCTGCATGCCTTTGGCTCACTCGAGCAGTATTTGTGCGTCAGTGTCCCTGTTATTTGTAGGTGTCCCCCTAGCACGCCATGGGTGGTGGCGCGTCACCCCCCTTCCCGTCCGACCACTATAACACGCCATCTCCAATGTCGTTTTATTACTCCGATTACAATTTCGATAAACTTCTTATTTTTTTTATAATTTGAGTAAATTTCTTTACCCTATATAAAAATTTCTGTTGTCAGAGAGATGGCTCCCAAGACTCCCCGAGGTGGTGCTGCTAGCCGAGGAAGGGGCCGAGGCAAGGAACCCTTGGAGGTCGACACGGAGGAAGTCCCCGTCGTCAAACAAGAGCCGGTGACTGTTAAGGAGGAGGTGTTACCAAAGGTCAAGGTCAAGGAAGAACCGATGACCATCAGGAAAGAGATTGCTCCCAAGGTTGAAGTTAAGGAGGAGCCACCGTCAGAGAGTAGTAGCATCGGGACTGACCCTCCTGTCCCTACAGAAGACCTCAACCAGATTGAGCCTTCGTATGCAAAGTGGCTGATAGAATGGTACATGTCTCAACGCAACTATGATCCCTGGCTGTGAGGATTCATCGTCTGACTTGCGGTCTTTGCTAAGGCCAAAGTCGATTTTCTTTTTTATTGAATATTGAATATTTGTATTTAAATATTGAATATTTGTGTGTTTTGTGTGAACAATTTGAATGCTTGGGATATTTGTGTGTTGGAATTGTTTATGTGTTTTGTATATTGGAATATTTGTGTGTTTTGTATATTTGTGCTTGAGATATTTGTTTTATTGAATATTGAATATTTGTGTTCTGTATATTGGAATTGTGTATATTGGAATTGCTTGGGATTATTTGTGTGTTTCGTATATTGGAATTGTGTATATTGGGAATGCCCAGTTTTATGCTTTTTTTTTTCAAAATATTTCCAGATACCGACGGACTGGCGGCCACTTTCTGACGGACTATCCGTCGCTAACTGGGGGATTCCCAGTTAGCGATGGATGGGTGACTAAAACCCGACGGGTTATCCGTCGCCAAGGTCCTGGAATTATAAAAGATATCCAGAAGCCTGTCGACGGAATATCCGTCGCTACTCCGCTGCTAATTCGACGAGTTTGGTGACAGATTAGCAACGGATTAGCGACATATTTTGCGTATCAGAAACCCTCTAATACGCGTTTAACGACGGTTTGTCCGTCGCTAAATGTTGCTACATTAAAATTTTAAACTGTCGAAGTTGACAGAAAATCGTCGGCTAGTCGTCGCTTAATGTTTTGACGTAGCCAACGGTAATCCGTCTCTAAGTAGTCGGTAAGCGACGTACTAGCGACGAGGTTATTTTCGACGGATTTTTTCAGCCCGTATCCGTCGGTAATTTCAATTAGCGACAGATTAGCGACGGATAGGGCCGTCGCTAAATCATTGTATTTTAGTAGTGTATTAAAATTGCTTTCAGAGGTATGTATTCGCTCCAATCCTGACTGGATATGTTGACAAAATTTTACAGATAACTTGGAGGATCCAGCTAGCCTAGAGGAGACACCAGTAGTGCTTGGAGTAGATTGCTAGGATGTTGTCTGGTTTTGTTTTCAGTTATCTTTCATGAGTTGTATAAATAGTACTTCTACTTTGAGATGTAATGATAACACTTATCTTATTTCTCTCATGGATAGTATTGCACTTTGATATCTTCCTATCAAATATATATCGTGCTGTTATTTCCCCTTAGTTTTGGTGATTGAGTGGTATCTTCTGAGATTGTCCTCCGTATGGAGAGTATATATTGATAGGCACTTTATATTGTGTTAGATGTTGTCGAGACCTAGGACAACGTTCTACCATCGACACTGCGACGTAGGCTGGACGTACCCACGGTCTTGTGCCCTTACACTGGGTACGGGTCGTGACACATCCACACCTTCGAGGACACGAGCACGACTCACAAGTATGGATTGTCCCCATATGTCCCGTGTTCGACTCGCAGTAGGGTAACGGCTTTGGCTAACTATTTTTGTGACTGTGCTTGTGGCTTGGATATGACTGTGGGTCAGTGATGTACCATACGTGGCAATTCTTGTTACATGTGTTGGCTTGGCGCCCAGTACGTATCGTAGTGTTGCTGGAGGCCAAGACTTAGTGTTCTCGGCTATGGTTTGGTTTTCAGTACGCATCGTAGCGTTGCTGGAGGCTGAGACTTAGTGTTCTCAGCTTGTGATTCTGCGGCGGGTTGTGTCGAGTGGATTTAGCCCCAATTCGTAGGGAACTCCTGTTCAGAATACAGAGAAGGCTTTGCCAAATTTTTTCCAGAATTCTTGGTCGAGAATTTGGTTCAAAGAGTTGGGAAGAACCATTCCTTTGGTTTGCTGAACCAACCTCATGTACGTTTATCATAGTATAGTATACCTGATTCCAGAGCCTGCTAGGTAGACTCGTGACTAGATTAGTCGCCTAGCCCTTGACATGTCATGTTCGTCGGATAGCGTAAGGAGCGCGATTCTACTCGGGAGACAGTATGCGACTGCGACCCTTGTCTGGTTTAAGGGTCGTGGATCCGCTCCAGAGTGGTTCATGCAATCCTTGCCATTTCTCGGCGGCATTAATTAATAGACTCTTATCCCCTGACCATTCCTGCTAGACGATGTCCTGTTTTAGTTAGACACGACTAGTAGTTCTCATATATGTATCAGGATTGACTTTTAGATATATCTATGGATTGAGTATCATAAGGAGTATGATCTTGGGATATTGATTTGGTAGACTCACGTGGATTCTTGGATAGTGTTGCCATTTTCTTTTGATGATGTTCTAATTTGATCAGATATGACTATGTGGATTCCTGGATTTTAATGATTGTGCGAGTGTATCACAGAATGAGGAAAATATCGAGAGTATTATTATATAATTTTTACCCGACTTTCCAAGCACCCAAAACCTGGTACCATTGTTGTATCCCGGTAGTTGGGAGACTTGTTTACTGATAGCATGTGATCATTGATTCAGAGAGTTCTTGTGAGCTAGAGGGCCTAGCATTTGTTTATTGTGATTAGCTTAGTATCTGGTGATCGACTTTTCTGACATGATATTTATTCCATCATAGATGGGAAACTACTTATTTACAAAAAATAAAAGTTTGATTTCTACAAACTAAGAAAGAAAGTATAAGAGTACAATTGATTTTTGGGGAAGTACAACTATAGGAATCTGATTAGAAGACGATCACTTTATCCCTTGGACGATGTGGTATCGAAGCCACGAGCCTCTGAAAGATGCAACAACACTTTGTTATTAGATTATGATCATTAGTGATGCTTTTGAACTGATTTGAAACTCTATTTATAGAGTTTTAAAATAACTGTTTTCTGAGTTGCGTGCACTTCAGGTTGTGCGCCTTCTATCCAGTTTCACAAACGGTTACTTAAACTGCTGGGGACGCGTGGCATCGTTTGAGTGAGATGCGTGTGGTTGTGAGCAGTGTAGTGGATACGTTCTTCGAGATTAGTGGTATGTGCGCCACATCATCCTGATTCTGAATAAAAGTTGATCAAATGGTGCCAACTAGCCAGGTTGCGCGCGGACGCAACTCAACAACTGGCACCTCTGACTAAGTCTTTTGTACTGTATTGATTAATTCGTGCGCTACTTGACAACTTGCGCAGGCCAGCTGTCAGCATTAATTATATACTAACAAAATCTTCTCGAATGCCGCTTTGTGCGGGATTCGAATGGATATTCTTCGATTTTCGTGCTGTCAGAGCTGTCAGAAATGATGAAAGCTGTTACAGCTTCTCGAGGAGGCTTGCCACGTGGCGCCGTGCACCTTGGCTTTGGTGCAACCTAATACTGGCGCAACCTAATACTGGCACAACCTAATAGTCTGGCGCAACCTAATGATCTGGCGCCACTTGATGATGGCGTAGTTTAATGGGTGACACCCCTTGATTTTTAACTTCTACAAGACCCCCTTCAAAGTTTGAAAGATTTCAAAATTTTGAAATACTTTGAATTTGAGGAACTTAATACGGGTTGCGCCAGTCAACTGTTCAACAGATTCCAAATTTTAAGCGCCAGTTGCGCAACAGTTTCGAAAAGACTTTTTAGGCTATAAATAGCCATCCAAAGAGAACTTTTAACTTTTTATCAAAAGTTAATTCTCTTAAACTCTTTCATTTTCTTCTTCCAAACTCTCGAAGCTCTTTCGACGATCATCAATGGCCCCAAAGAAGTCTGTCACCGTCAAGGGAAAGGCCATTGCTGGGCCTTCATCTCGTGTACCGCCAATGAGAGCGCCTCAATGCACGCCACCATCATCAAGAACTGAGAGAGCCAACCCGACACTCGAAGGTGATTCTTCGAGAATGGACTGAACATCGACTGGATTGACTGACTATTTTTAGGGTTTTGGTCAATTCGTACGTTTCACAACGTGCGCTACCTCTTTTTAGAGTGTAGGTATGCTTCACAACTTGCGCCTTCTCTGTTTAGAGTGTGGTTGCTGTTCACACATTGTTCGTTTTTACAAACTGTGTTGTGTAAATTTCAAATTTATGCTTTCTAATTTTGTACGAATGCACATATCAAAGTGGTGCAACTTGAAATCACGAGCAATACAGATGTCGTACAACGCAGATACTGCACAACCAGATGTCGCATAACACAGATGTCGTACAATACGAAGTTGCACAACACAGATGTTGCGCAACACAGATACTGCGCAACCAGATGTCGTGCAACATAGATGTCGCGCAACACAAAAGTTGCCAACACGGATGTCGTACAACCTATGATTTTGTGTGTTCTGCTTCATAGAATAAAACTCTTTTTGAGACTAACTTTTGTTTGTTCTTCTTCTTTTTGTAGTTCTTCTTAGAGAAGATCCTGATGCTGAGAAATATGCTTCAACTTCCAATGTACCTAAATATAAAGAAGACTTATCTCATGTCTCATGTCCACAATATGATGCACCTGAATCCAGAAGGGCCATACTTATTGCTCAAGAAAGTAACACTTTGTTATGTCTGATGAATGGTAAACCTTTGGAAAGTGTAGATAATGTGGTTCATAAGAAACCAGCCTTCTTATTTGGAGATGCAGTGAAGAAAATATCTCAACCAAAGACCAAGAAAGAAGAAATGATTTATCAATGTAAGGACAGAATTATGTATCTTACTAAGATGTCAATATATTTGTCCTTGTCCCGATATGAATTCTCCACCCTCGACGGATGGTATGGGACATGACTCTGATTCAGCAAGCCAGAGTCAGAAAAATAAGTTATAAGTTAGGTCCGGAGAGCAAGGACCTATTTTACAGTACTTCAGACGGATACAGCTCTCATCTAAGGGGTTTGAACCCGAGTTGTATACCTCCGGAAGATTCATCGATGCTTTTTCCCGTCAGGGTGCCCATTTTTGCAAACACATTTGCTAAAGCTGAAAGAAGATACCCAGATCAGGCCATACGTTTGACAGGCCTAGTGAACCCTGACATGAAATGTTGGAGCAGCTTAGTGATCTGGATTCTGGATCAGTTCAAGGACAAACTCCTTGAACTAGAACTTTATGAGGCCATCTGGACTACTGTTCACGGCTTTCGCCTAAATGCTCATATGTTCTTGGCTCTGATTGAAAGATTCAATGACAGAACCGGTACCTTCATGACCCCCCACGGAGAAATTGGTTTTGCACTTCATGAGATAAAATATCTCTCACATCTTCCAATGGGTAACAACCCATATGAAGAATATGTTCCCACTAATAAGGAAATGGATATTCTTTCTGCAGAAAACCCTTAGATGGTGGCTGTGTTTGAGGAGCTTCCGTGCCATTATAAGATATGCTCTCTTTATTACAAAAGCGCTTCCACAGGGACTTGTTATACAACCAAGTGGTTGTCGTATTTATTTTTAGGCCATATATTTGAAGACAAGATATTGGAGAGTCAGGCTTGCGATCCTTTCTTCTTCCAACCGCTCAGCCGTAGCGACATAGAAAAACTGATGGAAAAGTCCAAGCATACCGCTAACATCTTAGATGTATACTGGTATTTTTAGTATACGTATACGGATTTTTGACATTTGTCAGGTGGACCGTAATTAGACTTGTCTTGCTTAGCCTAGTCTTGGTTTAATCTTAACTGAGTTTATTTTAATTTGGTTCAGTTCAATTTAACTTGGCTTGACTTGGTTTGTTTTGGTTTAAGATGGAGAGATTTTGTATAAAAACCAACTCCTTCTCTCTCCTCCATTATTTACATTTACTTCTTCATCTTCTTCATTTACTCCTCCCACCTACCAAGCCTAGGCAAGTGCAACTTGCTTCATGATGGATCTCAAGTTTTATTATTCCATTCTCTTCCTAACTTGATTCTAAGCCTCTTTAGAATTTGACATTTTTGGGTTTGATGGATGGATTATTGTAGATCTAAGTTTGCAATTTTTTTGATTTTTCTTGGTTTTGATATCTGAAACTTGGTTATTTTCGAGATCTAATGGTTCTATGTTGTAGAAAATTCAATTCTACCAAATTCTGGCTTTTGAACCACTTGATTTCGACTTCGTATGAGAAAGTTATGCTATTTTTGTGTTCATGGGTTCCCCACACATTTTGGTGCTGTCGGGACGATGAACAGTGCCGCGCGCCGTGCTTGCGCGCAACGTGAGCACTTTTGCCCTCGCGCACCTTGCAACTTCCGTGTCGTGCGCCCGCACATTTTTCTGCCGCACGCCCGCACACTGTGCGCAACGTGCACCGTGGGCACTTTTGCCCTCGCGCACCTTGCAACTTGCGCGCAGCGCGCCCACGCATTTTTCTGCCGCGCGCCTGCGCGCAACGTGCGCCGTAGACACTTTTGCCCTCGCGCACCTTGCAACTTGCGTGCCGCACGCCCGCGCATTTTCTGCCGTGCGCCGTGCTTGCGCACAACGTGCGCCGTGCTTGCGCACAACGTGCGCCGTGGCAACATGCGCGCCCGCGCATTTTTCTGCTGCGTGCTCGCATGCCGTGCTTGCGCGTAACATGCGTCGTGGGCACTTTTGCCCTCGCGCACCTTGCAATTTGCGCGCCGCACGTCCACACATTTTTCTGTCGTGCACCCGCACGCCGTGCTTGCACGCAACGTATGCCGTGAGCACTTTTGCCCGCGCGCGCCGTTCTTGTGCGCAAATCACTCCAAATGACTGTTTTTGCCCGTTTGAACTATTTTGTAACTAAAATCTTAAAAAAGTCAAAACATGAAAGTTGTAGATCTTTTCCTTGGCTTCAAGAATATGTCACTAGATATTTTATGCAAGTTTCTCTCATTCATGATAATGTAAGGATAGAACATGATAGTGGCCTGTTAAGGCACACTCTTAGTAAGTAACAAGTAAAATGACATGATAGTGGCCCGTCGTGGCGCACTATTGACAAGCAACCTTGGCACGATAATGACATGATAGTGGCCCGTTGTGGTGCACTCTTGACAAGTAACCTTGGCACGATAATAACATGATAGTGGCCCGTCGTGGCGCACTCTTGACAAGTAAACCTGACATGTAATCTTGAATACTGTTGCGACGGCTATCTTGACATGCTGAGTAATAACTCGTCTAGACAACGTAGGTGATTGTTCTTGAATGTGCTTGTATAAGCTACCAGTCTTGTCTTACATCATGTCTAGGACTTGCATCCCTGGTTACCACGGTCAGGGATTCATGCTGAATCTGGCTGGGTTAATTACTAGATTGATCAAAGTAGCTCATATAGAGAGATATTTTTAGTTACAGGCGATCCCGTTATTCTGGCCACACCTGATGGACTTGTAGCCTGCCGACGAGTAGGGCACATTTCCAGCCCACTGTCATATGGGGCACTTCTTGAAATAAGTAATATGCATACTGTTATGTGTTGCACTCAAAGTCACCTAATAATTCTTTATAACTCTTACATGGACCTCGCTTGGATAACCTGGATAACTGTAGAGCTTGTGACTGCCTGAACATCTCATTGCATCTTGCTAGTAACTAGGCTTGTGATAACCTTAGTTAGTTAAAGTATCAAGCCATAATTTTGCTTGGCCGTGAATGTTAGATGAAGTCCAATCCTGTCTAGTCCTGTCTAGATCCAGTACATGGCTATCTCAGGACATGCTTGCTTATGCCTTACTCATGGCAATAATGGCTAGAGACCCGGTTCTGTTCAGGCGATCCTTGTTTGGTTTAAGGATTATAACCTGGCTTCCGGAATAGTTCCTCGTCCTCTCATCATTTGTTACCTTATTTACATTTCATGTTTTCCTATTATTATTCTTGTTCATGTTCCGACATGCTGGTTTTAGTTCTTAAGTAAAGCCTTCCTTGTGGCACTTGCTCTTTCTGGGGTCTGACCCAGCTGGTTTTGTATGGCCAGATTTCGGAGCAGCACCCGAGGATCTCCTAGCCTTCCAGCAAGATGGTGAACACTAGACGTAACCTTGGCAACGAGTGGGTTTTATTTTGCTCTCCCACTATATTGTAAATTACTTTTGAGGCATTCAGCCGCCGAACAAGTATTAGCTCGTGTTAAATACTTATATTTCTTATCTGCCTAAGGGCTGTAATATGATTGACAAATCCTAGGGTTGATCATGTATGACTGAAACTCTTGCTAGTCCTAGCATTTTGTACGACTAGCTTCATGATCATCTGTATATGAAATGTATGAAATGCCTTACTATTGAATATTTGATGGTCTAACATCTTGTAACTATTATTACTAGCTTGAGATTGAGACACTAGGCTTGTTCTTGACCATAAGAGACAGATGGCTTGTAGATAACCCTCATACATCTAGACAGCCGTGATCATATATCGAGGTGGATTATACTTCTATATACGTAGCTGGCTGTGTCTGTCCCCCGCTCTCCAGTATTCTGGTTCTGGGGCGTGACATGCAGGGTTACAGACCTATGTTAAAAGATGTCCAATTGGCAGGTTTTCTTTCTTTGTGGCTACGACGGTTTGTAGTTCCCGGGGCCAGTGCAGTCGATAGATTTCTCCGAAGCGTATTATTTGCTGCTGTGTGTCTAGTATTTGGCCACAAGATGGATATTCTTTCAGCAATGACTTGTCACCTAAATGCAGGACTGCATTCTTTTGTTGATACTATGCTGCACGATAAGGCTGCTCGGCTGGATTTTTCCCGCACCGAAATGCCCTATACTTATTTGTTTGGGTGGTTATTGCTACACCATCCCAGCTTGATGGACCCTGATATGGGTGAAGTTGGAGGCAACTTTATCAGGCGTTATTCCAATGCTCGATGGAATATAAACGCACTTTTAGAAAGCAGAAGAGCTTTGAACCGAGGATTTGGATGAAGATTTCAATATGTTCCTCCTCCTCCAGGATATGAGAATCTTCCTCCACAACTCATGGATTTAGAAGCAACATCTCTCCGTCTGTCTCCAACTATTTTTGTATGGTTGAAGACAATTCGTCCGTCTCACCTAGTATATCGATTTGAGGATGTGTATTTTCTAGAACCATATTTGCAATGTTGATTCACTCGGCAATTTGGCTATGACCAGCTACATATGGGGAATGCTACTACTTGTCTTCAAGCCAAGGGTTTCTTGATTGATGGTGTTAGGGCTTGGAGATATCATAATGCCAGAGGCACCAAGGATATATTCTCCATGCCCCATAATCTTGCTCAGGGTCCATGTATGTTATACACATATGCGAATTTCTATACTTCAGCAAACACTTTTGCTGAAAACTTTCATCCGGCCCACAATTTTGCTAGTGATAAGCGATCAAAGGCTGGAGTCCGTACTGCACAATTGTTCAGGGATGCAGAAGATCGAGACCCTGCTGAGGAACCTCTGGAGGCTTCTCTTGTAGGCTTCCTAGATGAAGTAAATAAGCCGTTGGACGTAACATTAAAAGTACAAAAGGAAAAGTTTCCTGCTAAGGAGCTTAAGAAAATGAAGACTGGAGATTCATCCGCTTCTTCACATCATGATGATCTTCCTTCTTCTCCTAAGGCTCCGAGAAAGAAAAAGATGAAGACCACTTTGGTCATTAGTGAACATCCTACTACTAGGACGACTCGGTCCCAGTCGAAGCAGATGCATACTGGGGCCTCCCTTGGGGAGGGAGAAATAACTCCTCCTTCGGTTCCAAAATAGAGTGGAATCGCCCGAGAAGAAGTGCTCAGAATGCAAGACGACCTTGATGAGGTCGAAGAAGAACCTGTAGCACCTCTGCTACAGAAGGCCAGAAGAAAATTGTTGGTGACTCGAGCAGAACGTCAAACAATTGACGCTTCCTCCCTCCCAAAGGAATTTGATATATCATTATCCTCGCAGAAGGATCTACCATCTCAAAAAGGTAATTTCTATACTTTTAAGCATAATTTAAAATATGAATGATATATATTAATATTATTCTTTTTTATCTTCAGAGACTACATCAATTGATATTCTAGTCTCAGTTACTACCGAAAAAATTCCAGGATATCGAATTGTACGAACGACTGTTTTCGTAACTACGCTGGCTGCAGCAGGAGCAACACTGTCATCCTCGACTCCAAATATCCTAGAGGTTACATCCCCCGAAGAGGAGTTGCCTCCTATAGAATCTCAAGCTGGGGCTGTCGATCTTCTGGCCACTCAAACTCCTACTTGTTCTCAAGAAGATCGAGAAATAATAGAAGCCCTCCTGGATTGTGATTATGGCGATGTGTCAATCGGAGATAATTTTGCAAGTGCTGTTGAAGAAGAACCAGTTTCAGTAGATGTCCCATTGATACCGACTAAAGAAGGCCATATAACTATTGAGGGTGAAGAATATCCCGTTGTTGAGGAGGGGCATCCAAGCCCAAAAACTGATGAGTCTAAAAATAACGAAGATCAGACTACGGCTCTTGAAAATGCTGGGAATGATGAAAATCCCAACACTATTGTTGTAGAGACTCAGACCTCTAATGATCAAGCTTTTGAAGTCAGGGATGTAAAAGAGATTTCCCCAGCCGACCAGGCAGAATCAGGGGCCGGAAGCAGCCGTTTCTTATCAGGCGATTCCGAAGCTGGAAGTAGTCAGGCAACCGTGTCTGAAACTACCATGGCTAGGCTCCGCTCTGATCTGGGCATGCCCCGTGTAACCCCATATGTATTGCCAGGATCATGTAAAATTTTGACTTTTATTTACCTTAATTCCTGTAATGATGTGTAATGACTGTATATCTTGATTACAGTGGGTCCTGCAGGAACACTTGTAAAAACTACGTCGACCATATTCAGTTTTAGCTGGACCATGGTTCCCCTGGATATGGGGACCCAAACTGGAGAGGAAAGTTCTTATATGATGCCAGTACATGGGTCTCCTGGTGTATAATCTGTAATTCCTCCAGCTACTACAGAAATAAGAATTCATACAGAAGTGGCTACCCCAGGGATCTCAGCGATGAACAGAGCTGTCGTCGAACCTTATACTAATGCTTTCTTCACTTCTCTGAATCCTCTAATTCAAATGGTCATAGAAAAGGACCAACCTTATGAATCAGTAAGGGGTCCTTCCTCCTTCATCATTGGAGCCATCCGCAAGATTGGTGATCAGAATAGAGTCAACTATTTAGATCATATTTTGAATGAACTTGAAGAATCAATCAAATCTTATAAAGATCTAACAAGAGGAAATATCCAGAAACTCATAGATGCTGAATGCGAGGTGATGGCTCGTGAGGCTGCAATACAAAAAACAGAGTTTGAAGCTTCTGTGGAAGCTTTTTCACAGCGCTCTGTAGAGTTGGAATCTCACATTGTCGAGACAACTTCTTCTGTTGAGTGCTATAAGACTGAAGCTGCAGAGAAAGAAAAAGAAGCTGCTGAATAACAAATTCGCCTCTGGGATCTAGAAATTGAAATAGCTCGGCTCCAAGAAGCAGTTAAAGCAGCTCGACGATGCGAAGAAGAGGTATTGGAAATGCATCAAATTGCTGCAAGTCAATTAGATGACTTGAGAAGGCAACAAGATACACTTATCCAAACCGAAGGTGCAGAACTGGAACGCCAAGCAGATTCGCAGCAACCTTTTGATCCAGAGTCTGGGAGAGCTCTTGCTAGACAAAGGACACTCGACTCCAGAGTAGAGAGAGTTGAGAATTTAAAAAGACTGATCATTGATCTCAGCACTCAGCCTCCCCAATGAAGCAATCTATAGGAGCTTTTATCTTCTTGTCTTTTAAATGATGTACTTTTTGACATTTTGAACATTATTGAAATAGGAATTAATGCTCTTTTTGTGGTTCCATTACTTATTATATACCTATAGTAGATATAAGTAATAAATAAGAATAGAAAAATATGTTCAGAGGCACCAGACATGACATATCTCCTAAAAGAAAATAACAATACTAATTATATCTGTTCAGAGGTAATGTGGATGTGACAGAATATAATTCTCAGAATATTGTCATTTCAAAAGACGACTATATCAGAGGTAATGTTGACGTAATAAGTCGCTGATATAGTTGATAGAATTAAGAGGCAATACGAACATGAATTTATGTATTCGTTGATTATTTTTGAATCAGTTGGGATTCAAAAATAAGATATCTTTTAAAACGATTAGGTTCAAAAGATTGGGTTTATGATCAGGTGATATGATGTGGATATATTCCGCTGGAGATTTTAATAGTTTATCAGAAGGGTGAACAAAAGACAATAACTCAATATTTCTTTTAGTATGTACAACACTCAAAGGATATTTTATATTTCCTTCAGACAGTACTTTTTTAAGAATTTGCCGTTGATAGGCATCATAGCAACTCGGCTATCCATCTCGGTTAGTTGATAAGCTCCGTTTGAGAAAACCTTACTTACAATATAGGGACCTTCCCATTTCGCTTCAAATTTGCCCTTGCTCATGTGTGTCATAGTCATAGGACGTCTGACAGTAAGGACTAGTTCGCCTTTTTGGAATGCTCGTACTTTGACCTTTCGGTTGAAAGCTTTGGAGATACGGGCTTGATATATCTCAAATTGTTGTTGAACTAGTAACCGTTTCTCGTCCAATGCTTCATGCTCCCGAAGTCGAAGGCGATCATTGTTTTCTGTTGTAAGTTTATTGGCAATTGCAATCCTTAAGGAGGGGATTTGCATTTCTAATGGTAGGACAACTTCACATCCATACACCAAGGAGAAAGGTGTACAACCGGTTGGAGTACGTATAGTAGCGCGATAAGCCCATAGACATTCTCTAAGCTTTTCACTCCAGTTTCTTTTATTGGTAGAGATGAATTTCTTGAGAAGCTTGATAATAGTTTTGTTGAATGCTTCAGCCAAACTGTTAGCTGTAGGATTGTAGGCCATGGAAGCAACATTATCAATTCTGTTATCATCACAAAATCGAGTAAACTTTTGACTGGTGAATTGTGGTCCATTATCATGAATGATTCATCGAGGAATACCAAATCTGCATATCACATGATGTTTAATGAAGTTGATGATGCTACTGGTCTTGACTTCAGATAAAGGTATGGCTTCCGTCCATTTCGAAAAGTAATCAGTTATAGCTAATATAAACCGATGTCCTCTAGACGACGGTGGATTGATAGGACCAATGACATCTATACCCCAAGCTTCAAAGGGCCATGATGCGACAGTCGGATGAAGAAACTCCGACGGTTGATGGATGAAGTCTGCATGTATTTGACAGGCTCAATATTTTCTTGTATATTCAGTGGCATCTGATACCAAGTGGGCCAATAGTAGCCCATACGTCGGATACGATCTTGTAATTTAGGACCAGGCTAATGTGCACCACACATACCATCGTGAGCTTCCCATAGTATTTGTTTTGCTTCATCTCCAGCAAGACAACGTAAGAGTAGACCATCAAATGTTCGTCGATAAAGGGTCTTAGAAGTATAATTGTAATAAAACCGGAGTGATCGCCCACGGATTGTTGTAGCTTCCTTAGAATCTTTAGGTAAAATATCATGTACCACAAAGTCAATGAAAGGAGCTCTCTAGTCTTCACTAATGACATTGATTTTCGTTGAATTGCTGAACTCAATATTTGAGTTATTCTCAATGCAAAATAACTCTCTGTTAGTGATAATAATCATTTGTTACCTTTTTACTGGGATTGCTAACACGGCTGCCAGATTAGCCAATGCATCTGCCTCCGTATTGCATGCCTAATGTACATGTTCAATGAAGAAGCCCTTGAACGATGTAGCTAGCCTAACTGCCGCTTCATGATATGGGACGAGATCCTGGTGTTGAACTTCATACATGCCTCTAACCTGATTGACAATCAGTTTAGAGTCTCTATATACTTCAAGATATTCAATATCTAATTGTTTAGCTAATTGGAGACCAATGAGCAGAGTGTTGTACTCAGCTACATTATTGAACACGACTCGTCTAAAGAATAAGCTCTTTGAATAGCTAATCCTTCTGGTGATACGAGGACGATTCCAACTCCAACAACAATAGCACCTTTTGGTCCTATTCTGGATGCACCGTCAAAGAATAGACGCCAGACAAGAACTTCTTCTGAAATTATGTTGGATTCTAAAGTTTCATCTGGAATCTCGTCATAGAGTTTAGTTGTTTCGGGAATTGGATGAGCTGCCAGGAAGTCAGTAAGAGCTTGACACTTAACAGACTTTTGAGGAATATAAATCATATCATATTGTGCTAATAATATGGCCCAAGTAGCAAGCCTGGAATTGAGTGTATTGGGCTTTTTCATCAAGACCCGGAGAGGGTTAACTTTAGAAATAACATCAATAGTTTGGCCGATGGTATAATGTCTCGTCTTTTGAGCAACAAACATCAAAGCTAGATATTCTTTTTCTACTGGGCTGTATCGATGTTCAGCTTCGATCATTGTATGGCTGAGATAATAGATAGCTTGTTCATGACCTTCTTTATTCTTCCGAGCTAGTAAGGCACCTAATGAATGATCTATTGCTCAAACATACATCATGAGGGTATTCCTGAGACTGGAGGCACTAGAACTGGAGGGTTCATCAAGTACCGCTTTATATCTTCAAATGCTTGCTGACATTCTTCAGTCCAATAAAAGACATACCTTTCTTCATGAATTGAGTGAACGGTCTACAGCGTCCAGAGAGATTTGAGATGAATCTCCTGATGTACGCAAGCCATCTCTAGAATCCTCGTAGCTCTTTTAGGTTGGGTGGAGGACGCATCTCTTGAATGGCTTTGATTTTCTCAGGGTCAACGTGTATACCTTTAGAGGTAATAACGAATCCGAAAATTTTGCCACTAGAGACTCCCAGGAATGACTTGGTGGGATTCATCTTGAGTTGATGTTGGCGCATTAGATCGAATATAGTTCTCAAGTCTTGGATGTGGTTTTCCTTTAGACGACTTTTGACAGCAATATCATCTACATAGCATTCAACTGTCTTCCGTAAATGATCACGGAAGATAGTACTCATAGCCCGCTGATAAGTTGCACCAGCATTTTTAAGACCAAACGGTATGACAATATAGCAATAGACTCCGAGAGGAGTATAAAATGATGTATGTTTCTCATCTTCTGGGTGCATCTTGATTTGATTATATCCTGAGAATCCATCTATAAAATACATTCGTTCAAATCTGCAAGTATTGTCGATCATGACATCAGTGATTGGAAGAGAAAATTCATCCTTGGGACAGGCTTTATTAAGGTCTCTGAAGTCGATACAGACTCGGACCTTCCCTATTTTCTTTATAACTGGGACAACATTAGCCACCAAGTCCGGATGTTATTCTTTTCTGACGAAGCCACAGGCGATGAGTTTCTTGACTTCAGCTTCTATAGTGTCCATCATATCAGGTCAGAATCGACGCTGTTGTTGTTTGACTGGACTCGTATTCGACAGAATATTGAGCTTATGGGTAGCGATCTGGGGATCCAATCCCGGCATATCTTCATAACTCCAAAAGAATACATCAATATATTCCCTAATAAGTTGAATCAGTTCTTGTTTATCCACTTCAGGGAGACTTTTGCTGACAAATATTGGTCTTGGGGAGGTTTTGTCTCTAACATCGACTTGAACCAACTGATCTTCGATAGGCGGCTCACGTTGCTCGAAGCGAAGCTGCCATTGGGTATCCATCCTTTATGCCCAAGGATCAGATTCAGAGGCTTCGGCAAAGTCTTCGTCGTCTTCCGAGAACTCGACAATTACCATGTTGGAAGATAGAGTTACTCGATGGACGTGCCCTACACTGGTGTCTGAATCCCATAAAACAGAGTTAGAAAGTTAGATCGTTCTTCTTTATCGGATTCAGAGACTTCTGGAGTCGGAATTGGCAAGGTATAACCCAATCCCCGCTTCGTTTTGCTGTAATATTGTTGTGACTTTCCTATTGGAGTAGGGATACGAATAGGAGTTTGCCTTTCCTTACCACTATTGAGACCAGCTTTAAAATTATAGCCCATCTTTTGAATGATATTGTAACTCCCCTTCCCGGAATAATTTTGAAATAATTATTTTTTTTATTTGTTTGTTTGAGTAAATGGTGATTTTTAGATTTTATAAATAATTATTTAGTAGATGAATTTAGTCTATAATATAATTATTGGTTATATTATTTTTGTCAAGTAAATGTTACATATTTACATGGATGGGTCTTACACTAGGAATAGAGAACATAGAAGTTTTGTTTAGATTTATGGAGATTAATATATAAGTGTATTTATATATATATATATAGAAATATGTACATCACAAACACTCTGCCCTACAAATATGACTTGTACTACTGCCTAAAGCAACAAGTGCAAATGGTGGTGGCCTCTGTTATTATTATTATTTTATTATATAGTATAGCAGTGAATTGAATTGAAAGGAAATGAATGTTGGAACTGAATTGAAATTCAATGCAATTCATTTCAATATATATTATTGTTATTATTTCAATTCATTTAGTTGCAAGTTGCTGCAACAACAATATGTATGGATGCAATCATGCATCAGCTTAGGCAAGTTGTAGTTGGTTGCCATCAACTATAAGCTTCACGTGCACCCCACACAAACGAATATAGATCCTTCCAAGCAACTGAACACAGAGCTCGGGAAATATAGATCCTTCCAAGCAAAAATAATAAGCAAACACAAACTTATGTATCAGCCAATCTAGCCCATAGGGGGATAACACCCCAGCCGCTCAGGCCTACCCAACAAACCCAGGAGCAGTAGCTCTCCCGAGCCGACCCTAAACCTCGGTTTAGTATACACCGACCAATACACATATATATACGAACAGAGAAAAGTTCGATCCAACAAACCCTAACGCAGAGCGCGCCGCCCCAACCCCCGACCTGGGCGTCGCTCGTCACCGGCCAGAGGGCCATCGGGCAGCCGGACCAGCGCTGCGCGCGCCGGGACAGCGCGCAACAGTGCGGAACGCACAGCGACAGCAGTCCCAGAGCCCCACTTTGCGTAAAGTTTTCTGTCACCCTCGTCGTGCCATTTTATGCGTCGTCTTCGCAGGTACGTTGACAATATAATCCACTTCAATTCTCTTTAGATATTTCGATTTGTTCTGCGATACATGCATCGTAAAACGAACCCGAACTTCGACGAAAAAACTGTTTCTTAACAGTTCGTAAAACAGTTCCAAACACCCAAATTCACATCGAAATTCCCACCAATCTATCCTTCAAATCAGGAAACTTTCTAAACAGAAGTTAAACCCAACATATAGGGCTAGAAAATTCCAGTAGGAAGTTTGTAGAAGTTCACTTTGTACAGAGAAATAAACACATGTAAACTTCGTCAAAAACCTGTTTTAAAAACTAGAAAATCGCTCCACACGACGTGCGTCACGCCAATCTGGACGACGTGATCGCGAACCGAAAGCATCGAAAGCTGCGTAACGGCTTCGTGGTCGTGTGGGCTTTGACGGAATTCAAATTGGTCGCGTGTGCGCGACGAATTTGATACGTATCCGTCGAAATTCGCCGTATCGTGCACGTTGCAAATTTCCCAATTACTTCGTGCACGCTCGTCAGATTGAGATAAAACTTACGCCAACAGGACCGTATTGTTTTTCTGGTCCTGTATGCCAAGTTTGGTCCAATTCTGAGACAGTTGGATCCGACGTCGTTTTGTGGGCCCTACGGTCCCACTCAACGGGCGATTTTGTGCACGGCCCGCCGGAATCCAACTTTGGACATACGGTTGGGTTCGTATCAAAAAACTGGATCCGTAGACATGTAGTTTGACGACTTTAGAGACCATTGACTCTGGCACGCTTTTCGGTGCAAAGTGGGTCCAACGGCGGACATCGTTTTTGCCCGAAATTACCGTTTTGCCCCTGTGTCCAGAATTGGACTTAAGGACAGGCAATCCTAGCTAATTTAACTATTCTGAGAACGTTAGTACTATTTATTTCAGCATCCGGGGACTTCTACATGTGTTGACTGATTTTGGCTCATCGAGTGATATGGTATTTTGGTTTCTCCAGCTAAGGACCTCAGGCAAGTGCACTTTCTAATTGCTTTTCGATTCACAGTAGTCTTTTCATTTCATGTCTATACATATATCTTGCTGCTTATTGACACGTTCGTCACACGGAGTAGTCGGGAGGGGAAATATCTTAGTAGACATGTGGACTACCCAAAAAATATCCCAAGATGTCTATTCGTGAACAATAGCATCTGCACATGGCACGTGTAGATGCCGAATTTACCCCCTAGCCTTTCACATGTCGAAAAGGATATTTCACACCACCTAGATAGATGTCTTTTATTAGTTTTTCCTTATTTATTTCTCTCTCGTGCTATGTCATCAGTTTTCTTACAGCTTTCATATCTCATATGCTATTTTCATGTCTTGTTAATTCTATTGTGTTTTGTATTGCCGTCGGTTTGTGTACTTGTTCCAATCCTGACTGGATAACCAATATTTTTCAGGTTTAGCCGCTATCACTCTTAACACTGGGGAAGACTTGGGTATGCTGAAGACAACCTAGAAATAGATAGTATTGTATTAATTTTGTTAATTGTAAAACTTTGTATTTTCCTTTAATTATAAATGTTATAACTGTTGTAATAATTTAGAAATGTGAATGAGCAGCAATTGTGATTTCTTGCGTATTTATTTCTTGCGGGCTTGACAGCGTACTACTGCCGACTCTGCGGCGTAGGCTGGCTTGGACACGTCTGGTATCCGAAAAAGCGGGTGCGGGTCGTGACAGATATCTTCTGATTGTTGACTATAACGACGTAGTTGAAGTCTTCTGTTATCTTGATTTTCTTCTTCACTATCGGGCGTGATCTTATGTTCTGTTCCTTTACTAAAAAGTATAAAAATTCATCTTTCTTCCTGGAAGGAACTAAGAAGAAGGAGTCTTGCATTGGTTCGAGCAATACTTCATCTTGGAGAGGTTGAACTGCTCCTATTGTAAATTCGAAGTTATCTAATATTTCTAAATAATATCGAGTATAATAAAAAATATCAGTATACTGTAAAGGAGATACTACTTTATTGATTTGTACATCATCATTTACAACAAGATTCTTGGCCTTAACAGAAGGCTTAGTATGGTTGATAACCAGAGGAAAAGAATGAGAAGGTTTGTTACAATGAAGGTCGATAACAAAAGGCTCAGAAGAGGTGAGCTCCCTCTGTTCCATTTTTACAGCAGGAGGTTGTTTGTTATGAGAGGAAAGATGGATAGTCAATGTCAGAGAAGAAGATGGACGAGTAGTATATCCTTTGACGGAGATTATGAGAACATCATTTGAGGTGTCTTTCTGATCTTCCTCACTATCCATCGCCAATACAACCTTCATGAACTCTTCCTTGTACATTCGAGAATCAGTACAATATGCATCAATGCCCCTGAAAGGATTTAGGTCAACTACTTCCTTCTGGACTTCTCCATTGACGTCTACATATTTGAAGCATTGGTAGAGAGTGGATGGTACAATATTATGCTCATGTAGAAAGGGTCTTCCCAGCAAAGCATTATAAGAGCCATGATTATCGATTACGTAGAAGGTAACCTTTGTACGAAGATTGCCGATTTGAACTTTCAGGTGAATCTTTTCCAAAGGTTCACTTCTTCCAGAATTAAATCCCAAGATTGTCATAATAGTTGTTGAAAGATTATGTACAAAAATCTTTAATGCATCTACTAGAGTCTTTGGCATGATGCTGAGTGCAGACCCAAAGTCGATCAAGATGCGATCAACCTTCATAGTATTAACATATCCCATGAAGTAGAGGGGTCGGTCATGACGATTATCTTCCAGCAGCATATCATCTTGTGTAAAGGTGATGTTGGGCATCAGCTTCATCACACTATGACAATGAAAGCAAGTTACAGGCTCCTCCTCTAACTTCTTGAGGAGTGTTAGACAAATATCAGCTTGCATCAAAGCTTCACTCAATGTTTCTCGAGTTTCCTTCGAGAGACGCAGTAGCTCAAAAATTGATAACCTTACCGGGGTATTAGCCAGCTGATCCATATATCAAAGTTATACGGCTTCTCGAGTCCCAGAGCTAGAGTCTTCTTTAATACTTTATCAAAGCAGACATACTGCTTTCCTTTGTCGGCTGCCATTGGTTTGGAAGGAATTAGTTCCGCTGGAGGTGATATAACCGATAGAATATTGACAGCAGGAGAAGATGATGCTGGAGGAGCCTCTGGAGCTAGAGCAGGGTTCTCTTGACCTTCTGAATAGTCTCTCAGGTAAATTCTTCCAGACTTGGTACCAGTTAAGACCTCTTCTTCGGATACAGGTTCGAAGGATACCATATTACAACTCTTTGCCTGGATCTTGCTTTTAGAAGGTTTCTTTTGGCAAGATGAAGAGTTTGTCCAGTAACCCAAACCAACACGAGATTGGTTGTGTGAAAGGCATAGAGAAAGAGGTATATGAGATCCTTTTCCACGATTCAGGCCGGAAGCCTTTTGTAGATCATATCCCATCTTCTTGATGAGTTCGCGGGATTGTTGACTATATATATGGAAGGCTAGTTGATAATTGGTTTCTAGCTTTAGCAGTGTTGTCTCAAAAGAAGAAGAAGAAGAAGGATCTGCCGCCGAAGTGAACATGGCAGTTAAAGGTGGAGGACAATGTTCACCCAACAAAGTCATGTGACATGACTTGTATTTGGTTGCTTTCTTGGACTTTAAAGAAGGTGATTCAAAGTCAGCTACTAAATCAGGATGAATCCACATAATCTCCCTTTATCAGTAGATAGAGGAACAAGACCATCAGTTCGTGCAGGTGGGAGATTAGCAATCTCCAAAGTAGTTTTCGGGATGGGAATGACACCGTCCTGCACTAGTTGAACAGGAAAATCGCTAAATTATAAAGAGACGACGTTAGTCATTACAATCTTTCGTCTTGTTGGAGAGTAATTGTACCAGAATTAACCATCTCCTGGATCTTGCCTTTAAGCACATAGCATGCTCGAGTCGGATGTCCGATAAATCTATGGTAAACATAATATTTAAGGTGGTCAGTTTTACCTACTTCTTCTGGCCGTTTGCTTCTGGCAGTTGATGTTTATTGCTCTTGATCAGACAATCAAAGATGCTCATGACATTATCTTCATCAAAGTAGTATTCTTCTTTTGGACGTGGTGCCCTCTGTGGTGGAGCCGTTGGAGTAGGTGTTGATTGACCAATATTGACGGCAAGAGTTTGTTTACCTTTGACATTAATAGCCAAAGTTTTTTTACCTTGCGGTTGTTCTGACGGCCACCGTATTTGGTGTAGCATGTTAATCTTTGTCAAGATTAGGCATCTGAATACCTAATTGTTTGAACTTGTCAGTACTTTCTTCTGCCGCTTTAGCATTCACTATGAATGAAGGCCAATCCTGAAACTGTGTCGACCCAGTCCACATGCTGATTATAGGCAATA
The DNA here is from genome assembly GCA_029216955.1 of Iris pallida. NCBI lineage: Eukaryota > Viridiplantae > Streptophyta > Magnoliopsida > Asparagales > Iridaceae > Iris > Iris pallida. The sequence goes on along the minus strand of JANAVB010002794.1, from coordinate 8,365,942 downwards.
GGTTTGACTTGCAAGTGTCTATAGTCAAAGCATCTGGAGTACCGAGAGGCATTTTGAGGGCCTCACGGCAGAATCTTTAATGAACCGTTCAGTTGTTTCATTGTGTCGATGCTTAATTTTAATAAGAGCAGACATAGTCATGTCATTGGTTCCCTCATACGATTGTTCCAGGAACATTTGTTTGAATTCATAGAAAGATGTTATACAACCATCTGGCAAACTATGGTACCAGTCGTAAGCTGCACCTGCTAAACATCCGACGAACACCCTAGTGAGTCGAGCATCATTTGGCTGTAGTTGATCTGTCATTACCTCAAAGTGATTGAGATATCGACTAGAGATGTACTGCCATCAAATAGCATAATAGTAGGGGGTTTGTATTTGGGAGCAAATTGGACTTTCTTCCACTCTATAGGATAAGGCTGCTTGATCCCAAGCTTCTGCAAGCCGTCTTTCTGTTTGAAATCCTCAAATTGAGTACGTAAAAGTTTTACGGCCTCATTGTCATCTCCTGATGATTGTGGAGCAGTGGATTGATTTAATATGTTAGGAGGGTACTGCATGATAAGTACTACCTCCAGCACCAGATTGACTTGGAATAGCCTATACAGGTATGGAAGTGGTGTGAGGAGATTGTACCCCCAGACCAATATTGACGGGAGCTGATGTCGTTACAGGTTCTTAGGTCAGAATTAGATTCACGACCGGTGGAACCGTATGTTGTGCCATAATTACAACATGCATGCCTGTCATCATCTCAACCATGCTCTTCAAACTAGCCTCCAAAGCAGCAATTCTCCGCTCTTGACTGTTAGAACTGGAAGCATCTTGATCTTCTGTGAGGACATAAGCAGTCACTTCTCTAGCTATCGAAGACGAGCTAGTAGAAAAGATGGTCCTTTCAGAACCTTTACTATCAGCATCAAAGTCATATAAGGAACAACCTCTAGAATAAGTGATAGGGATGTCTTTTTGAATGAAGGAGTTTTGGTTAGAATCAGGAAGATTCCTTTGACCGATTATTTCTTAGTCGGAAGGAAGATTCCTTTGACCGATTGTTTCTTGGTTGGAAGAAAGATTCCTTTGACCGATTGTTTCTTGGTCGGAAGGAAGATTTCTTTGACCGATTGTGTCTCGACTTCTTGATCTGGTATATTGGTATACTCTTTCGTCGGATTCATGAATCCGATCTAAGTATTGTTGACTGGGATTGTGAGATGCATTGCGTCTCGGGTGCTTTCCACCCCCAGTGCTTCGAGATGTCATGTTGACAGAGGCATACAATAATTCATCTTCATCCACTATCATCGGTTGAGAAATCTGAGAGTAATTCAGACGGTCGAAGATATACCGTTTAGCTGATTGACAACATCATTTGATAACTACCTCATGGTGATGGTTACAGTGATGTCCTTGGGACTGCATTACTGATGGATAAAATAGATTTGTGATCTTCTGCTTCTGTTTAAGAATTTTACGGAGATCGGTTACACCAATAGGATGAGAAAAAGTCGAGAAACATATTCTTTAATGATGTTAGGAACATGATTTCGATTCTTGAGATGTCTCATTCCTTGAGTGTATAAGGAAGTGCTGAGTTGGTTAGCGTAGGTAAAGGGGTTTTTGACTTCAGAAGTCTGCTTCTGGCAAGTTAGCCACTGGTGCAGGCTGTTTGCATTTTACTAAAGTAGGTGTTGACGGGCACCTGTTGAGATAGGTGCGCAGTCAGATAGGTCTTCTACTTGTGTATCTGTCTAAGATACTAGCAGCTTACCCTGCTTGGATCTTGAGATACGCAGGGTTGGAAGATCTGTGGTTGCATTTTTGGGATTTGGTAGAATCCCTTTTTGTGTTGCGCAACCTGTTCTTATGTGCTTGGCCTGACGCAACTGAGTAACAGAAAGTTCAGTTGAATAGAACTCATTTTCTTAGCAGAGATTTGATTGTCTCTATTCAGAGGAGTAGAGTTCCTGCCCAAAAGAGCTTTTACACCGACTAGTGTATAGGCACCGCAGAGATACTTTTTACCGAGTCAAGGACTGGAGGAGAATTAGAAAATGCCAAATGACGCTTTCCTTTATTCTATGACGAGGCTGGAATAGGTGTATTCCTTGCCAAGTTTAAATTTGGAGAAGGAGTAGCTAAAGAGCGTTTCCTTTTATTTTATGGCTGAGAGACCACAGGCGCAGGTTGCGCAGGTTGAGGAAAGGCCAAAGGAAGCTTCCCTTTATTCTGTCTAGCACCCTCGCTAGATAGGTTCTTCCCCAAGTTCAGAACCAGAGAAGATGAAGAAGTAGCCAAAAGGCATTTTCCTTTGTTCAGATCCGAAGAAGCAGTAGGCGCAGGTTGCGCATGAGTTCTGGTTGGAAGAGAAGCAATCTGCACAGGTTGCGCGGGAGTTCTGGTTGGAAGAGAAGCAATCTGCACAAGTTACGCAGGAGTTTGGTTGGCCGAGAAACAGTCTGCACAAGTGTTGTGCAGGAGCCATGGTTAGCAGAAGCAGTCTGTGCAAGTTGCACATGAGCAATGGTTGGAAGAGAAGCAGTCTGTACAAGTTGCGTAGGAGCCATGGTTGGCAGAGAGGCAGTCTGCGCAAGTTGTGCAGGAGCCATGGTTGGTAGAGAGGCAGTCTCGCAAGTTGCGCAGGAATTATGGTTGGCAGAGAGGCAGTCTGCACAAGTTGTGCAAGAATCATGGTTGGCAGAGAGGCAGTCTGCTCAGGTTACACAAGTACAATGGTTGGCCGAGAAGACTTGGGAGTCCATATAGTGCGCGCCTTGCTCTTAGCAGCAACTGCAGCACCTAGTACCCCCAGCACTGATCATCGCTTTGCAGGCAGCTTGGTCGACTTGAACGACCAAAGTCTTCTGCGTCTTGCCGATCGATGCGGTATCACATTGAGTTGTCACTTTCTCGTCGGAGGAGAAGTCGTCCCCAGCAGAGTCACCATTTTTTTGCAAAAAACAAAAGTTTGATTTCTATAAAATAAAAAAGAAAGTACAAGAGTACAATTAATTTCTAGGAAAGTACAACTATAGGAATCTGATCAGAAGACGACCACTTTATCCTTTTGACGATGTGATATCGAAGACACGAGCCTCTGGAAGATGAACATCACTTTGTCAGTAGATTATGATTATTAGTGATGCTTTTGAACTGATTTAAAAATCTATTTATAGAGTTTTAAAATAACTTTTTTGAGTTACGCGCACTTCAGGTAGCGCGCCTTCTTCAATTGCACGAACGGTTACTTGAACTGCTGGGGATGCGTGGCATCGTTTGAGTGAGACGCATGGTCGTAAATAATATAGTAGACACGTTCTTCGAGATTAGTGGCATGCGTGCCACATCATCCTGATTCTGAATAAAAGTTGATCAGGTGGCGCCAACTAGCCAGGTTGCACACGGACGCAACTCAATAACTAGCGCCTCTGACTAAGTCTTTGTACTGTATTAATTAATTCGTGTGCCACTTGACAACTTGCACGGGCCAGCTATCAGCATTAATTACATACTGACAAAATCTTTTCGAGCGCCACTTTGTGCGGAATTCGAATGGATATTCTTCGATTTTTGTACTGTCAGAGCTATCAGTAATGATGAAAGCCGTTACAGCTTCTCGAGGAGGCTTGCCACGTGGCGCCACGCACCTTGGCTTTGGCGTAACCTGATACTGGCACAACCTAATGGTCTGGCGCAACCTAGATGATGGCACACTTTAATGGGTGGTGCCCCTTGATTTTTAACTTCTATACTACTGATTGATTGATCCGGTGATATACCGACTTGAGGATTAGAGTTGTAGGCCCACGTATGCTTGATATGCTATTGTAGTAGAGATTCCGCCAGTGTACCTGACCTGATACCCATGCCACGATGTAGGCAGATGACTTCATGTGACTGACTGATTGTCCTTGTTCTGACATGACTACTTGTATCCATGCTATAATTCAAACTTACCCTTTGAGGTACTGGCCCTGTTATTGTACTAAGGTGCTATTTTCTTGATTATATGTACTGTGGTGCAATCCTGTTATTCTAGTTATATGATATGATTACCTGTACGGGTACCCTGGTAGTTGGCATATAGTCTTAGCATAGTCAGGATTGATTGATTGCTTGTTTATTATACTAAGAATGAATCACAACTGGGACTCTAGGTACCGAGGTTGATTCTTAATTTGTGTTCCCGTACTGAGGTACGACATCTAGGAGGATGATCATGTGACCATGGCATGTGATTCAGGAAATATAGAGATAATCTAGGTAACTTACACTGGTAGAAGCTTTGGGAGGGAAAAAATCTCGAGGTTGTGCAGTACTAGCCACTTCCCAGACATTAGTCATGGCGTGCAGGCTGGCCGCTACGGATATTGTTACCGTCCGCATTAGAGGATGACAGTATCCGGCTACTTTATGTACTATGTACTATATGTTTGTCTTGCTCGTATGGTGGCCTTACAAAGGATCGGTGCTTATCTTATCTTATTATATTTGGCCCCGCTAGCCCGCTAGATCGGCACGATATGAGGAATCCTATATTCTGCATTGTTGGGGTAACCCAACCTCCACATAGAAAGCCGTAGGCATTTCAGTGGCCACTTATTCCCCTAAATTTTTTGGCTTGTTGCTTGCAATGCTGGCTGATATCGAGTTCCAGTTGGCGATGCAAATATTATTGGATGTTAGAGAGATTGTGATGATTGTTGGTTATTTAGCTACATTAGTTGTGGATTGTTATCGTGCGTTGGTATCGCACGATTCTTACCCTCATTTACTGTTTATATATGTTATTTATGTGTTATATTTTATCCTGCTGGTTTTCTTCGTTCGTCCTTGAGCTTTCCTTTCTGGTACTTGCTGCGGCTGGCCTGACCAACCTTGGATTGTTCCCAGATTACCAGTGACCGACCTTGTGGATCTTCTAGACTTGACTTGGAGGATGTGCTTCAGTTCCAGACCATGCGAGGAACTGTGGGAAGGCATTATTGTCTATATTATTATCTTGTACTGTAGACTCTTGATTATCATATGAGTATTTTTGCTTTCCATATGATTATCTCTCTTGCTGTTATTTCATTGTTATTGCCTGTGGATATGAGATCAGATTTAGGCCATAGATTGATTGCATGCTAGAATACCCAACAAGATTGACAGCCGTAATCGCCGTATAATGTCTTCGTACCTTATACGGTGTAGCTGGCCTACGTCCATCCCGTATTCTAGTACTGGGGCGTGACACGATTTTAGTAGTGGCCCATGCAGGTCTCGTTTTGAGATATTGTTGGGTATCACATGATTATTGATCTCAGTCCACTACTCCTTGGGATTATAACTGGTTACACTTGTCCTTTGCTCCTTTGAACTTGTGAATTGATCCTCATTTCTACCTGGACTATCTTGCTAGGGCATGTCTTATTCGTTGTTATCTACCTCCATTCCTTGTTTGATAGATATGATTCTATAGTTGGTCATGTCGATCATTTTATCACATAAGGCGTTGTCTTGTCTCCATTTTTGGGTTACTCATTATTTATCTTGAGTTCCATGCTCTCTTACCGATGCATTGCCTTGTTTTATTTCCTGTTATCCCTTTCATGCATTGACTTCATGTTGACTTAGTATCATTATCGCCCTCTTCGAGCGTTGGCTTGATTATTGTGGAAGGAAGATTTCATCAGGACTCTGAGATCACATATTTTAACATTTATTGATTATTCAGTAGATATTTTGTATCAATTTCTCCTTTGATTCTGGACAGTTCTGCAATCATGATTATCTGTTTCAGATATTATTTTGATTATAGATATACTTTCAATATTGTTTTGACATGGATTTTGAATTTGGAGTATTTTTCTAGAAAGCCACCTTGTGTTATTATTGAATGTGTTTTTGGATGTATATTATGATTGACCTGGATTTTGGATTTTGATTATTTTTTTTGGAACTGTCTTGTTTAAGATGTTTTGTGAATTTTAGTGACTTAGACATTTGAGTTATGGATTTGATTCATTTTAGGTATTTGTCAAGAGTGACCAGGTGACCTAGTATACTTTGATGGCGTGGTAGCGAAACTTGCAGCTGCACGATTATAGTAGGGGTGAGCATATAACGGTTGAAAATCGAAAACCGAACGAACCGAAATATGACAAACGGTTCGGCTTTTCGGTTATCGATTTGGTTTTCGGTTTGAAAATTTAAAATTTTAAAATAACGGTTCGGTTTTCGGTTCTTGATCCGGAGAACCGAACCGAACCGAAAACCGATTTAGATTTAATAATTTATCAAACTATCCTCAATCTATACTAATATTTGTAACCCTTAGCCGAGGACTTCCTCTTATTCTTGTCGGTACTTTTTTGAGCACTCTCTCTCTACCCTCAATCTATATATATACTGATATTTTCTCACTATGTAAATATAATTCATTAATACAATATGTAATACCATATTTTTAAAATAAATTGTTATTTAAATAGGCATATTTTGCTAAAAAATTGAAGGTCCGACACATTGGCCCATGAAACCGAACCGACCGAAAACCGAACCGAATTAATTCGGTTCGATTTTGTTCGGTTTTTATAAAAACGGTTCGGTTTTCGGTTTTGAGAAGTACGGTTTACGGTTATTTCGGTTTTCATATATACGGTTCGGTTTGAACCGAACCGAACCGTTGCTCACCCCTAGATTATAGTGCCATGGTGAATCTTTTTTAGCCATTCCGGATAGCGTGGCAGAGAATAACCGTGACACACATTGTGATCGGATATAAGGAAAGTACTGTCGTTTGAGATGAATATCCTAAATTTTATGATTTTCTGTGCATTTTATACAGTTGGGATTTTAGGTTTTCTGATATTGTTTTCGATATTTTGTATTTGTTTTGATTCATGGAGTTATTTCGTGCATGTGAGATTTTGATTTTCAAGATTCTTTCAGTGTTTTGGATTTACTTTAAAAGTTGATTTGTGTAGCTAGACATTGTCTCTTTGATGTTTTCATATTGAGATTTTGTTCATTTCTAGTTGTATTACTTGATTTCTGTAAGGTGGGTAGAGTTTTCATGACATATATGTGTGTGTATATATATATATATATATATATATAGATATATATAATATATATAATATATATATAAGATATATAATATATATATATATATATGAAAATCCTATATATATATATATATATATATATTATATATATAATATATATCTATAATTATATATATAATATATATATATATATTTTTGAAAATCCTATTTAAGAGATTTAGAAATTTCGAGGACGAAATTTTTGTAAGGTGCGTAGGATGTCACCTCCCTATTTTGAAAAATAGGTATATGACTGTATTTTTATATTTGGACGATTTTAAATTTCGTATTTCTTTAAATATTATTGTTTTGGATATTAACCTGTCTTGGCTATTGAGTCCTTAATTTTTATTTTGTTCCTATTATTATTATTGCTACCATTGTTATTATATTATTGTTATTATCATTATATTATTATTTAATTAATTTCCTATAACTATCCCTCAAAATATCTAGCCCTAACCCTAACACAGCCCCCTCCTCTCCTCACAGCCGCTCACCCCCTTCACTCTCACTCAGCCCTCTCCCTCTTCCCTCACTCTTCTCCATCTCTCACTTCTCTTCGCTCTCACTTTCCTCTCTCAGTCTCTCTCTCTCTCTCTCGTCCTCGATATCCATCCACCGCCACCGCGGCCGTCCCCCCTGAAATAACATGTAGGCAACTCTAGAGGGGGGTGAATAGAGTTTGTGTCGATAGTCACCAAATAAAAATTAACTCTATCACAAACAGAATATAATTAGAGAATGAATGCAAAAATAAAGATCAAGAAGAGCATACGCAAACACAACAGTTTTAACATGGTTTCCCTCGTGGAGGACTAGTCCAAGCCTGAGAACTCTAGCTCAGGATTGAAATCCACATTTGTGAAATAGTGTACAACCACGTGCCTTTACTCAGAAGAGTACGTCAACTTCTTACAGATTCGTAGGTGGCGAAACTTAGAATTGTCCAAGTAACTTTTCTTTCACTCTTGCACACAACTTCTAGCTGATATCGCACTGAGCACCTTGGGCTAAAGAGAGTTGTGGCTTAAAGATATGGAAGAATAAGGTTGAAGTAGTAGAGCTTAGAAAGCTTGAATATTGAAGGTGAGAGATAATTTGAAATGGAGAATTCAAGCTCTATTTATACTACTCTGGGGAGGCAGAGGTCAACCCGAATTCTGCCCCAAGAATTCAAATTTTTGAACGTTGGACAGCTTGTATCAAGTAGGCCCTAAAAATCAGGGTGCTGAAAATCAGGAGACAGAGTTCGGTCCGAACTCTGTGTGGAGGCAGAGTTCGGGGCCTTTGGGCCTTTGGGCTTTGTGGAGCTTAGGCTTGGTTCAGGAATTGGTCTGTTTGTATGGTAGAGCTTGGAGAGATATGTCTAGGGTTGAGATGACACAGGCAACTCAACGTACACATTCTCTAGACTCAATAAATTGAAGATTACAGACTTGGAACAAATAGGAAAACCAAGAGCCCTTTGATTACTCATTCTTCTGATATTTGAGTAGACTGGAAGACGTCTTTCTCCTTGATAGCAGGTCCAAAGATAAGCAGATCTGTAAATCTAAATACCTTTCGGGGGTTCGCCTCCGAACCCCTGACGGGGGGTGCTACCCCCTCGACCCTGTCGCTGACCGGGCAGCGGAACCCCCGATGCGAGGGCCCAGGATAGGTCGCTAGGCGGTTCGAAGGTTCGAAGAAATCTTTCTGTATGACGCCGTCTTTGGTCCATCTAGTTCTTCATGCCTATGTCCTGGTTTGGTCATGTTTGATCATGCTTACTGCATGTCTACAAATACATGTTAAGCGAGCAAAATATGTTGCAGTACGATATACGCATGGCAATATGATATAGGACAATTAGGACAATGCTAAGTTTAAGTAGCAACATGATAGTGAGTATATAAATATTAGTGACATCATTATGTTAAACTTAACTGATTAGCCATATTAAAAAACACGATATAAACATTGGGTAACAATCTCCTCCTTTTTGATTATGGCGATCGGTTAAGTTTAAGACAATACTATAGATGCATGTATCACTAATAAACACATATTACTTTAAGATTGTGTGCTAACTTAAACTTTCTCCTCCTTTGACATGATCAAAAAATAAGCTCCCCCATAATAAGAGATAAACCGAACTCAAGCATAGGTAAAGGAGGAAGGCATAGACAATCATGATCAAGATATACTAATTGAGGAACAATATGAGAAGTGTGTAAAGACAGTAAAGAAATTACATACCAAATATAGAGTGCCAAATAGAAAATAGCTTGTTAAAACACAAATAGTGGTTAAAACTAAAAGAATTTAAAAATATAATCATAGGAGTTTACCAACATGAAATCCAAGAAGGACATCAAAAAATAATAGTATGATATGAATATTGCTCTAATTTTGGAAGATAATTATGAAAAAAAAATTCAGTCAAAAAA
>JANAVB010002794.1:8287989-8327048 GCA_029216955.1 Iris pallida | reverse complement strand
GGGAGCGTCAGGAGTGGACGGGACGCAGGCGGCTCCCGTACGAAGTGCGGAGGTGGAGTATAGCGAGAGAGGAGCAGAGGTCAGCAACGGAAGAGAGGGGGTTTCGGTGGTGGGCGACGCCGGTCTGTAGGGAGGCCGGCGCCAGATCCAGACGACGATGGCCATTACGGTCCTGGGTTTTGTCGGGCGACCGTGCAGTGGTCCTCGGATCGGTGGTGAAGGAGGCGCGACGTGGTGTGCTCCGGCTCCGGCGGAGGTAAGGGTGATGGTTGGTGGTTTAAATTTCGGGGTTTTGTTGTGATGATGGATGTCGATGGTTGGTGGTTTACTGTGGGTCGATCGGTAGAGGAGGAGGCGAGGTTGGGTTGCGATGGTTATGCCAGAGACGGCATGGGTGTCTCGATGGGCTGGCAGAAGCTGGCCAGGGGTGGTGATAATGCTGAAGGGTGGCGTGGTGGTTTATGGGGATAGCCCGTCGGAGGTTTTGATGGTGAGACGGAAGTCGGTTCGACGTGTTACCGGTTGTTGGGGTGGCTATGGTCGAAAAAAGGGTTTTGGTCGAAGGTCGGGATGATTGTTGCGGTTGTCATGGTGTGGGTGCCAAGTTGGCCAAGATCGGTGGCCAGGAGGAGTAGAGGGAAGATGGGGTGTTGACGGGTTTAGGATCGGTTAGGGATTTAGATGAATCGTGTCGGGTGTCGACACGGAGGAAATAATGTATATGCAAATATGGAATAAGATATTGGACTGGAGAGGGGCCACGAACACGATGCACGAGGTTGGGGTTGGAGAAATATTGTGGAGAACTCAATGGGAAGCTCCCCTATATACAGGGTTGAGGAAATCCTTAGTAGATAAGGATTGGACCAAATAGATAATTACTTATTTTAATCTAAATTGATTTAAAACTAGTTCATTCAAATCTATATAAATTTTATATCTTAGATAATATCAAATAATGACTAAATTCTTATTCAAAAATCTATATAAAATTTATTTAATCAAATCATCAACCATTTTATTCATAATAAACTAGTTTTAAAATTAAATTTTATGATTTGAAAAATATGCTATAATATGATTTTGAAATCGGTATAAATAAATAAAAATTGCCACTAGTGCGACAAAATTTTTATTTCAAACAAAATAAATATTAATATTGAAATGAACTGTATGTTTTCTATATAAAAATCCATAAATAAAATATTTTCAAAATATGTACCTCGCACATATTCGCACTCGACGAGCAAATATGGAGAACGCAAATCCGCGTGCGACGTACCATACGCAACAAAAATTAAAAACCAAAATTTATAAATAAATAAAAAAATGTAGTAAAAATTAGGGGGTTTACAATTTGGTATGCTATCCACTATCATCCATACAGCATCTCGTCCACTGGACTCCAAGGAAATCCTGTGACGAAATACATGGTGATGATGCTCCCACTTCCATCAGAAATAGAAAGTGGCTGCTGTTAGCCCAACGATTGTTTCTATTTTTGAATATAGTAATTGATTAAGTTTAACATAATGATGCCATTAATATTCATGTAATCACTATTATGTTACTACTTAAACTTAGCATTGTCCTACTGTTCATTAAATTTATCATAATATTATACTGTTTTGTTCGCCTAACATGTACTTATAGACAAGCAGTAAGCATGATCAAACCAGAACATATACAATAAAGAATTAATGATGTGCCAAAGACGGCGTTATACAAGAAGATTTCTCTGAACCGCCCAATGACCTATCCAGGGCCTCGCCTCGGGGTTCCGATGCCCATCAGCGGACAGGGCTCGAGGGGGCAGTGCCCCCCTCCCCCGTAGGGGTTCGGGGGTGAAGTTTTCGATAGGTATACAGATTCCTAGATCTGTTTATCTTTGGACAACTTGTCGTCAAGAAAAAATGCATCATCAAAGGACGATTGATTTTTATATTTATTTATGTATTTTACTTATTGAGTCTACAAAATTTGTACATCGAACTGATTTGGTACTTGGCTTAGCTTTTCATAAACTCCACTAAAAAGCCTAAATAAAGCCCATATCAATCCTGTTCATTCAGTCCATAAAAATCCATACAAAAAGCCCACTAAAAAAAGAGCCCAGACCACTCAAAAAGAGCCCAACCAACCTGAATACAGGGCAACCAAACTAAGACCGAGTTCTGCCCAAACTTGGACCGAACTCAGTACCCTATGACCCAGTATTCCATTAGATTAGGTCACCCTGTTGAATCGGCTCCAACGTTGAATTTATGAACATTAGCGATCCAAACTTTGCCCGACATCGGTCCCCAGAACCTTATAAATAGAGAAGATTTCTTTATTTTATTCATCTCATTCCATTCTCTTCTCTTCTATTCCTTAAGCATTGTCAGACTACTTAACCTTCTATCTAAGCCTACGACTCCTAGCCAAGTAAGTATCATTTTGTTTGATCTAGAGTTTGGTTCGAGTTTGTAAAGAAGGCTTTCCAAAAATGTTCCAGCTTTCCAATTTTGTCTTATTGAAATTACGAGTCCTTCGGATAAAAACTCATGGTTGTAAGGAGCTGCAAGTGCTTCAGATTTGAAGCTTATGCCTATTAGATTAACATCGAGCAAGAATACTCGAGACTGATTAGTCCTCTCAGAGAAAAACCAATATACATTATTATGTCATGAGTTTGTTTTCTGATGCTCCTTACAGTATGTATTTAATCTCTATATAGTTTGTTATCATCTGCCTATTATTACCTGTGATACTGCATATATATTTAATTTGGTGATTTTATTTCGCTGCACATACATACTCTATTCACACCCCTAGAGGTGCTCAACGTTCCTATAGTTGCGACAATCCAACAGACCTCTGGTGCTCTGTCTTGACTTGCTCGCACACCAGGCACTTGGCAACGAAATGAGCGATCTCCATCTTCATTCCATGCTACCAAAAGTTTTATCTTAGGTCTCGATACATCTTGGTCCCTCCTAGATGAATGGAGAATGTAAACCCCTAAAATTTTACTATATTTTTTTATTATTTTTTTCTAGTATTGTATCTGGAGGACGAATATGTATAAATATTTGTTTATTTTTATACAGAAGTTTTATTGTTGATTTTTAATAAATATAGTGAATAAATTTTGTTTTAATATATAAGGTAAAAATATTTTATTTGTTTGAGTATATGAAAGGGATCACACCAGATTTTAGTCAAACTATATTTTATTAATATATAAATGCTATTTATTCTTTCGCAAGTATAGGTACTAATTTAGAAAATAATATTTTATGTAAATAATATAATTATTTTGCATGCGATATACATGAAAATAAATTTATGTATATTTTGTAAACTTTGATTTTTGAAATTTTATTTACAATTATTTTAATTTATAAATGTTTAAATAATTATGGTAATTTGAAATTGGAGTTTCGATTTTTATCAAACTATTTTAAATTGATTTGAATTAAAGGTGAGAACTATCTAGTAGGGTTCTAAGTGGTTATAATCCTTATAACTAGGATTCTCTACCCTATTCATAGGGGAGCCTTGCTATTGTTTTTCTCCAAATTTTTTTTCTCAAACCATCATCATCAAATTTGTATCGTACATCTTGTCTGTGTCCACCTTTTTGTGTCAGCAAGTGTTGGCCTCGGGTCCGACCCCGAGTGTCTTTCCACATCTTGTCCGTGTCTTTCTTCTCCATCTCCTTGTCTGACACGTTGGACACCGATCCTACCAAATCCATCCCCGTGTCACGTAGAACACATCGACTACAATCTGCCACAACAATCTCTCGACATCCACCATCGCCATTACCTCTCCCACGCCTCCATCGCAGTCAGCGTCGCCGCTGCTACTCCCTCGCGCCAGTTCTCATGGCTCCATCGAGTATAAAGTCGGTGACCGGCGACCACAAGATCCGGCCGTGCCGGACCTTGATCACGACTGAGCTCCTCCGATGTTTGCGCCGTCTCTGACGCGCCAGTTCCATGGCGGAGCCAGCGGCCCCCGTGCCGTTTCCCTGGCGCCAATCTCGCTGACGAGCTCCGCTCTACTCCGGCGCTGATGCCTCCAGTAGTCAGACTCAAGTAAGCCCCTTCCTCTCTCTCGACTCTCCCTCTCACTTACCTCTCTACTCCCTCTCGCTGTCACAAACTCTCTCTCTCTCTCTCCCCCTCTCTCTCTCCTTTCCTCTTTCTTGTTTTATTTGTGGTTTTATTTTATTTATTTATTTATTTTGTAGGCTGAGCCAAGTAAGAGAATTGGGTTTAGGCTCAAGGCCCATGGGTTTTAGCAAACAAAATAATAATTGGGAATATTGAGATATATGGTTTGGGCCTTTAAAATGGAATTTTTATTTTGGGATTATATTACTAAAAATTTATTTTGGACTGATTTGTATATAATATATATATGTGTGTGTGTGTGTGTGTGTGTGTGTGTGTAAGTTTACATAGATATATATATTATATATATATATATCTATATATATATATATATATATATATATATATATATATATATATCTATATAGAGGTATGAGGGAGTGAGGTGCCACCCTATAGGGTGTCTACTTCCCCCCACATGCTATCATCATGCACCCTGTGCTTGATGATAGCATGGGGGGGTGACAAGTAGACACCCTCCCATGAGTTGCCACCCTACCTCCCTTATCTATAATATATATATATATATATATAATATCTATATATATAGATATATATATATATATATATATATATATATGTATAACATAGGTTTAACTAACTATATACTAGTTACAACTAGACATAATACGAACTAGTCGAAATACTCCTTCTAGGACTAATAAAATTCCACAATATATATTATAATTATATATATATATATATATAGATATATATATATATATATATATATTAAAAAAAAAATAATAAATAAATAATAAATAAATAATAAATAATAATAAAATATATATAATATATATAATAATATATTATATATATATATATTATATATATATATATATATATATATATATATATATATATAATATTCAGAACTAGTTCCAAATAAATCTCTTAATGTGGCAATATTTTTTATATAATAATTATTGCATAAAATTCATTAAGAAGTCAATTCATGATCAACTAATATCCCCATTGATAAATCAACGACATTAGAAATTATTTAACCAAAATAAAATAGCTTTAATATCTGAAATAAATGGTAAAAAATTATTTAAATTATCAAATATCATGATCATGAGTCGAGGATCGATAATATGGAACATTGGATGCACACAAAATTATTTGGGACTCACAAGATGGTAATATCGATAATTCGTTTTACGACAGAATTTTGTCCTTCAAGATCGAATGATTCAAGCATGAAAACAGCAAAATTATGAAAAACTCATTGAACGAGAATTGTTAATCGAAATACGGTTTTCATATATGATATCAATAGTAAAGTGAAGTTATACAGTTCAAAACTGTCATGCACTGAACCGTGTCAATTCTAGACACACTTTGGTAAAACGTATCCTCCGGAATTTCGAGAAAGAATTTTGACATGAAATTTTATTTGAAGGTAGTTGACACATCGGGGAACCCAGAAGTTTTGGTCCCATGAAGTTTTGATGTCTAAAAGTGGAGAAAACACATTCGCAAGATGGATATACCTGCTGTATTTTCGGATAACAAGTTGGGGGTGTCTTGTGCGGGCTGTTGCGACCTATACGAGTGATTTTTGATGATGGCCAGCCTTGGGAAGGTGCAGGGGGGTCTTGGGCGCGTCGGGGATGAGGTGGTTGGCTGGAGGTGGTCGGCAAGTGCGCCAAACAATAACGCAAGAAGGGGACAACAGCGACAACAGTAGGGATTAGGTTAGTATTTTATTTTGGGTATTTTCGGGTAGGGTGAGAATGTATTTATATAGGTTTTGATGGGGGTCGGTCAGGGTTGTTCTTGTGTGGGTATGGGTGGGTTTTGATGGATTTTGAAAACCAAATCAAGCGGGATTGGCACAATGATATATAAGTTTCCAAATATATAACCTTGCATTGATTGAATTTTCCTATTAGGTTTGACCCAATTAAAGTCTCCAAAAATCTGAAAAAAATCTAGGATGGACCTATCTATGTAGGGATGGCCCTAACAAGTCATTTACAACTTGTTAGACAAGTTTTAGGCTCAATAAAAAAATTACCCGATGAGAAATAGGCTTAAAAAGTCGCATAAGGGGTCTTATGTTCCATTTGAATTTCAAATAGCATATGGGGCCTCGGTTGAGTGGGACATCCTAGTCATGTGTCTAGTAGGCAAAAATAGTCGAAATAATATATTGGGTCGTTTAGGTTGGATCGAGTCGAGTCCGAATTTAAGTTGGCAGTTACGACAAGTTTCACGGTAGATAACTTCTTGGCCAAAATTGACTCCGAAGTTGTGCAAAGCAAATAGAATACGAGAAGACATATTTGAGTGAGACATGATATACCAAATCGAAGATAAACTTGTCTAGGTCAAAACTCATGAAGGAAGAGTTTGGTATTTCTTGTGCTCCAAAAATCAAAGCTGTGAAAAGTACGTTTTTTAATTATGAATAAAAGTGGAAGAATATATATATATATATATATATAATATATATATATATATATATATTTTATATATATATATATATATTATATATATATATATATATATATATATGTGTTAAACAAAATAAAAAAATCTAAAAATTCAGGGGGCTTACAGAATGGGCCACCCCGTACGGCCGAGACTCCTCGATCTTTCCCCTCTTCCCTTTATATATCCACATGTCTTCAATCTCTTCCTCAAAGGAAACCCTAGCCGCCTTTCGCTATCCACCCTCCCTTCCTCAGCCTTCCCGTGGTTGCACCACCGCATGCGAGTGTTCCAAGCGAGCCGCACGATGCCAACAAGCTCTCGGTGCCAGCTTCGGCGTACTATGACTTGTGCCTGTGGCGCATCGCCTCCTCCACCGTGCCTCCTCGTCGTACTATGACTTGTGCCTGTGGCGCATCGCCTCCTCCACCGTGCCTCCTCGTCGAGACCGTCCAGTTCGACCGGCCAGGGTCCTCCATTATAGCAGTGTTCTATCAAGAGGTTACTCATTGCACCACCTTAATCTTTTTTCCTTCACAGTTAATACTCATTTTAGTTCAAATTTTTGTTTCGTGTATATGTGCTAGTGCGGGAGTGTGTTTAAAATAAATAGCTATATGAATAGGGATATGTAATAGTGTTTATTTTTCCTAGTATAGGAAGTCTGTGTCATGGTTGAACAATGAATGATGTTGCACTATATAGAATTAGAAAGAAATCATGTATATGGTGAATAGATTTATATCTTATGTATGAGACATGTTGGATTAAATGAATGAATGGTTGGGTTAATAAGTTTGGGAATGGAAGCTTAGTTAAATTTGTTGTCAGCAAGAAGTGTGTTCAGACTGTTGGAGAGAGAACAAGAAGAAAGGAAGCATTGGTATAGGTGTTCCCATGAGCAATAGTTGTGGTCAATGAAATAATGTGTAGCCAACCCACGTGCTACATGATTTGTTTATTTGAAGAAGAAGGAAAACAACAGTATGTACAGGAGAATATATTGTGGGTGTCCTTGCTCCTATTATGTGTAATGGTTCCCATGCATGGTACATAGGAATGTTTGGCTGCTTGAGAGAAGAATTATGTTGTGTAGAGCATTTCTTCTAGTAGAAGTAAATTTTTCTGTGCAGGAGTTTGTACAGGAACAAGAGAATATACATACAAATGAAAGGAGGCCAAGATGATATGCATGAATATAGTGGTTCTTGAATATGTGCATGGAAGATGAGTGTGCATTATGGGCTTACAAATAAAGGCATGAGTTTTGCTGTCTATTGAAATAGTGAGGATTGAGTTCACTTGTGAGTATTGTTGCTAGGAGATCATGAGGTACTTGATATTGAGCGAGAATGAAAAACAAAGAGAAGAGGAGTTGGATTGATTTTTTTTCTTCTTCTAGTTAATGAAGTTGGGTTGCAGTATCAAAAAATATATGTTGAATGTGCATACAGTGCTAGAAAGGAAGATGGTAGATGTATAGGTGTGACTGTGAGTTTAGTCCTGGGTGTAGTGGACGAACAAGTTGAGCTGATTTTGTCTATATATTAGATAATAGTAGTGTGTAGATATTCATGAATATTTAGCAGTATCTTTTATATATACATGTCCGTTAAACCAAAAACCTAAATTAACTAGTTTAAATTTTGAGCTCTCTTGACTTGGACATTGGACCAGCTCCTTATTCTCATCGGCTTCCGAATTCGGGCAAGTGTACCTTGCCATTATGTATTTCAGTTCCTTATTATTGTTTTTTAATATATAAATCATGTGTACGTAGTATTTTGCCACCATAGGACCGTTGTTCGGTACTTCGCATCCGAATCATAGGGTGTCGATGGTCGATAGTATCATCGGGTATTGATAGTTAGAAATTGACATTATGTTGTCGTGTTGCATCGTTATTGGTATGTCGGGCCTTAGAACATTTTCATACGACATTTACATTCTTGAAAGATTTCGTACTTGCTGATATCTTAGTAATCAGAATCTGTTGGTTCTAGGAATTATGATTTGATACTCTACACTATTGTTATTATGACTCGTTGTCCTAGTTAGAGGATCTGACCAAGCGTATCGTAGACAAGATTCGTAAGGTCACAGGGAGAGGAGAATATTCACCGTGTGCATGGGCTACTTTTGTCTATTTTGTCGAATGTCTCATTACTGGAGCTTCGAAGATATCGTAGTTTGCCATAGTTTTCCTTACAGGGACTTAGGGATATATCACAGTTTTGCTGGAGTGCCTATCAGATATCCGGGGTACACCATGATAGCCTGCGTGTATGAGTGTTGTTCTCAAATTGCATGTCATTTAGTCGGTTGTTCTAGATTGACCCGACCTTAAGTAGATATTTATATTTATATTACGACATTGTTTTACACATGGCACATATATTATGTACCTTGTTGCGTCCCTCTAAGGACTACTCGGAGGTGTACGGGCCCAGGATTTACTCAGGTGCAGGACCAGCATTGGAGGACGAGCTTCTTCCGGAGGAGTACCCCTGATCAGTGGTAGAGCCCTCTTTTGGATTTCGATATCTTTATCTACTTAGTCGATCATCGGATCTATTTATCTTACAACACTTCCTTTCGATTCAGTACTTGTACAAGCGGTTTGTTCCCGCGAAACATTTTTCAAAGTTGTATTATGTTATATTTTCAGACTTATTTACTTTTCACATATTAGTATACTCATTTCCTCTATGTACTTCACTATTCATATCTGTGGATGATATCAGCTTACTACTTGTGTTTAGATGTTATTAACTGTTGTTATATCTTACAGCTTAAGTGCAACCCCAACTGTTATATTAATTGGGACATCCGTTGGAGTGGTACTAGCTAGCCATTGCCGTGGCTCGGTTCCATACTTTTGGAATTGGGACGTGACATGGTTTTAGTGGTGGCCCATACAGGTTATGACTATATCGTCTTGGTTACCTAACTGTGCCAAACGAGCCTGCAATTAGGATTAGATATATATCTCATCTACATGCATGATTACCTCTCTTTAACACCTCCACATCGCCTTTATTTGCCAATTTGCATCTCGTTAGATTCCAAGTTGCTAATTTTGCATGTATTCTTTCAGAGATATGAACCTTCGAAGTGGACGTATGGCACAGTCGGACGGTGTCCTACGAGACTCCGTATCGTCTGAGGAGCAAAATTTTGGGACATGCCCTTATTGTGATCCCAGCTCCTCAGGGACAGATTTCCAAGCAGACTGAGGTGCCGAAGGGTGAGCATCGACACCCGCACCAGGTACAGCTGGGAGAGCAGCAGACTCAGATGCTAGTAGAGGAGTAGTTGTCCCCGCCAGCTCCACCACCCCTGTAGATGCCATACATGCCTTTTTTGCCACCAGGTCAGCAGATTGATGGCCAACAGACATGTCAGATGTTTTATACCATGATGCAGGCCCAAAAGCAGGCCCAACAACGTCAGACAGATATTATGGGAGAGAGCATTGTCACTACATTGGAGCAGGTGTCACTCCCGTTTTTCGTTATACGTATTTTCAGTATACGTGTACGGAATCCCGACCCGTAATTAGACTTGTCTTGCTTAGCTTAATCTTGATTCGGTTTATTTGGTCTTGGTTTAATTTGGTTTGGTTCATCATGGCATGTTAGCTTGGCTTGGTTTGGTTTATTTTGGGTTGAGATGAAAAATGGGTTGATATATAAGTCAACTTTTCTCTTCTCTTCATTACTCTCATTTACTTCTTCTTCTTCCTCCATTACTCTCCCACCAACCTAGAGAGCTTAGGCAAGTGCAACTTGCTTCATAATGGATCTTCCATATTATTGTTCTATCTTCTTCTCTACATGATTCTAAGCATTTTCAGGACTTGGAGTTTTCGGTTTGGACGGATGGATTTTTGTAGATCTAAATTTGTAGCCTTTTTTAGTTTTTTTGGGTTTTGATCTACCAAACTTTATTATTTTTAAGTTTTGATTGTTTTATATTATAGAGAATTCAATTTTACCTAAAATGGACCTTTGAAAAGTTAGATTTTGACTTGTTTTGAGAAAGTTATGGCCAAATAAGATTTAGACATTTTTCAAGTTCATCTGTCCTGAATCTGGCAGGGACGATGTGCCACGACCCGCACCCTAGAGTAAGGGCACGAGAAGTGGGTACGTCCAGCCTACGCCGCAGTGTCGACAGTAGAACGCCAGTCCTAGGTCACAATATATAATAATAATGCTAAGCAGTTTATACTCCCCGAATGGGGGTGACATAGCAGAATGTAAACTCAATCACAACTAAGGAAGAAGAAGCACGATATGATATAGAACTCAAATGAAATACAGATGATCAGAAGAGTCTAAGTGTCTAAGATAACAACTCAGCAAACATCCAGAAATACAAAGTCTCAACTACAGTGTATGAAAGAATATATACAATCCAGATCTCAAATGACAGAAATAGTAAAACCTAGACTAAACTAGTCCCAAGACAATATAAGTAAGATAAAGCCTAACTAAACTAGTCTAGGCAGTAGGGGTAATGTCATCAGCTAGAGCTGGGTCCTCCTGAGAGTCCAGCTCACAAGTGTCGTCTAGGGCTGTCCCATAGAAGGTGTCAACACCGACTTCATCCTCGTCCTCTGTAAACATTCAACGGTGCCCAATTAGGATGGAGCGACACAATACATCTCAACAGTTAATAGCAGGTTAGAAAATATAAACATGCAGTAAAGTAAGATACAGGAAACTGAAAGAAAGTACATAATGTAAACAGAGAGAGAACGGTAATAGAAATATCTACTATAAGTAGAGAACTAACAGTGGCTAGTGAGTCAGAGTACAATATAAACATGTGAATGGCATAGGAGATTCTGATGAGACACTACGGAGGTGATCAGATGAGATACTACTTGGGTATTATTCACATGCCTACTTCTACTCCCCCGTACCCCCAATCAATACACAAGGATCCAGCTAGGTTATGTTATGATCCATGCAATGGCCCACAAGGGATGATACATGGTGGTCCCATAAATGGGGATTCTAGAAAAGCCCATAAATGGAGGATTCAAGGAAGACTCTGTGATCATGAGAGTACATGTCACAAGTGATTCAATGAACCATGAAGCATAGTGATACACTATATAAGTGAAACGCACAGAACATGTAGTATCCGATGCTCCCTGAGGGGATAACATCTCAAGAAGGGATCCATATAGTACTAATCCATGTGACCAACGTGACAGTATCAAGTAAAGTAATTTAAATCAGGAGAATAATTCTAACAGGATATGAAATGATCAAAGAATGTACTCGCCAGGTATCCTGAATGTCCGAAGAGAATATACTGTCCGAGAAGTGGTGTCTGTCTCCTATAGAACAGTACAAGTCACAACATGTCTAAATAATGAAATAGACTGCTACAATGCATCTACATGATATTGGGGTCAATCTAGGCCAAAGTCAACTCTTGGTCAACCATGGTCAACTACACTAGTCGAACTAGGTCAACTAAACCATTCCAAGTCTAAACCTAGACTAGCAAGTCATTCTAGTCAATCTAGGCCTAACCAAGCCTACTAAACCTAAGCACACCAATACAAACAATGTCAGGATATCACACACAAGTTTTATGTATATATCAAGGAATCTCTATTTACACATTCACACATTTAGATATATATATATATATATATATATATATATATATATATATATTATATATATATATATATTACATATATATAGAGAAGGGGATATATAAATCAAGGTAATGTGTGTGTGTGTGTGTGTGTGTGTATACGTGTTCCTGTGTGTGACAGGAATGTGAGAGTGTGGTGAATGAGTGTGGCATGTGTGTGTAGAGTGGATGTGTGTCTTAACAGAGTAATGTGTGAACCTATCCTTGTGTATAGCAAGTGGGTAGGTGTAGCATGGCAAGGGATTTATGTTCAAAGGTTAACATGGCAAAAAGGGGTGTTAGCAAGTTAGAGGGTTAACATATAGTGTGGTTTGTGAGCTGAAAACAGTGTTCAAACATGTGTGTGCACATTGGGATATATGAGAGTGTTAATGTGAGATTAGGGTGTGAGTGTCATAGGCTTGTATATATATGTGGGATATCCTGTGTGTTCATAGGCATGTAGGCATGTACATATCCATGTGTGTCTAACACAGGCTACATGTTACAGAAATATGTATGTAGGCTGAAATCAATGTGCAAGAGTGGAAAACAGCGTACTTGTGTGTAGGCTAGTATAGTGTGACAGTGTACTAGATACTAGGATAGGCATGTTCCTGTGTGTGTGTGTACAATGTAATCCCAGGAACCCAAATGACAGGAAAGCAGTGTCCAAAGTGTCTCATGTTCAGTGTTCAAGTTATCATTTTCAGGAATCAATTTACAGTTAACAGTGAGGTAGGAAATCATGCCCAGGTTTACCAAAACAGTGCTCAATGTAATCCCAGGTTTCAAACTCAAGTGACAGGATAATAATATAACTCAGGTTTTTACACAAAAAGGAAATTCTCAGATTTCTTTTATACTTAACAGTCAAAACCCATAGGTATACACATAGGTAATGTATCAAAACCATTTCAGTTTCCTGAATCTCAGATATTAACATTAACATTTGAAATCAAACCCAATCTAATCATGACTGAAATCTCAGTTTACTCTAATAGTGAATCAAACTAATTTCAGTGAATACAAGGTGAACCCAGGTTCAAATGTCTCAGAAATTCAAAGATCATAAACTCAGGTTTAGGATTCCTTTTCAGGTTTATTAAAGCATTCATCTCAGGAATTGAAGAACAGTGGTATACAAATATACAAGTGTAGAGTGTGTGTGTGAAAATGTGAGGGAAAAATCTGTGTGTCTCATATTTGAATAATCAGTGAATCACCACAACCCAATAACCAAATCGAACCTAAAACCTAACAAAATCAGTAAACAATCAACCTAGCAGATACTAATACATATGTACAATCGATTTAATGTGACAAATAATCATTAGAATCAGTTGAACTGGAATAAACTCAAAATATAAAAAAAATAGATAGCATGTATCAGTCCATTTGGGAATTCAATGAATTCGAAATCAATAAACAATCAAAATAATTCATTAACAAACCCTTTCATGTTATCAATATAGAAACATAATTAAACCACATTAATTTCATGATAAAAACATTTAAAAGTAAATTGAAATGGGAGGGAACAGTGTACACAAACACTGATACTTGACAGTATCAGTCAATTAGGAGATTTCCTATTTAAACATTGAAACAGCAATAAAAGTCTAGATAATTGGTTGGCAATTAATATTCAACATGTGTTCGTGCTGTACATAAAGTATCGTGTCCAAAAACACCAGATACAAGTGTCCAAACCACACAAACCCAAATATACTGAACTGGGTTCAGTCGACTGTGCACTCGTGTCCAGTGCGGGTCGAATCCCTCACTTGACACGAACCCAATGGACACGTGGTCTTGGGGGTGTCGTGTCAGACATTGCCCCAAGGCCTGTGTCAAAGGACACGTGTCTTCGAGTCCAAAAATAGTCACACGACCCTGCGGGTAGCAGGACAGTGCAGTCCACGCGCATATGGGCGTGTCCACGAGTCGAGCTCGACACAAACTCAACACGAACCCAACTCAGTCGTTTAGAAATCCATAAGCGACCTAAAAAAGAGTATTCCTATTCAAACACATCCCTAAAACAGGATCGAAATACCCACTGTGGTATTTCGTCGAACACCTAGGAACCTAGACTGATACGTGTCCGATACGGACACGTAAAGGACACGAAAAGACACGAATCCTATTCCTACAGTTAGAGGACGCCTAGGGCTATGCAACCATGCCAAGAAATCGAAATCTAATGGTAGAATAGGAAGTTACCTATGTGGTGCTCCTCCTCAAGAAAGCTCAAATAATGGAGATCCTTCCTAGCTAGCTCAAAGCCCCAATAGAGTCCAAAACTGAAGTTAACCTCCACCAACAGTAGGAGAACAGAAATTAGGTTACAATGCAAGAAGTTTGATTGAAAATAGATGAGTTTTGATCAAAATAGAAAAGGTTGAAAGAAGAACAAACCTTGCTCTTGGAAAAATAGAGGAATGAACAAAAGAGGCAAGAAAATTTGAGAGGCATTAAATAGGGGGTGGGTGTGGATCCCTAGGCCGGCCTATTTTCTAGGGTTAGGGTTTTGGGAAAACAAATCAAGGGCTCTCCTATCATCTAGTCAAATCAAGGGTCTAGAATCTAGGTTTCACACTAGTCTAAGTTGCAACCTAGTTAGTTCTAACCAATTATGACTTAAAACCAACTAACAAATGCTAACTAAAACTCACTATGGCTAACTAGACTAGCTATGACTAATCTAGGTTAGGTCCAATCTAGGTTAGGCTAATCTAAACCACATGGAAATCAATTAACTAGTATTTAAACCACACCATTCTAATTAATCATATTAAATTCCAAATAATATATATTAAATTCAAATAATTCAAAAATGACAAAAATACTCTCAAACTAGAAATGATAAATGAAATACCCCAATCACATGGCTAGGCTCTAGGTCACTTATCTCTAGGGTTACACTAGAAAAACACCAAATCACAAGTCATAATTTTAAATAGTTTAAAAATGATTAAAAATCACCAAAAATTATAATATGAAATAAATATCAATAAATAATAATTATAATTACAAAATTTTAAAATTATCCTCATCTGAAAAACTGGGTGTTACAATCCTACCCACTTTATAAAAATTTCGTCCTCGAAATTAAGATGATCGCACCTCCTTCTAGGTCAAACATAGTCAAGGGTCAATAACTAGTCAATTTTCTCAACATCCCAGTACTTGGTCATCAGCTGGTCAACTTCTTAGGATTTTACCTATGCTAGCTACCTAAGTGTTGGCAACCAGAATTTAGCAAAAAGAGAAACTCTATAATAGGCTAGCTCTTAACTTTCCAATCCTATCACGTCACCCATAACTAAATACCTACAAGCTAAGCACACCAATCCTAAATACCACATATACATAAGCTCAAGAACAACAACCCATCACATATATCCTTAGTATATCATCTATATATATATATGACTGATCAACCAAGGGTTAAAGTAGACTAAACTGATAAGGGACTGAAACAAAAGATCAGGAATTAGGCTAAGGATGAATGGTCTGAAACATCAATATAGGCAAAAGGGAATGATGCCAAGGGGACTGAAATTATGAGCTAAAGGACAGGACATTTGGGTCCACTTGTAAAGTCAAAGTGAAAGGAAACCTACATAGTGACTGAAACATGCCTCTAGATCAACCTGGCCTCTCCTCTATATCTGGCTGAACTAACTACATGCAGGACAGTGGTCTGAAGAAGTGAACCAAACCGGTGTACAGGGAATGCAATAGCCAGTATACTGAGTGCAGGCTACGTACCAATCAAAAAACATTACATATATATACAAACTATATATATATTAACCCTCATCACCTCAACTCTACTCAGGGTCTAAAACACACACTCCTTACCACATGCCTAGCACTCCAATGAAGGGGTCAGATATTATAAGGTGTACTGGAACAGAACAGTGAACTGTCCCAAGTGGTGAGTACAGGCCTCTAGTATGCATGATACTAACTCTCCAGATATGCAGAATATGGTAAGGGGTTGATGGTTATATTGGTAAGTCAATAATTGGGGTCTGAACTATATATGGTCCAGTGAAACCTATGATGCAACATGGTAGGTAATAAAATTTGAGTGCAGTGAACAACTTGTACAAGTCTGAACCAAGGGGACAGGATATCTAGTGAAGGGTCTGCACACTGCCTATAAAGGTTGATCAAACATGACTGAACTCAACACAAAGAGAACTTAACTAAAATAGAAAACTGAACCAAATATAGGCTAAACAACATGTCAATACCCTATTCAACAATGACCTATAGATGCCAACCAATCCATATCCCATATGCCAATATCATCTGTAACCTATCTATATATATAGACCTCTCAGTCTTAGGTGAAACTACCACTATATTCAAGGACAGGCTCTGGTCATGGGTGCCCTACTGGAAAGGGTAAGAGAAATTAATAAATCATCAAGGCTGTAAGGTATACTAACATCCTATATAGAAACTGGTTGGTCAGGGAATTATCTACAATGGATTATTATTCTAATACCAATGCTAACTATCATCTCTAGGGTACAGACACTCTACAAGTCGTCACATCATTACATTATGAAAGAACTACATATGAATAAGCTCTACAAAACTAAATACCCCTACTCCTAAGTTATTTGATGATGGAATACAACAACAGAAAGGTATGATAATCATATGCGTTTGTCCCAAAATCATGTTGTTCAGATCTTCGTCATGATAGTGAGCAAGGCTACGATAATCACAGAGTCCTTGACTAAGATACATACCTCTAGGTTCATGGTATTTAAAATTTTTGCATTACCGCATGCGACGGCAAAAACCTTAAATTCCCACACCCGAGAAATACGTCCAAAATCTGACTATATGTCCTCACTATGCCAGCTAACACGACTATCGAAGATTCTAGATCCCATAACTGAGGTGACCTAGCCCATATGATTTTCTCAGAAGAAAAACAAACATAACAAAAGAGCAACATGACAAAATTAATCAATCAGCAAGGAACAGATGGAATCGGATTTTAAAGTAGTTATAAAAGACAATTGCGGGAATGGAATCGAGAAGAACGGAACTTGCAGCAAGATCTCCAATGGTCTGTGCATCCTCGACTGTCCTGACGATTGCTCGCCCTGCTGGTTTCCCCTGGTCTGCTGCTGATGCTGCATGAACCGTTACTGCTGAGAGAAATCAGAAATGACGGGAAAAAGTCTCTGTACAGACAGAGGTGCACCTCCAATGTAGCAGAAATGCCAACCTGAGTCGGCACAACAGGAGCTGCGGTCTCGAGGCCCTGTTGAACAGGACGAGAGGTGGCAAGCCTCTCGATAGTATTTTTCGAACCGGAGCGATGAGATCGTGTCTCCATAACCATCATGAAGACAGATCAAAACAAGAAGTAATTTCTGAGAATGAAGCAAAAATTCAAAGGAGGACAGTTTATATTCAAGGGAAGTCAATAAGCAACAATTTAGATAAAAGGAATCTGATTAAGAGTTTTTCCTAATGTGATTGAGTATCTTCAAAAATATCCTAATCCTACTGCAGGTTGTAGTGATACTCTAGTTCGAATACCACTACACAAACTTGACCTACATGGGCCACCACTAAAAACGTGTCACGACCCGCACCCTAGAGTAAGGGCACGAGAAGTGGGTACGTCCAGCCTACGCCGCAGTGTCGGCGGTAGAACGCTGTCCTAGGTCACAATATCTAACAATATAATGCTAAGCAGTTTATACTCCCCGAATGGGGGTGACATAGCAGAATGTAAACTCAATCACAACTAAGGAAGAAGAAGCACGATATGATATAGAACTCAAATGAAATACAGATGATCAGAAGAGTCTAAGTGTCTAAGATAACAACTCAGCAAACATCCAGAAATATAAAGTCTCAACTACAGTGTATGAAAGAATATATACAATCCAGATCTCAAATGACAGAAATAGTAAAACCTAGACTAAACTAGTCCCAAGACAACATAAGTAAGATAAAGCCTAACTAAACTAGTCTAGGCAGTAGGGGTAATGTCATCAGCTAGAGCTGGGTCCTCCTGAGAGTCCAGCTCACAAGTGTCGTCTAGGGCTGTCCCATAGAAGGTGTCAACACCAGCCTCATCCTCGTCCTCTGTAAACATTTAACGGTGCCCAATCAGGACGGAGCTAGCACAATACATCTCAACAGTTCATAGCAGGTTAGAAAATATAAACATGCAGTAAAGTAAGATACAGGAAACTGAAAGAAAGTACATAATGTAAACAGAGAGAGAACGGTAATAGAAATATCTAATATAAGTAGAGAACTAACAGTGGCTAGTGAGTCAGAGTACAATATAAACATGTGAATGGCATAGGAGATTCTGATGAGACACTATGGAGGTGATCAGATGAGATACTACTTGGGTATTATTCACATGCCTACTTCTACTCCCCCGTACCCCTAATCAATACACAAGGATCCAGCCAGGTTATGTTATGATCCATGCAATGGCCCACAAGGGGTGATACATGGTAGTCCCATAAATGGGGATTCTAGGAAAGCCCATAAATGAGGGATTCAAGGAAGACTCTGTGATAATGAGAGTACATGTCACAAGTGATTCAATGAACCATGAAGCATAGAGATACACCATGTAAGTGAAACGCACAGAACATGTAGTATCCGATGCTCTCTGAGGGGATAACATCTCAAGAAGGGATCCATATAGTACTAATCCGTGTGACCAACGTGACAGTATCAAGTAAAGTAATTTAAAGCAGGAGAATAATTCTAACAGGATATAAAATAATCAAAGAATGTACTCGCCTGGTATCCTGAATGTCCGAAGAGAATATACTGTCCGAGGAGTGGTATCTGTCTCCTATAGAACAGTACAAGTCACAACATGTCTAAAATAATGAAATAGACTGCTACAATGCATCTACATGATATTGGGGTCAATCTAGGCCAAAGTCAACTCTTGGTCAACCATGGTCAACTACACTAGTCGAACTAGGTCAACTAAACCATTCCAAGTCTAAACCTAGACTAACAAGTCATTCTAGTCAATCTAGGCCTAACCAAGCCTACTAAACCTAAGCACACCAATACAAACAATGTCAGGGTATAACACACAAGTTTTATGTATATATCAAGGAATCTCTATTTACACATTTAGATATATATATATATATATATATATATATATATATATATATATTACATATATATAGAGAAGGGGATATATAAATCAAGGCAATGTGTGTGTGTGTGTATATGTGTTCCTGTGTGTGACAGAAATGTGAGAGTGTGGTGAATGAGTGTGGCATGTGTGTGTAGAGTGGATGTGTGTCTTAACAGAGTAATGTGTGAACCTATCCTTGTGTATAGCAAGTGGGTAGGTGTAGCATGGCAAGGGGTTTATGTTCAAAGGTTAACATGGCAAAAAGGGTTGTTAGCAAGTTAGAGGGTTAACATATAGTGTGTGTTTGTGAGCTGAAAACAGTGTTCAAACATGTGTGTGCACATTGGGATATATGAGAGTGTTAATGTGAGATTAGGGTGTGAGTGTCATAGGCTTGTATATATATGCGGGATATCCTGTGTGTTCATAGGCATGTAGGTATGTACATATCCATGTGTGTCTAACACAGGCTACATGTTACAGAAATATGTATGTAGGCTGAAATCAATGTGCAAGAGTGGAAAACAGCGTACTTGTGTGTAGGCTAGTATAGTGTGACAGTGTACTAGATACTAGGATAGGCATGTTCCTGTGTGTGTGTGTACAATGAAATCCCAGGAACCCAAATGACAGGAAAGCAGTGTCCAAAGTGTCTCATGTTCAGTGTTCAAGTTATCATTTTCAGGAATCAATTTACAGTTAACAGTGAGGTAGGAAATCATGCCCAGGTTTACCAAAACAGTGCTCAATGTAATCCCAGGTTTCAAACTCAAGTGACAGGATAATAATATAACTCAGGTTTTTACACAAAAAGGAAATTCTCAGATTTCTTTTATACTTAACAGTCAAAACCCATAGGTATACACATAGGTAATGTATCAAAACCATTTCAGTTTTCTGAATCTCAGATATTGAAATCAAACCCAATCTAATCATGACTGAAATCTCAGTTTTACTCTAACAGTGAATCAAACTAATTTCAGTGAATACAAGGTGAACCCAGGTTCAAATGTCTCAGAAATTCAAAGATCATAAACTCAGGTTTAGGATTCCTATTCAGGTTTATTAAAGCATTCATCTCAGGAATTGAAGAACAGTGGTATACAAATATACAAGTGTAGAGTGTGTGTGTGAAAATGTGAGGGAAAAATCTGTGTGTCTCAGATTTGAATAATCAGTGAATCACCACAACCCAATAACCAAATCGAACCTAAAACCTAACAAAATCTGTAAACAATCAACCTAGCAGATACTAATACATATGTACAATCGATTTAATGTGACAAATAATCATTAGAATCAGTTGAACTGGAATAAACTCAGAATATAAAAAAAATAGATAGCATGTATCAGTCAATTTGGGAATTCAATGAATTCGAAATCAATAAACCATCAAAATGATTCATTAACAAACCCTATCATTTTATCAATATATAACCATAATTAAACCACATTAATTTCATGATAAAAACATTTAAAAGTAAATTGAAATGGGAGGGAATAGTGTACACAAACACTGATACTTGACAGTATCAGTCAATTAGGAGATTTCCTATTTAAATATTGAAACAGCAGTAAAAGTCTAGATAATTGGTTGGCAATTAATATTCAACATGTGTTCGTGCTGTACATAAAGTATCGTGTCCAAAAGCACCAGACACAAGTGTCCAAACCACACAAACCCAAATATACTGAACTGGGTTCAGTCGACTGTACACTCGTATCCAGTACGGGTCGAATCCCTCACTCGACATGAACCCAATGGACACGTGGTCTTGGGGGGTGTCGTGTCAGACATTTCCCCACGGCCCGTGTCAAAGGATATATGTCCTCGAGTCCAAAAATAGTCGCACGACCCTGCGGGTAGCAGGACAGTGCAGTCCACGCACGTATGGGCGTGTCCACGAGTCGAGCTCGACACAAACTCAACACGAACCCAGCTCAGTCGTGTAGAAATCCATAAGCGACCTAAAAATGGGTATTCCTATTCAAACACATCCCTAAAATAGGATCAAAATGCTCACTGTGGCATTTCGTCGAACACCTAGGAACCTAGACTAATACGTGTCCGATACGGACACGTAAAGGACACGAAAAGACACGAATCCTATTCCTACAGTTAGAGGATGCCTAGGGCTATGCAACCATGCCAAGAAATCGAAATCTAATGGTAGAATAGGAAGTTACCTATGTGGTGCTCCTCCTCGAGAAAGCTCAAATAATAGAGATCCTTCCTAGCTAGCTCAAAGCCCCAATAGAGTCCAAAACTGAAGTTAACCTCCACCAACAGTAGGAGAACAGAAATTAGGTTACAATGCAAGAAGTTTGATTGAAAATAGATGAGTTTTGATCAAAATAGAAAAGGTTGAAAGAAGAACAAACCTTGCTCTTGAAAAAAATAGAGGAATGAACAAAAGAGGCAAGAAAATTTGAGAGGCATTAAATAGGGGGTGGGTGTGGATCCCTAGGCCAGCCCATTTTTCTAGGGTTAGGGTTTTGGGAAAACAAATCAAGGGCTCTCCTATCATCTAGTCAAATCAAGGGTCTAGAATCTAGGTTTCACACTAGTCTAAGTTGCAACCTAGTTAGTTCTAACCAATCATGACTTAAAACCAACTAACAAATGCTAACTAAAACTCACTATGGCTAACTAGACTAGCTATGACTAATCTAGGTTAGGTCCAATCTAGGTTAGGCTAATCTAAACTACATGGAAATCTATTAACTAGTATTTAAACCACACCATTCTAATTAATCATATTAAATTCCAAATAATATATATTAAATTCAAATAATTCAAAAATAACAAAAATACCCTCAAACTAGAAATGATAAATGAAATACCCCAATCACATGGCTAGGCTCTAGGTCACTTATCTCTAGGGTTACACTAGAAAAACACCAAATCACAAGTCATGATTTTAAATAGTTTAAAAATGATTAAAAATCACCAAAAATTATAATATAAAATAAATATCAATAAATAATAATTATAATTACAAAATTTCAAAATTACCCTCATCTGAAAAACTGGGTGTTACACGATGAATAAGTGCCGCAAGTGTAGCCTGCCGCATAGTGCCGCATGGTGATGCAGCCTACTGCATAGTATAGCCTGCCGTATGGTGATGCAGCCTGCGATATAGTGCAGCCTGCTGCATAGTGTAGCCTACCGCATAGTGCCGCATGGTGATGCAGCCTATGGCATAGTGCAACCTGCCGCATAGTGCAGCCTGTCGCATAGTGCCGCATGGTGACGCAGCCTACGACATAGTGCAGCCTGCCGTATAGTGCCACAACATACGACATAGTGCCGCAGAATATCGTATAGTACCGCAGAAGGCTGCATAGTACCGCAGAATGCCGCATAGTGCCTATTTTGGCTGTTTTATGTCCTATTTGGCTGAATTATGGTCATAATTTCTTTCAACTCCCTACATGAAAGTTGTAGATCTTTTTCTTGGCTTCAAGAATACAATACTAGCTATTTATGTAAGTTTCTCTCATTTATGATAATGTAAGGATAGAACATGATAGTGGCCCGTTGTGGTACACTCTTAACAAGTAACATGACATGATAGTGGCCCGTTGTGGCATACTCTTAACAAGTAACCTTGACACTATAATGACCTGATTGTGGCCCGTCGTGGCGCACTCTTGACAAGTAATTCTGACATGTAATCTTGAATGTTGTTGTGACGACTATCTTGACATGCTGAGTAATAACTCGTCTTGACACCGTGGGTGATAATTCTTGAATGTGCTTGTATAAGCTACCAGTCTCGCCTTGTATCATGTCTAGGACTTGCATCCCTAGTTACCGCGGTCAGGGATTCATGCTGAATCTGACTAGGTTAATTACTAGATTGATCAAAGTAGCTCATATAGAGAGATGTTTCCAGTTACAGGCGATCCCGTTATTCCGGCCACACCTGATGGACTTGTAGCCTGCCGACGAGTAGGACACATTTCCAGCCCACTGACATGTAAGGTATTTCTTGAAATAAGTAATGTGTACACTGTCATGTGTTGCACTCAAAGTCACCTAATAATTCTTGATAACTCTTACATGAACCTCGCCTGGATAACCTGGATAGCTGCAGGGCTTGTGACTGCCAGAACATCTTATTGCATATTACTAGTAACTAGGCTTATGATAATCCTAGTTAGTTAAAGTATCAAGCCGTACTCTTTGCTTGGCCGTAAATGTTGGATGGAGTCCAATCCTGTCTAGTCTTGTTTAGATCCAGTACATGGCTATCTCATGACATGCTTGCTTACGCCTTACTTTTAGCAATAAATGGATAGAGACCCTATTACAACCCGCACCCACTGTGAGGGTACGAGAATGTAACAATGCCCAGCCTACGCCGCAGTGTCGGCGGTAGAACGCTGTTCTAGGTCATGAACTAAAACTAACATAATATGAATACTCTCCATAAGGAGGCCAACACAGAGGTATAACTCAATCACAATCTATAGATAGAATATGGCACGATGAAATAGATAAAGAAATCCTCAACTGAGGTACAACAGAAATAAAATAACAAGCCTCACCAACTACCAATCTCAACATCTAAAATATACAACTCTGAAAATAAAGACAACAGCTAAAACATGGAAAGAAATAGTCTAAGATATCTACACTAAGCAAGGGTAACATCCTCAGCAGCTGCCTGAACCTCCCCAGGGGTCCAGGTCGTGAGTGTCATCTAGGCAAGCTCCAAAGTAAGGGGTGCAGGGTTCCTCATCATCCTCTGTAAAATTTTTAACAGGTCCAGTCAGGACGGGAGCGAGCACAGTACATCTCAACAGTTTATAGCAGGTTAGAAAATATAATCATGCAGTAAAGTAAGATATAGATACTGAAGGAAATGTAGTATGTAAACAGAGAGAGAACTGTAATAGAAATATCTACTATAAGTAGATAGCTACCAGTGACCAGTGATTTAGAGTACAAAGTCAATATGTGAACGGCTTGATTTGCACATGGCTACACTAAAGAGACGTACATGGCTATTCTACTTTGGAATTGTTCACATGGCTATTTATTCTCCTCCGTACCCCCAATTAATACACAAGGATCCAACCAGGTTATGTTATGATTCTATGTAATAGCCCCCGAAGGGTGGTAAGCCCCCGAAGGGTGATATGCCCCCAAAGGATGATAAGCCCCCGAAGGGTGATATGCCCCCAAAGGGTGATAAGCCCCCGAAGGGTGATATGCCCCCAAAGGGTGATAAGCCTCCGAAGGGTGATATGCTCCCAAAGGGTGATAAGCCCCCGAAGGGTGATACATAGTAGTCCCATAAATGGGATAAGGATTCAAAGAAGACTCTGTGATCATATGGGTATATGTCACAAGTGATCAAAGAACCAAAGAAGCATATGATACGCCATGTAAGTAAAACACACAGAACATAGAGTACCCGATGCTTCCTGAAGGGATAACATCTCAAGAAGGGATCCATATAGTACTAATCCGTGTGACCAACGTGACAATATCAAGTAAAGTAATTTAATGCAGGAAATAATTCTAAGCAAGTTATGAAATGATCAGAGAATGTACTCGCCTCGTATCTGAATGTCTGAAGTAAGTGTACTGTCCGAGATGAGATACCTGACTCCTAGTTAGAGCAACACAAGTCAAGATGTATACAGGGGATAATAAATGTAATCTACTATGCATCTGTATGCTGTCTAGGTCAAACTAGACTAAAGTCAACCCTTGGTCAACTCCAGTCAACTATACTAGTCAAGGCTAGGTCAAACTAAACCAAACAAGTCTCGCTAAGCCTAACCAGCCTATTCTAGCAATCACACACAAATCACAAGTCATACTAGACTATCAACGCACAACCATTGGTGTATTCATACCATACACATAGGCCTTATGCCCTATAGTCCACGTCACACATATTTCATATATTATATTTATATACTACTACATATTGATATACCATATGATTATTATTATTAAGCATATAGAAAGTATATATATACACATAGAAGGGTATGGAAAACAATGCACATGTATGTGTGTGATATAGGAACCAATGTTTGTGTGTACATGTGTAATATGACATGAACAAGTTTGTGTGTGTGTGTGAATGTTATGCATTAATGTGTCAACTTCAGGTTTAGTATATGTGGGTTATGAAGGTTCCATGTAGGCAATGTGTTCAGAAATTTAGGAAGTTTTAGGACATGCTTTGTATTCATGTATACATTACATACATGCTTACCTACATACTTGCATACATATATGCATAAATACATATAGATTTATGATACCTATATTATATACATTACAACATATATACTCATATATATGCAAGGAGGGAAAGGAGAGGGGAATGTAGAGCATGTGTGTGTGTATAGAGTGTTAGGGTGAGAGAAATGACAGATGTGTGCTTGTCTGTGTAGAGGGTGTGTGGATGTGTGATAGGATAGTGAGGCATGTGTGTGTTTAGGTGTGTGTGAGTGTAGTGAAGAGTGAGAGGGTGACAGTGTAAAATTCAGTGAGGTGTGAGTGTGGGCTATGCATGTGTGATAGAGGACAGTGAGACCATTTACAAGTGTGGATAAATATGTGTGAAAACAGTGAGCAATCTCAGATTTACACATAGGAATACCCCCCCAATCTAAGTTAAAACACAACCTAAAATCAGTTCATATTCACATAAAAGAACCCACAAATTAGTTTACATAATTCAGTTTTAAAACCCAACTTGAATTCCCAGATTTCAGTGAAAAGTTCCCTCTCTAAACTCAGTTTTCAAATATTAAACAATCAGTTCAAACCAACACATATATCACATCCCAATCTCAGTTAACATATTGAACTCAAAACCAGTTTTTTTTCCAGAATACCATTTAAACCCAACTTCTTTTCCAGTTTTGCAGTCCCATTCCATTTCCAGATTTCACATACAACTCAGATTTAAGTATTAAACATTTCCCCCCTTCATCCTCAGAATTTGAGTACTAACAAAAGTTCAACAACTCATATAATCACATAAAACCCATGAAAACAGTCCTTTAATGAATTCTCAGATTTCAGAACCCAAACCACATCAAATCAACCCAAATTTCAACACACTATTAGATAATACATAGGGGTACACATTAGAGCTATAATAACATGCAATTAACAGTTTAATTAGGTTAAAAATGATTGCCAAATTCGAATTTAACAACCTGGACAGTACAGTAAAATATGCACAGATAGTGGATATCAGGAATTTAGGAAAAAGAGGAATGAACAATGAAAATTAGATTAAAATACTAAATTTAAGGTTGGTAAATTATAAACACAAAGTGTACATGTCGTGTGAAGTGTTTGTGTCCACAAAAGTGGACACAAACGTGTCCAATTAACACAAAACCAAAAACAAGAAAAACTGGAAACAGACCACTGCAACAGCGTGCACGTGTTCACGTCGTTCGTGTCCACGACACGACACGACACAACCCACGTGGTTGTGTCCCAGGGTCGATCTAGACTAGGGCTAGGGATAGGGCACCCTGACACGTGTCCACGTCGCGTGTACGCAAAACGAGACACGCGTATCGGTGGCTAAAAACCACAGCCACTGAAATAGTGTAAAACCCGTGCACGTGTTCGTGCGTGTCCGACACGACATGTGGGCTCGTGTAACTTGACACATGGGGTGGCAGACATTGCCCCTTGATGTGTGTCAAGTCTCAAGTGTCGAGGTGGCGTGTCCGTGTCGCAATCGAGCCCGAGTGGCAGGGCACGCACAATGCCCGCACGCACGTGTGCACGACCGCGTGTACACGTGCCCGACACGACTCGACACGACACTAAGACTCGACACAAACTCCAAAAACGTGTAAACGAGACCAAAAACTAAAATCCTATTCAAACAAAATTTCAAAAATCATACGAAAAGCCCATTGAGGCATTTCAATAAACACATTAAAAATGATACTGATACGTATCAAAAAAGGACACGAAAGGACAAGAAATTTTAGGGTTTCCTATTCCTACAGTTAGGTTAGGTCTAGGGCTCCCTAATGATGCAAAAATTACAGAATTCTATGATGAGGAATTGAATATACCTATGAGTATCAAAAGCTTCAAAAAGCTCCACAAAGAGGTGCTCCTCTTGATGGCCAAACTCCTCAAATGCTCTCCAAATTTGAGAATACTTGATACCAACAGCAAGAGACCATTGATTAGATCCTAATGGAAGAAATTCCAATCAAAAAGGAGTCCTATTGATTAAACTAGAAAGGAATTAATGAAGGCTTACCTATTTCATTAAGAAATGAAGAACTATTAAAGAAAGAGGCACAAATCCCCATAGAGACATTATACAGGCAAGGGGGGTCTCTTGGCTGGTCATAATAGTTAGGGTTATGGTTTTTAGGTTTCATCCTATGGCTAGGATTGAATCAAGGGAAATAGTTGGCCTAGAACAAAGGGTTCTATCCTAGTTTCTTGCAAATCACTTAACCATAACTAAACTTGACTCAACCCCCTAACCAACCCATCTAATTCTCAAAGTGGCTCACTAAGTTAGTTATGACCCATCTAGGTTAGGTCCAATTTAGGTTAGGCTACCAAGGTCATTGCTAGTCAAAGTCAACCTAGTCAACCCTCATTCAAACAATTCAAAAATAATTTCTAAAAATTCCCATAAATTCAAATAAATTATAATAAAATCAAATAACCCCAAAAATGTCAAAAATACCCTAATCACATGGCTAGGCTCTAGGGTAGGCAGTCTCTACTATTCACTAGCAAAACACAAAAAATTACAAGTCATGAATTTAAATAGTTTAAAAATAATTAAAAATCACTAAAAATCATAATATGAAATAAATATCATTTAATAATAATTATAATTACAAAATTTCAAAATTACCCTCTTCTGGAAAACTGGGTATTACAATCCTACCCACCTTATAAAAATTTTGTCCTCAAAATTAAGATGGTAGCAGTCCTTCTAGGTTAAACACCCCACAATCAAAGTCTCAAACATACCGTCAGATAATCATATGCGTCTGTCCAAAATCATGATACTCAGAATCTTCGTCGTGCTAGTGAGCAAGGCTACGATAATCACAGAGTCCTCGACTAAGGCACATACTTATAGAATCGTGGTATTTAAAATTTTTGCATTGCCGCATGCTTGGCAGCAAAAACCTTAAATTCCTACACCTGAGATATACGTCCTAAATCTGACTATATGTCCTCACTATGCCAGCTAAACACGACTATCGAAGATTCTAGATTCCATAACTGGGTGACCTAGCCTATATGATTTATCTCAGAAGAAATCAAACATAACACAAGAACAACAGGACAAAATTGATAAATCAACAAGGAACAGAAGGAATCAAAATTTCAAGACAGTTATAAGAGGCAATTGCAGAATTTGAGTCAAAAGAACGAAACCTACAACTAGATCTCCAACGGCCTGAGCATCCTCGACTGTCCTGGCAAAAGCTCGCCCTTGCTGGCCTCCCCTGGCCTGCTGCTGATGCTGCATGTACCTCTGCTGCTGAGTCGGTAAGGGTAATCCTCTCTGCTGGCCTACCGGGGCCCTAGCTCCTGCTCCCTGAACTGTCTGTCCCGATAACTCGGGACACTCTCTCAGACGATGATCGGATCCTCCGCAAAGCAAACATCTGCCCAGCCTCTTCCGGCATTCGCTCCAATCGTGCCCTGGTCTCTTGTAAAAAGGGCAAATGATAACAAGCTGCTGTCCCGGGGTCTGCTGCTGCCTCTGCGCCTGCTGCGCCTGCTGAAAGGGTACGCGGTTCTAAAACTGCCGCTGCTGAAGGTAGACCCTCGGCTGCTGGTACTGCTGTTGAAACTGTAGAAGTAGCATCTGCTGCTGAAACTGTAGAGGTAGCATCTGCTGCGGATACTGCTGCTGAAATTGTAGGGGTAGCATCTACTGTGGATATTGTGGCTGAATCTGCAAGCGGGACATGTGATGCGGATACTGCTGCTGAATCTGCAGGTGGGGCCTCTTGGCCGGGCCCGTACTGCCACTAGCTCCCTGAGTGTCTCGCATCCTCTTCTCCTTCAGCCCAAGATCGTCCTCCGCTGTCATGGCTTCTACCAGAATCTGCTCGAAAGTGGCGTCGCGGTCGCTCTTGGTATATGACTTGATCTCTCCGATCAAACCCTTGCGGAACCTCCTCGCCTTCCCGACCTCGGTAAGATCCTCGATGAATCTGCTCAAACGGCTGAACTCTCCAGCGTACTCCTCAGCGGTCTGGTTCCCCTGAACCAAACTCTCGAACTGCGCCTCCAAAGCACGGAGTGCTGTATCAGGAAAGAATTTCTCCTTGAACAGTTTCTTGAACGCTGCCCAAGTCTGACCGGCTATACCAACCCTCGGGTCCGTCTGGTAACAGGTACGGGCCAAGTCCTGCATCTGACTGGCGGCTGCCTCGATCTGTAATCCTGCTGGTATCTGTGCCAATCGGAATATCTCCTCAATGTGCTCTATCCAATCGTCAGCGTATATGATGTCCTTTGTACCCTTGAAGTCTTGGGGTCCCATCTTCTTGAAGGAATGGATGTCTGGAGTCCTCGGCTGATACGGCTGCATCTGGCCTCCCTGTGACTGAGCAGCCACCAGCTCTACTGTCGTCCTGACCAACTGGTGAGTATCTTGTATGCTCTGTCGGATATCAGGAGACTGGCTCTGCTGTATCTGCTGCTGAAACTCCAAGAATCGTTGGAAGAGGGTAAACACCTGAGCCGCATCTACTGTCCCTGACGG
The DNA here is from genome assembly GCA_029216955.1 of Iris pallida. NCBI lineage: Eukaryota > Viridiplantae > Streptophyta > Magnoliopsida > Asparagales > Iridaceae > Iris > Iris pallida. The sequence continues at coordinate 8,296,845 of JANAVB010002794.1, read as the reverse complement.
TAACTGCTGCTGGTACATATCTGGAATGACGGGGGAAGACCTCCGGACAGGTGGAGGTACACTCCCAAAGGCTGCAGAAGCTCCTATATGAGCAGAAATAGAGGGTGCTGTGGTCCTAGCGTCCATAATCAGGCGAGGGGTGGTAGGCCTCTCACCAGCGTCTGCAGGGCTAGAGCGATGCGATCGTGTCTCAATCACCATCCTGGAGACAGATCAAACAAGGAATCAATACTGAGATAGAATCGATAATTCAAGGGAGGACAATTATTCAAGGAAGCAATCTTCAGCAGGAATTTAGATGGCAGGAATCCAGTTAAGAGTTTTTCCTAATGTGATTGAGTACCTCAAAAATAATCCTAATCCTAATACAGGCTGTAGTGGTACTCTACTTCGAATACCACTACATAAACTCGACCTGCATGGGCCACCACTAAAAATGTGTCACGACCCGCACCCACTGTGAGGGTACGAGAACGTAACAACGCCCAGCCTACGCTGCAGTGTCGGCGGTAGAACGCTGTTCTAGGTTATGAACTATAACTAACATAATATGAATACTCTCCATAAGGAGGCCAACACAGAGGTATAACTCAATCACAATCTATAGATAGAATATGGCACGATGAAATAGATAAAGAAATCCTCAACTGAGGTACAACAGAAATGAAATAACAAGCCTCACCAACTACCAATCTCAACATCTAAAATATACAACTCTGAAAATAAAGACAACAGCTAAAACATGGAAAGAAATAGTCTAAGCTATCTACACTAAGCAAGGGTATCATCCTCAGCAGCTGCCTGAACCTCCCCAGGGGTCCAGGTCGCGAGTGTCATCTAGGCAAGCTCCAAAGTAAGGGGTGCAGGGTTCCTCATCTTCCTCTGTAAAATTTTCAACAGGTCCATTCAGGACGGGAGCAAGCACAGTACATCTCAACAGTTCATAGCAGGTTAGAAAATATAATCATACAGTAAAGTAAGATATAGATACTGAAGGAAATGTAGTATGTAAACAGAGAGAGAACTGTAATAGAAATATCTACTATAAGTAGAGAGCTACCAGTGACTAGTGATTTAGAGTACAAAGTCGACATGTGAACGGCTTGATTTACACATGGCTATACTAAAGAGGCGTACATGGCTATTCTACTTTGGAATTGTTCACATGGCTATTTATACTCCCCCGTACCCCCAATTAACACACAAGGATCCAACCAGGTTAAGTTATGATTCTATGTAACAGCCGCCGAAGGGTGGTAAGCCCCCGAAGGGTGATATGCCCCCAAAGGGTGATAAGCCCCCGAAGGGTGATATGCCCCCAAAGGGTGATAAGCCCCCGAAGGGTGATATGCTCCCAAAGGGTGATAAGCCTTCAAAGGGTGATACATAGTAGTCCCATAAATGGGATAAAGATTCAAAGAAGACTCTGTGATCATATGGGTATATGTCACAAGTGATCAAAGAACCAAAGAAGCATATGATACGCCATGTAAGTAAAACGCACAGAACATAGAGTACCCGATGCTCCCTGAAGGGATAACATCTCAAGAAGGGATCCATATAGTACTAATCCGTGTGACCAACATGACAGTATCAAGTAAAGTAATTTAATGCAGGAAATAATTCTAAGCAAGTTATGAAATGATCAGAGAATGTACTCGCCTCGTATCTGAATGTCTGAAGTAAGTGTACTGTCCGAGATGAGATACCTGACTCCTAGTTAGAGCAACACAAGTCAAGATGTATACATGGGATGATAAATGTAATCTACTATGCATCTGCATGCTGTATAGGTCAAACTAGACTAAAGTCAACCCTTGGTCAACTCCAGTCAACTATACTATTCAAGGCTAGGTCAAACTAAACCAAACAAGTCTCGCTAAGCCTAACCAGCCTATTCTAGCAATCACACACCAATCACAAGTCATACTAGACTATCAACACACAACTATTGGTGTATTCATACCATACACATAGGCCTTATGCCCTATAGTCCACATCACACATATTTCATATATTATATTTATATACTACTACATATTGATATACCATATGATTATTATTATTAAGCATGTAGAAAGTATATATATACACATAGAAGGGTATAGAAAACAATGCACATGTATGTGTGTGATATAGGAACCAATGTTTGTGTGTACATGTGTAATGTGACATGAGTAAGTTTGTGTGTGTGTGTGTGAATGTTATGCATTAATGTGTCAACTTCAGGTTTAGTATAGGTGGGTTATGAAGGTTCCATGTAGGCAATGTGTTCAGAAATTTAGGAAGTTTTAGGACATGCTTTGTATTCATGTATACATTACATACATGCTTACCTACATACTTGCATACATATATGCATAAATACATATAGATTTATGATACCTATATTATATACATTATAACATATATACTCATATATATGCAAGGAGGGAAAGGAGAGGGGAATGTAGAGCATGTGTGTGTGTATAGAGTGTTAGGGTGAGAGAAATGACAGATATGTGCTTGTGTGTGTAGAGGGTGTGTGGATGTGTGATAGGATAGTGAGGCATGTGTGTGTTTAGGTGTGTGTGAGTGTAGTGAAAAGAGAGAGGGTGACAGTGTAAAAATTAGTGAGGTGTGAGTGTGGGCTATGCATGTGTGATAGAGGACAGTGAGACCATTTATAAGTGTGGATAAATATGTGTGAAAACAGTGAGCAATCTCAGATTTACACATAGGAATACCCCCCCAATCTAAGTTAAAACACAACCTAAAATCAGTTCATATTCACATAAAAGAACCCAAAAATCAGTTTACATAATTCAGTTTTAAAACCCAACTTGAATTCCCAGATTTCAGTGAAAAGTTCCCTCTCTAAACTCAGTTTTCAAATATTAAACAATCAGTTCAAACCAACACATATATCACATCCCAATCTCAGTTAACATATTGAACTCAAAACCAGTTTTTTTTTTCATAATACCATTTAAACCCAACTTCATTTCCAGTTTTGCAGTCCCATTCCATTTCCAGATTTCACATACAACTCAGATTTAAGTATTAAACATTTCCCCCCTTCATCCTCAGAATTTGAGTACTAACAATAGTTCAACAACTCATATAATCACATAAAACCCATGAAAACAGTCCTTTAACGAATTCTCAGATTTTAGAACCCAAACCACATCAAATCAACCCAAATTTCAACACACTATTAGATAATACATAGGGGTACACATTAGAGCTATAATAACATGCAATTAACAGTTTAATTAGGTTAAAAATGATTGCCAAATTCGAATGTAACAACCTGGACAGTACAGTAAAATATGCACAGATAGTGGATATCAGAAATTTAGGAAAAAGAGGAATGAACAATAAAAATTAGATTAAAATACTAAATTTAAGGTTGGTAAATTATAAACACAAAGTGTACATGTCGTGTGAAGTGTTTGTGTCCACAAAAGTGGACACAAACGTGTCCAATTAACACAAAACCAAAAACAAGAAAAACTGGACACAGACCACTGCAACAGCGTGCACGTGTTCACGTCGTTCGTGTGCAGGATACGACACGACAAAATCCACGTGGTTGTGTCCCAGGGTCGACCTAGACTAGGGCTAGGGATAGGGCACCCTGACACGTGTCCACGTTGCGTGTACGCGACACGAGACACGCGTATCAGTGGCCAAAAACTACAGCCACTGAAACAGTACAAAACCCGTACACATGTTCATGCGTGTCCGACACGACACGTGGGCTCGTGTAACTTGACACACGGGGTGGCAGATATTGCCCCTTGATGTGTGTCAAGTCTCAAGTGTCGGGGTGGCGTGTCCGTGTCGCAATCGAGCCCGAGTGGCAGGGCACGCACAGTGCCCGCGCACACGTGTGCACGACCGCGTGTACACGTGCCCGACACGACTCGACCCAACACTAAGACTCGACACAAACTCCAAAAATGTGTAAGCGAGACCAAAAACTAAAATCCTATTCAAACATAATTCCAAAAATCACACGAAAAGCCCATTGAGGCATTTCAACAAACACATTAAAAATGACACTGATACGTGTCTAAAAAGGACATGAAAGGACAAGAAATTTTAGGGTTTCCTATTCCTACAGTTAGATTAGGTCTAGGGCTCCCTAATGATGCAAAAATTATAGAATTCTATGGTGAGGAATTAAATATACCTATGAGTATCAAAAGCTTCAAAAAGCTCCACAAAGAGGTGCTCCTCTTGATGGCGAAACTCCTCAAATGTTCTCCAAATCTGAGAATACTTGATACCAACAGCAAGAGAACATTGATTAGATCCTAATGGAAGAAATTCCAATCAAAAATGAGTCCTATTGATTAAACTAGGAAGGAATTAATGAAGGCTTACCTATTTCCTTAAGAAATGAAGAACTATTAAAGAAAGAGGCACAAATCCCCATAGAGACATTATATAGGCAAGGGGGGTCTCTTGGCTGGTCATAATAGTTAGGGTTAGGGTTTTTAGGTTTCATCCTATGGCTAGGATTGAATCAAGGGAAATAGATGGCCTAGAACAAAGGGTTCTATCCTAGTTTCTTGCAAATCACTTAACCATAACTAAACTTGACTCAACCCCCTAACCAACCCATCTAATTCTCAAAGTGGCTCACTAAGTTAGTTATGACCCATCTAAGTTAGGTCCAATCTAGGTTAGGCTACCAAGGTCATTGCTAGTCAAAGTCAACCTAGTCAACCCTCATTCAAACAATTCAAAAATAATTTCTAAAAATTCCCATAAATTCAAATAAATTATAATAAAATCAAATAACCCCAAAAATGTCAAAAATACTCTAATCACATGGCTAGGCTCTAGGGTAGGCAGTCTCTACTGTTCACTAGCAAAACACCAAAAATCACAAGTCATAAATTTAAATAGTTTAAAAATAATTAAAAATTACTAAAAATCATAATATGAAATAAATATCATTTAATAATAATTATAATTACAAAATTTTAAAATTACCCTCTTCTGGAAAATTGGGTGTTACAGACCCGGTTCTTTTCAGGCGAAGGGTTACAACTCCGGTCCTTATTTGGTTTAAGGATTGTAACCTGGCTTACAGAATAGTTTCTCGTCCTCTCGTCATTTGTTGCCTTATTTTCATTTCATGTTTTCCTATTATTATTCTTGTTTATGTTCTGACATGCTGGTTTTAGTTCTTAAGTGAAGCCTCCTTAGTGGCACTTGCTCTTTCTGGGGTCTGATCCAGCTGGTTTTGTATGGCCAGATTTTGGAGCAGCACCCGAGGATCTCTCAGCCTTCCAGCCAGATGGTGAACACTAGACATAACTCTATCAATGAGTGGGTTTTATTTTACTCTTCCACTCTATTATAAATTATTCTTTTGAGGCGTTTAGCCGCCGAGCAAGTGTTAGCTCATGTTGAATACTTATATTTCTTGTCTGCCTAAGGGCTGTAACATGATTGAAAAATCCTAGGGTTGATCATGTATGACTGAAACTCTTGCCAGTCCTTACATTTTGTACGACTCGCTTCATGATTATATGTATATAAAATGTATGAGATGCCTTACTATTGAATATCTGATGGTCTAACATTTTGTAACTATTATTACTTGCTTGAGATTGAGACACTAGGCTTATTCTTGACCATAAAAGACTGATGGCTTGTAGATAAACCCTCATACATCTCGACAGCCGTGACCGTATATCGAGGTAGATTACATTTCTATATACGTAGCTGGCTGTGTCCGTCCCCCGCTCTCTAATATTCTGGTTCTGGGGTGTGACATGGTTTAAATGGTGGACCATACAGGTCTTGTAAATCAAGATGTGTGAGGGTTCTACCAGATAGATGTCTCAATCAGCACTCACCTTTGATCTCTACTCGTGTCTTCTAATCTTTCTAAAATCTTGGCCTGGTCACATGCTTATATCCTTGATCTATCTTGGTCCTTCCTTAATGTTCTCCATGTCATTTTCTTCAGTGGCATTGCTCCTGGTCCTGCCGATCAGCCGGAAGGAGAACCACCAGTGAACCAACCTCAATAAGTAGACCAAGCCCAGCTCTCAGGAGCAGCCTCCCGAGTAATGCCTTTCGGGGATCTAAAGCCACCAGTTCAGCCAGCTCAGCCTGTAGAGCCTGACAATAGAGTCTTAGTTGGACTCATCCGGGAATTTCTTGCCTCTCAAGATCATCGGAGCGATGTCCTGCACCAGACAGTAGAGTCATCCATGGGCAGAGTTGGTTATCAAGGTAACAGTGCAGCCAATAATTTCAAGCGCTTGAACCCTCCCTTCTTTGATGGCAGTGAAGATGCTATTGCTGTCGATGCTTGGCTTCAGGACATAGAGGTTATCCTTGAGGCAGCATAGACTTCAGAGGAAAAAAAGGTGACTGTAGTTCGCCGATATTTATTGGACTTAGTCCGTACCTGGTGGACGATGTTAGCAGTTGGATTGGCGACGTCTGTCCCATAGGCGACATTCAGTGACAAGTTTCAGATCAAGTACTTTGATGCAGTGGCTCGATATGATCTGTAGACGAGATTCACCAATTTGAAGCAGATGTGCAGGATGGTCGATGAATACGCGGCCGAGTTTTCTAGGCTTAGTCGGTTTGCTTCTACCTTGGTGGCAACCGAGTTGGATCGAACGTAGCGGTTTCAACAGGGACTCTACCTAGAAATTATTCTAGCTGTGGAGTAGTTCGAGCATCAGACTTTTGATGCTGTCTTGAGGGCAGCTAGGAGGTACGAGTATACCTTGCACAGGATCGTGGACCGAACCGGAAGCAGAAAGAGGTCCCATGGACAGATGAGTCTGTCCTCAGCACCAGCCTCGACAGCTAGGGCTTTGTCGATTGAAGTTCCCCGAAGGGCGAATTCAGTTACATCGGTTCAGCATTCAACACCGACGTACCCTCAGCAACAGAAGCGGAGGCAGTCTTCTGCAATAGGCTGCACTCATTGTGGGAAGCCAGGATACGTTGTTTCAGAGTGTTACAGAGCACAGGGATTATACTTGGCTTGTAGGGCACCGGACCACATGATAGGGTCCTGCCCGAATAGAGCCAGTTCATCATCGTCGAACCTAACTAGTCCATCGGTTAGGGGACCAGCCCTAGCACCAGGGCAGCAGCAACAGCAGTACCAGTCTCCGAGGCCATTGCCGCCTCAGGCGCAAGCCTTCCAGCAGCATAGACCCCAGCAGTATGCCCAGACCCAAGCTCAGATACAGAACCGACAGAGTGGTTTCCAGCAGAGGGGACCAGCACCCAGAGGGCAAGGTCAGGCTATGGTTCTGATCGTGGAGGAAGAGTTAGCTTCGGGTGAGGTGGTGGCATGTACCATTCTCGTTAACTCTTTTCCAATATCAGTATTATTTGATTCAGGTGCATCGCATTCATTTATGTCTGTACGATTTGCTACACGGATATGACTGGAGCCCGAGTCATTATCAGTAAGGCTCAATATACTTACTGGTAACGGTCTTGTGGGAGTAGATAGAGTGTTTTTCTCGTATCGAATCGTAGTTAGCGGTAGAGAGTTTTTCGCTAAGTTGATAGAATTCCAGATGGCCGACTATGATGTGGTCCTAGGAATGGATTGGTTGAAGGAGCAATATGCAAGAATAGACTGCCATATTGGCAAGATTATTTTTGGTATTTTCGGTGAGGCAGAGTTTTCATTCTCTAGGGGCGAAGTAGAACCTTCTCCCTCAGTCTTGCAGATGGCAGTAGCAGAGGCAGTTCAGTTTCCCAGAGTCGTTGAAGAGTTCCCAGACGTGTTCTCCGGAGAGCTTCTAGGCATGCCGCCAGAGAGAGAGAGATAGAGTTTACTATTGATTTGCTTCTAGTGACGGTCCCAGTGTCAGAGAGAGTCTACAGGATGGCACCTTCAGAGTTGGAGATTTTGTACAAGATGATTGAAGAACTCAGAGCCAAAAGATTCATTCGTGCTAGCAGATCACCTTGGAGAGTCCTGATGCTTCTTGTGAAAAAGAAGGATGGTACGTCAAGATTATGTGTTGATTATCGTACCTTGAACTCTGTAACAATTAAGAACATATATCCTCTACCATTGATAGATGACTTATTTGATCAGCTCAGAGGAGCGACAGTATTCTCGAAGATTGACTTGCGATCAAGGTACCATCAGATCAGAGTTAGAGAGCAAGACATCCCGAAGACAGCATTCAGATCAAGATATAGACATTGAGAGTTCCTTGTTATGCCATTTGGAGCGACCAATGTGCCAGCCGTATTCCTGGACCTCATGAATCGTATCTTCATGCCCTATTTGGATCAGTTCGTGACAGTATTTATAAACGACATCTTGATCTATAGCAAGAGTGAAGCAGAGCATGAGCAGCATCTCCGTGTAGTACTTCAAATTCTCAAGGAGCACCAGTTGTACGGGAAGTTCAGTAAGTGTGAATTTTGGCTTGATCGCATTTCGTACTTAGGTCATATCATCACCAGAGGGGGAGTAGAAGTTGACCCCCAGAAGATTATAGCTATAGAAACATGGCCAGTTTCCAGCACCATTGCAGAGGTTCACAGTTTTCTAGGATTGGCGGGCTATTACCAGCGATTCATATCAGACTTTGCTAGGATTTCAGCGCCCTTGACTCAGTTGACCTGCAAGGACATGCAGTTTGCTTGGACAACAGAGTATCAGAGTTTATTTGAGAAGTTGAAGCGAGGATTAATGACGGCCTCCATTCTTACGCTTCCAGATGGGACTGAAGGATTTTCAGTTTATTGTGATGCTTCAGGCAGAGGATTGGGATGCGTATTGATGCAACATGGTAAGGTAGTAGCTTATGCATCACAACGACTTCATGACCATAAGAGGAATTATCCTACCCA
>JANAVB010002794.1:8110489-8285489 GCA_029216955.1 Iris pallida | reverse complement strand
TTTTAAAAATCTCCTTGATACGTCGTGCGTCCCGCCAAACTGGGTGATGTGGTCGTGAACTGAAAGCATTGAAACGTGCGTATCGACTTCGCGGATGTGTGGGCTTTGACGGAATTCAAAATGGTTGCGTGTGCGCGACGAATTTGATGCGTATCCGTATCAATTTACCGTATCGACCCCTTTGAAAATTTCTTAATTACTTTTTGCCCGTTCGTCGAATCGAAACGAAACTTATGCCAGCAGGACCGTACCATTTTTTTGGTCCTATATGCCAAGTTTGGTCCGATTCTGAGAAGGTCGACCGGAACGCCTATTTGGCGGGCCTGCGACCCGCTCCAACGGGCAAAATTGGGCATAGCCCACCAAAATCCAACTTTGGACATACGGTTGGGTTCGTCTCCTCAAACTGGACCTGTAGACATATAGTTTGACGACTTTAGAGACCATAGATTCTGGCATGCATTTCGGTACAAAATGGGTCCAACGGCGAACATCGTTTTGATCCGAAATTACGATTTTGTCCCTGTTCCAGAATTTGACTTTTGGACAGGCATTTTCTAGACATATCTTATATTTCGAACATATTCCTGGTGTTTATTTCAGCATCCGAGGACGTATGCGGGATTTGGCTTTCATCGCTTCGCTATTCTGACGGTTCGAGCTATTGGACGTCGCCCTTTTTGCACACAACCTCAGGCAAGATACCTCGCCACCTTACTCTGTGATTTACATATTCTTATATTCAGTTGTTATTTTCAGCATTTCTTATTTGTTATTATAAAACTGTGCGTCCAAGTCATACTTGGGTGCAAGCGACTCTATCGGTCGTTTTCTTGCTTTTATTTATCTCTCTTGCATCGACTTAGCCTGGTGACCACCCATTGTTGATGAGGTATTGGTATATCTCATACGGCCTTGATACTTAGTTTACTACGTATTGTGAGTCACATATAGGACACGTACTCGGCCGGCCACCGATATATATGAGGCATGCGACAGTTAGGAGTAACTGCCAATAGAATTGCATGCTTGTGGACTTTGCAGTTACTAGAGGGTCATATGAGTCATGGATGTGACTCCACTAGGCATGGGATAGGAAGAGAAGTTCCTTGATATATGGGCCATATATTAATTGCTATTGTACCTAAAGTTTCGTTGGAGACGCAGGTTCACCTTACTATTACTGATTCCCTCTGACGTTCGTCGAACGTTATGGACGGAGACAACTGGTTCTCGAAAGAAGGGACGATGCCACTTCTATACAGCCCGAGTGCCCATATGTGAATGATTGTTCTTTAATGTATGTTTACTATAGTACGGTTAGGCACCCTATCACATGCATCCCTATATTTTCTATATATCACAGTTTATATGGCATGATATTGTGTATCTTGTTACGTCCCTTTGAGGACCTGGTTATCTCTCCAGGTGTGTGCTATTATCATTCACAGGTATACGAGCCATAGCCGTGATCATCTCTATTTCTGCAAGGATGATTGCAATCGGATCGTCTTCGCTTCGCTCGCCAAACTCATTTCATTTTCTATATATTTCTTCCCTTACTTGTTGGTAGTGGATTTGTCTCCACCCAACATATTATACAAAAACATTTTATAGTTGATTATATGATATCTTTTATTCTTACATTTTGTGGATGAGATTAGATTACTCTTGGTTTACTGTATTTTACATCTTATGTATTCATACGAGATTTCCATACATTGGAGTATACTTCGTATGTATGCAGCTGGCATGACAATGTACTTAGTCCTAAGTATTTTGGGACTGGGGCATTACATGTTTTTGTGGTGGCCCATACAGGTCGAGTTTGTCACTTCGGTTACGTTACTGTACCGATGTGAGCCTGCAGATAGGATTAGGATATATGAATCTCATCTACAAGCTTGACTTCCCCCTTTAATTCCAAATCTCGAACTCTCGTCCGACTACCTTGACTTTTTTCTGCTTGATTTCTTTTCTAGCATAAATCTTAACTTTTCCTTCTTGCCCGATAGAAAGGTTAAGAAGACAACTCATACTAGTCATACACGTATTATTTCTCAACCACCCTATTAGCTGACTCTTATAAGTTAGGTAGTATGCCTCACTGTAACGCCCCAGTCCCAAAGTACGTAGGACTAGGAACATAGACATGCCAGCTGTATACATACGAAGTACACTCCAATATATGGAAACATCGTATGAATACATAAGCTGTAAAATGCAGTAGAAACCATAACAACTAATCTCATCCACAAAATAAAGGAAAATAAAGAATTCATATAATCAGTTAAGATATGTCTTTATACAATATGTTGGACGGAGACAAATCCACTACCAACTATGAAAAGAAATACATGATATACAAAAGAATGATTTTTGGCGAACGAAGCAAAGACGATCAAAGTGCAATCATCCTCGAAGAAATAGAGATGATCATGGCCACAGCTAGAACACCTGCGAAAGACAAGAGCACACACCTGGCGAGATAACCAGGTCCTCAGAGGGACGTAACAAGATACATGAAGAACATGCCATATAAATACTGAATATAAAATATGCCATAAATAAAAGTAAGTGACATGACACTAATGAGGTAATCTAACCATACTAAAGTGAACATGCTGTTGAGAAACAATCCTTTCGACGCATGAGCCCTGGCTGTAAACGGCATAGTCCCCATATAGGGCACCAGGGGCCTACGTCCGCAACGTCCAAAGATCGTCAGAGGACATCATGTGCAAGGGGCTACGTCCATAACGCTCTGGAAAACGTCAGAGGGCACCTGGAGCCTGCGTCTCCGGAGGAGCGCACAGGTAATCAGGGAAGTGCAAAGAAGCCCATACGTCAGGTATTATTCTCCTCACCTAATGCACCTATCATGTCGCATCCAGGACCATGTAACACTACTAACCGTCAAGTCTTCTAACATACAACTATTGATAGTTAGACCTAACTCACGTCCTATACGTATCAGTGATCAGCCAACACGCAAGTCCGGATGCTATATGCTACCCACAACTCACACATCTCGTGGTACATCAGTGTCAAAGTTTATGTAATGCACTAAACTAGTGGTAGTCCCTTAACTCCTGGTCCATATGCAATCAAAGGATAATAACAAAATACAGCTAATATCACTGAGCATGTACTAGATCAGGAACTATAATAATAGCAAAGTTAAAAGAACTGAAAATAAATACACAGTGATATACAATAAATAAAATACAGACTAATTTAGAAATAGTAAATTATGGCAAGGTATCTTGTCTGGTAGGACGTCTGGTGTACTGCAATGATCAAGGCGACACAAACTGCGACTTCGGTGTAACAACTATGCAAGGTGACTTCTGATGGTGGCACGGACAGTTCCATTGGGCCCGGAAGGGTCAAATTAGTTAGGGTGGACATAAGGTAGTACATGATTGGCAATGGGATAGGAATAGTGGGACTAGCTACGGACAGGATAAAAATCAAAGGAAATCGGCTAAATAATATATATAAGACTTTCGAAAGATATTCATAATACTAGAAAATAATTTTTTTAGCTAAAATATTCTTTCCAATAAATACTGCGAAAAATAGGAATTGGTTTTAGGAAAAAAACTCTAAGTTTTGAAATAGAATTTCTAAGTAAAAAGAAGAAGGAAAAACTATTTTTTATTAGTCAGAAACAATGCAAAAATACTAGGAAATTATTCTATAGTTTGGAAACTATATATTTTTATAGGTCAAAAATATTTTTGAATAAATAATCTAGAATATTTATTGTAGGTTTAAAACTAGATTTGAGATCTATTGGTAAAGGCAAGTCAATTCCACTATTTTTATTACATATATATCTTTTTACAAAATAATTAATAATAATAATAATAATAACAATACTAAAAGTAATATCATGATACTATTGTACTAATACATGTACTAAAGTTTTATATAAATAATAATAGTAATAAATATACCTTTTATCCAATAAAACCCTACATTATAAAATAATGCCAATGTAACAGTACTTAATGGTAATAATAGTAATAGATAATAATGAAAATAAAAATACTCATATTGGTAATAATTTTTAAGAAACAGAAAACAAGAACAAAAACAACTAATCACAAAATTATTATTATTAATAAATATAATACCTAAAAATTAATTTGTTTTAAGCACACAAAAATATAATAATAAATTTCCTAAAAATCAACACAACTACAGAAGTAGAGCAAAGGAAAAAAAGAAGAAGAGAGAAAGATTTTTAGAGGGTGAGCGAGAGAGTGAGAAGCTGAGAGGGAGAGAGGAGCAGAGAGAGGGAAGATCGGGTCGGAAGAATAGAGGGATCGGGGAGGAGTCGCCGCCGGCTAACGCTGGTGGTGCGGCGGCCGGAGAAGGAGGAAGGGCACGGGGACGGGAGAAAGGGGGCGGATCTGCGCGCGGCGGTTGCGTCCAGGTGCGGGCGCAGCAACGGAGGGCGGAGCGACGCAGTGAGGGTGGAGCTATGGCGGACGGGCGGGGAGCTGCGATCGGAAGAGAGGGAGTTCGGGGGTTCCGGCTGTAGGGCCTAAAAATCAAGTTGTGCCATGAACCTACTAATCAGTGATCAAGTTGCGCCCCAAAAATCAGGTTGCGCCACTGATATGAAGCTCAGAGAATAAACTGCACCGCTGAACAGGTTGCGCCATATATCAGACTGCGTCCAGTCTTATTGTACCAAAATCTACGTGGCGTCTGACATTTAACAGCCATCATTACCTGACAACACTAACAACTGACACCACAGTGAATGAGGAAAATCTCTTCGAATCCCATGAATTGTGCTGCTCGAGGAGAGTTGGTTGACAGTTGTCCTGTACACTTTGTAAGTTGTGCCTAGGCGCAATCCAGACAAAATCCTTAGTTGCGCCTAGGCGCAATCTGAATGACTTCTGCTCAAAAGCTGCCACGTGTCAAGGCGCGGCTCAATCAGGCGCAGTTTTACACATTGACTGAAGTTCGTGCAACCTGATAAAGTTGAGACAATTTTTATTTCTAAAGCAGGATGACGGGGCGCACATGCCACTAATCTCTCAAGACGTGTCTACTATCCTGTACACGACCAAGCGCATCTCAATCACATGATGTCACGCGTCTAAATACAGTTAGTATACGACTTATAACCGAATGAAAGTTGTCACAACAGGAGGTTGGCGTAACCCAGTATGGCGCAATCCAGCTTCGCGTACATTAGAATAACTGCTAAAATAGTTATTTCTTGAACTCTATAAATAGAGTTTCCAATCATTGTGAAAGCATCAGATACATACACACAGAGATCAAGAACTCTTACAAAATTGCTGCTGCATTCTCTAGAGGCTACAGTCTTCAAGTTTACATAGTCCAAGGGATAGAGTGATCGTCTTTTGATCAGATTCCTACAGTTGTACTTCCCCAGAATTCATTATACTTTGTACTATTCTTTTACAAGTTTGGAATAAACTTTTTGTTTTTGCAAACAAAATAGAGACTCTGCTGGGGACAACTTTCTCCTCCGATGAGAAGGTGATAACTCAATGTGATACTGCGTCGATCGGTAAGACACAAAAGACTCTGGTTGTTCAAGTCAACCAGACATCCTACGAGAATATGATCAACACCAAGAGCAACAAGCGCACTGTGGCTATTGCCAAGAACAGGACTGTATGGACTCCTAAATCTTCTGCAGTTGTTGTTGCCCAGGCGCAACTTGAGTGCTCAGTGGCCAAGGCGAAATCCGTCTCAGTGGCTCCGGCACAGCCTGCTTCTGCTGCCAGGGCACAATCCACTCTTTCTGTTGCCCGTGCGCAGTCTACTACTCTCTTTACTGCCAAGGCGCAATCTGTTCAGGATGTTATTGAGGCACAGTCTACCCATATTGCTAGGGTGCAACCAGTAGCCCATAGCAATGTGGCGCAACCCAAGCAATCAGTTGTTCAGGCGTAGTCTACTGCTCTGGCACAACTCAAGGGAACTAGTCTTTTGGCTATTCTCTCTTCTAATTCTCAAGTTCTGAACTTGGAGAATCAATATTCTAGTGCGAATACTAGAGAGAACAAAGGGAAGAGTCCTTTGACATTTCCTCAATGGGCATAATCTGTGCCTAAAATGGTCTCACAACAGAACAAAGGGGAACGCTTCTTAGCTAACCCTCTACAAAATAAAGGAAAGCACCCTTTGGTCTTTTCTTAAACTTTCACGTTCTATGACTCAGAGGAAGGCATATCAGATTATATTCCTTTAAACAGGGGTCTTCGGATCTCTGATATCGGAAAGAATACTGATCAAAGATGTATCTTACCTACCCCTATGGGGTCTGGTCAAGACCTTCCCACCTTGCAAATTTTAAGATCTATGCAAGAAAAATTGAGAGTATCACAAACAGAGACACCTGGAGCAATTTTTTTTGATTTATGCGCTTATCTCAATAGGCGTCAACCAGTATCAACTTTGGTGAAACGTAAGAACCCTATGCCAAAGGCCAACCTATACCAGAAGCCAAAGTTTGAAAAGAAGGACCCAACCACTTATGCTAATGAATTGAGTACATCTTTGTACACTCAGGGAACTAAATATCTGAAGAATAGGAGACATATTCCTAACATCACTAAGGAATATGTTCATCTGACTTCTTCTCGTCCTCTTGTTATAACTGATCTTCGGCAACGTCTTACACAAAGACGAGAGATTACAGGGATGTCTCCCTCACCTCCAAATCATGCTTCAGATCGCCACTGTCTTCATAAAGTCGTCATCAACTGTTGTTGCCAATCGGCTCGACGATCTGTCTTCGATCGTCTGAACTATGCTCCAACTCCTGAACATATAATAGAAGACGAAGAAGAGCTATTATATGCTTCTGTCAACATGACTTCTCAAGGCACTGGGGGTGGGAAACATCCAAGACGTAATGCATCCCGTAATCCTAGTCAGCAATACTTAGATCGGATTCATGTATCTAGTGAAGGTGTCTTTCAATACACTAGATCAAGAAATCGACATTTGAACCAAGGTGTCTTTAATCAAGAAAATCTCCCCATTACTCATGTAGAAGAGGACTCTTTTTCAGAGTTTGATGCAGATAGTGAAAGTTTTGAACAGACTATCTCATCAATAGCAGCATGAGAAGTGATGACATATACCATTACGGAAGATCAAGATGCATCTACTTCAACTAGTTAAGAGCAACGAATTGTTGCATTAGAGGACAAATTGAAGACCATAGCAGAAATGGTTGCTAGCATGCACACTATAATCATGGTTCAACATACAGTGCCACCGATTGTAAACCCTGATATGAATCCTAAGCTTATAGCATCTTCTGTACCTGTTAATCTGGGGGTACCAACCCCTCAGGTTGCTTATGTACCAATTAAAGCTGATCCCAGCCAGTCTGGTGTTGGGGGTGGTAATTACCACGCTGTTCCTCCTCCTAATACTTCTAACCAACCTATCAATTCTCAAACATCAGGGGATGCTAATGAAGCTGTAAAACTATTACGCACTCAGTTTGAGGCCTTCAAGCAGAAGGATGGCCTACAAAGACTGGGTATAAAGCAACTGTATCCTACAGAATGGAAGGAAGTTCCATTCCCTCCTAAATACAAGCTTTCCACCATTATGTTGTTTGATGGCAGTACCTCTCCAAGTCAGTACATCAATCATTTTGAGGTGATGACTGATCAATTACAGCCAAATGATGCTCTCCTTACCAGAGTGTTCGTCGATTGTTTAGCCGGTACAGCATATGACTGGTATCGTAGCTTGTCTGATGGCTGCATCACTTCTTTTGCTGGTTTCAATCAAATATTCTTGGAACAGTTTTACGAGAGAGTCAATGACATGACGATGTCTGCCCTCATTAAGATTAAACAGAGGCAAATCTACAGAAAGTTTCATTGAAAGATTCTGCCGAGAGGTACTCAAAATGCCTTTAGGAACTCCATCTGCTGTAACAATAGACACTTGCAAATCAAACTTGTTGCCTATTATTAGTATGTGTACAGGATCTACACAATTCCAGGTTGACCTTTTTTTATTGTAAATACAAAGGCGGCGGAGGTTAGTGCCAAAAAGTTCAAGCAGTTAGGAGTTCAGATGACTCATCCTAACCAAGACGAACATTCTACACCCGGGGGTAATAAACACCAGAATAACCGTAAGGGTAAAGAAACACTGGCCATCAATTTCAAGGGCAAGGAGCACTCAGACAGCACCCACTCCATCAGCACCACCACAGAAGACAACTCGTCCAAAGGAAGAGTATTCTTTCGATGAAGGTGATATTTTGAGCATCTTTGATTGCTTGATCAAAAGCAATAAGCTTCAACTTCCAGAGGCAAAACGGCCAAAAGAAGTGGGTAAAATCGACCACCCTAAATACCGTGTTTATCACAGATTCATAGGGCATCCCACCAGAGCATGTTACGTGCTCAAGGGCAAAATCCAGGAGTTGGTCAATTATGGAGCAATTACTCTTCAGCCGGACGAGAAAACGGTGACTGCTAATGTGGTTTCTCTATAATTCAGTGATTTTCCACCATAACTTGTACAAGATGGTGTTGTCCCCATTCCAAGGATTACTCTTGAGATCGTAAATCTCCCACCTCCTCAAAATGAAGGTCTTGTTCCACTGTCGACTGACAAAGGAGCGATTATGTGGATTCATCCAGATCTGGTAGAAGAGTTTGAAACACCTTCCTCTTCTAAGCAAAAGAAGCACTCTAAAGTTAAATCTAAGAACTGTAATATGGTATCCTTTGAACCAGTAACAGAAGAAGAAATTATAATGGGCACTAGATCTGGGAAACCCTATCTTCGGGAATATCCCGAAAATCAAGATAATCATGTTTTATCTCCTGATGCTCTTCCTACATCATCTTCTCCTGCTGAGAATATACCATCTACATCCCTGCCGATGGTTGAACTATCTCCTCCTAAACCAACATCAGCAGACAAGGGGAAGCAACTTGTTCGCTTTGACAAAGTACTAAAGAAGTCCTCATCTCTTGGACTTAAAAAGCCTTACAATTTGATATATTGGCTCAATTGGCCAATACTCCAGCAAGATTGTCAATTTTTGAACTCTTACGTCTCTCAAAAGAAACTCGAGAGACGTTAAGTGAAGCCTTGATGCAGGCTGACACTTATCTTACTCTTCTCAAGAAGCCTGAAAAGGAGCCAGTCAGCTGTGCACATTGTCATAGTATATTTGAGTTAATGCCTAATATTACTTTCACACAAGATGACATGTTGTTAGAAGACAATCGTCATGATCGTCCTCTCTATTTCACGGGGTATGTGGACACCATGAAAGTCGATCACATTCTGATTGACCCAGGGTCCGCACTTAGCATCATGTCGAAGTCTTTACTGGATGCTTTGAAGATCCCAGTGCATAACCTTTCTACAACTATTACTACCATCTTGGGATTCAATCAAGGAAGAAGTGAACCTTTGGGAAAGATACGCCTAAAACTTCAAATTGGCAATCTTCGTACAAAGGTAACTTTATATGTTATTGACAATCATGGCTCATACAATGCTTTGTTAGAAAGGCCATTCCTCCATGAACACAATATTGTACCTTCTACTCTCCACTAATATTTCAAATATATGGACGGTAATAGAGAAGTCCAAAAAGAGGTTGTAGATCTGAATCCTTTCAAAGGAGTTGAAGCATACTGCAATGATTCTCGTATGTACAAGGAGGAATTCATGAAGGTGGTACTAGCAATGGACACAGATGAAGAACAAAAGAGTGTACCAAATGATACTCTGATGATTCCGGTCAAAGGACGCACCTCATGTCCTCAATCTTCCAAACCACTGACTATTTATCTTCCTTCCCATGAGAAGCGGCCTAAGGGTGATAGTCAAGAACAAAGGGAGCTCGCCTCTTCTGAGCCGCTTGTAATCGATCTTCGTCGTAAGAAGCCCCCTCCTCCTTTTCGTTCTTCTTTTCCTCCTCTTGTCATCAATCTGACTAAACCTGCTAAGGCTAAAGTTCCTGTTGTAAATAATGGTGTAAAAATCAATAAAGCATCTCCTTTGCAGTATACTGATGTCTCTTACTATACTCAGTGTTATTTGGATATGCTAGATAGCTTTAAACCACTTACAATAGAAGTTGTATCATCTCTGCAAAATATGGTATTACTGGATTCAATACAAGAGTCGTACTTCTTAGTACCGTCTCGAAAGAAAGATGAAAATCATATATTCTTCAACAAAAGAGAAGAAACAAAAATCATACTTTATAACGATAATAGAGATGATATAGGAAGGCTACAATTACGCCGCTATAGTCCACAATCTAAAGCAATCATCCGCAAAATGGGATATGATTTCAAAACTGGCCTCAACAACGGTAAAGGAAGGCAAACTCCTCTTCGTATTGCTGTTCCAAAAGGAAAATCACAACAATACCACAGTAAAATAAAATGGGGACTAGGTTATGCTTTACCACTCCCAACTCTAGAACCTTCTGAATCTGATGAGGAAGAACGATCTAACTCTTCTGATTCTATTTTATAGGATTCTGACACCAGCATTGGTCATATTCATAGGGTGATAGTATCTTCTAACATGGTGTCTGCCGAATTTTTGGAACATGATAAAGATGACATTGAAGAAGCTCCTGAAGTAGACCCTTGGACACAAAGGATGGACAATCAGTGGGAACTTTATTTTGAACAACGAAAACCACCTACTGAGGATCAACTAGTCCAAATTGATATTGGAGAGAAGGGCGTATCGCGACCAATCTTCATTAGCAAAAATCTCTCAGAGGATGATAAACAAGAGTTAATTCACCTTATTCGTGAATATATTGATGTCTTCGCCTGGAGTTATTAAGATATGCCGGGATTATATCCTCAAATTGCAACTCACAAGCTTAATATCTTACCGAATGCCAAGCCGGTCAAATAACAACGACGACGATTCAAGCCTGAAATGATAGATGCAATTGATGATGAAGTCAAAAAGCTTATAGCTTGCGGTTTTATCAGAGAAGAGCATCATCCTGACTGGGTAGCCAACGTTGTACCAGTTCTGAAGAAGACCGGAAAGGTTCGAGTTTGCATAAATTTTCGGGATCTCAATGATGCTTGCCCTAAAGACGAATTCCCTCTCACAATTACTGATGTCATGATCGACAATACATGTGGATTCGAACGAATTTCTTTTATGGATGGGTTTTCTGGATATAATCAAATCCGGATGAATCCTGAAGATGAAAAACATACTTCATTTCGTACTCCTCGTGGAGTGTACTGTTATACAGTTATGTCGTTTGGTCTAAAGAACGTCGGTGTAACTTACCAGCGGGCTTTGAGTACTATCTTTTGCGATCATCTGCGAAAGACTGTCGAATGCTATGTTGACGATATTGCTGTCAAAAGTCGTCTCAAAGAAGATAACATTCAAAATTTAAGAACCATCTTTAATCTAATGCGCCAACATTTTTTCTTTGAAAACTGAAGTGACTGTTCATTCATTCACTTTCTTTGACTTATCACTCATTGGGCATTTATTGTCTCTTGTTTTAAATAATATGAATTCATGTCCTTTACACCTCTGAATTCTGATTATTTATATCAACAACTTGTCATGTCTTTGTTACCTATGATAAAGTTGTCTATTAAAATAATAGTATTGCTAAACTTTATATTCTGCCACGTCCACATTATCTCTGAGCAGATATAATGAATATTGTTATTTTCTAAAATCATGAAATATATCATGTCTTGTACCTCTAAATATATTATCTATTCTATTACTTATATCTATAACAAGATATGCAACAAGTAATGGAACCACATAAAAATTCTTTATTATTTTCTCTCTGCAAAAGAAAAAAAAGAGTATATTGTAGAAAGAAGCAACAAAAGTTGCCCATTTTCACTCCGAAGGATAGGTGATAAGTTTCGCAATTTGTTTCTTCAGAACTTGAATTCTTTCATCACGAGAATCTATCACTCTCTGCCTAGCTTCAACTCGTCCTGATTCAGGATCGAAAGGTTGTAGAGCAGCAGTTCGACGTGTTAGCTCTTCATTTTGAAGACGTTCAAATTCTTTCTTTTGGTCCTTCAAAATATCCACTCGATCAATGGCAGATTGGTACAATTGATTTTTTGTTCTATGTTCTGCTTAGCAGTTTGAAGTTCTGCCTGAAGTTGAGCAATTCTGGCTTCTAGATCAGCAGCCTTTTTCTCTTCCTCTATAGCCTTGGTCTTATGACTTTCAGCAATAACAGCTACATCAGAGATTTGAATGTCTAGCTCAGAAGATTGTCTGGTGAAAGCCAGCAGGAATGTTTTAAAATCAGCTTTACTAATTTCTGCTTCTCGAACCATGGTTTCATATTCCATGTTTACTATTGGCTCGATATCCTCTCTTTTCAGCTCCTTGAAAGCCTTGATTGACCTCTCTAGCTCATCCAAAATATATTCCAAAAATGAAGCTTGAGCTTCATCTCCTTAACTAAGGGCTCCAGTGACGTAAAGAAGACTCTTGTGAAAGAGGTCACCACAAATTTGTTAGTTGCCAGGACTCCTGGAGTGGCTACTATGTTTGTAGAAGTCTTCACAATTTTTGCAGGTGGGGGTACTTCATCTGGAGCACTAATATGAGAAGAGCTTACTTCCCCGACTGCAGTCCCAGTGGCCGCTTCTGCAAATCACATATGTTATAACATATAATATTAAAGACGCTATGTCAAATCGTTCATAATGGGAAACTTACCTGAACTGAGTACATTATGAGGAGTCTCAATAGCTTTAATCGTCTCGGACTGAAGCTTGGACAGAGTCTCTGTAGACATAGTAGCCTGACTACTCCCTGCTCCCGATTCAGTAGGAGGTGGCAGAGTTATTGGAGTTTCATTTACTAATTCAGTTACCCCCTTAGATACTTCAGGCGGCTTAGTGGTTGTGGGTTCATTAACTTCAGGAAGATTGACATGTTCCTTATCATGAACCACATCCTCCTCGTCTTCGGCCAGTGAAGGATCTTCATCAACTGGGATTCTTGTGATGATGGTGCATTCGCTAAAGTTTGTTTTTCTTTAGTAATATTATCCCAATCTTCATCATAAGTTTCATCATCAAAATCACAACCGTTCAATGCATCAATCACCGCCTCTCCTGAATGAATAGATACTTGAGCTTGTGAAGTATCTTGTGAAGTATCTTGTGGAGGTAAATCTTGCTTTGGAAAGGAAGCTTTTGACTCACGGGGGTTGGGGAAGGAATTGTTATCCCTGCTGCAGCAAGTACATTGGCAGGAACGTTTACTGTCATAATGGTGATAGGTGGATGGACATCTGTTAAAGTAACCAATACAAGGAAAAGCAATTTAGATATATCTCTGATAAAAATTAACATATGAGGATATTTCACAACTTTGATATTACCTTCTTGAGATGGTTCTTCTTCAGCAATGTCCAATCTTCTTCTAACTTCTTTGAGTATCGGTGTGTCTGATCCTGCAACAGCTTCAGTACGATTACCCTCTGGATCGATCAAGGAAGCAAAAGTTCCTCCTTCTGTAATCTTCCCCTGTTTCTGAATAGAAGAAGGGGTAATGTCCTTCCCTCCAGAAGAAGAACTGAGAAGCAACTATTTTGATTGAGAACGAGTTGTTCTCGTAGTCACTGGTTCATTGATAACCAGTGATGTTCTTTTCTTCTTCTTTGGAGCCCTTGGATAATTAGGAGGATTATCTCGTTGAGGAGAGGCTGTCGTTTCCTTAGTCTTTCTCTTCTTCAAACCTTTAACAGGGGATTTTTCTTTCCGTATCTTTATGGATATATCTAAAGGATCTTGAACTGGGTCAGCAAAATTTATTAAAATTGATGCCTCCAGAGGTACATCGGTAGGATACCTGTCTTCTACATCCCGGAAAGACTGAAGAGTACGTTTTTCTTGTTTAATTCTCTTTTCAGTTGCAAAGCTATGTGCAGGATGGAAGTTTTTAGCAAATGTGTTCGCTGAAGTATAGAAGTTTGTATATGAATATAACATACGCGGGCCTTGGGGAAGTTTGTAAGGTATATAAAAAAATAGCTTTTGTGCCCCAGGCATTGTAATAATTCTAAGCCCTAGCCCCATCAATAAGATAACCCTTGGCCTGTAGGCAAGTAGTTGTATTTCCTACATGAAGCTGATCATACCCGAACTACCGTGCAAATCGACTCGACAAATACGGTTCCAAATAGCATTCTTCTTCAAATCTATAGACCAAGTGAGAGGGCCGGATTATCTTAATCCAGGAAAAGATGTTTGGACTTAAACGGAGTGTTTCTTCAGGTAAGTCCATCATCTGTGGAGGCATAGTATCATACCCTGAAGGGGGCACAACACACTAGAAATACCATCCTGATCCATGGTTCAAGGCAAGTCGACACTCTGAAGGAGCAGTATATTTCCAGTGAGTATTAGTAAAACGCTCGATGAAGTCTCCATCAGCAGGTCCCATATCCGGGTTCATTAAACATGGATGGTGTAGCAATAACCATCCGAACAAATAAGTATATAGCATTTCAGTACGGGGAAAATCTGATCGACTATCCTTATGTTGCAGCATAGTGTCCACAAAAGAACGCAATCTTGCGTTCAGGTGGCAGGTCATGGCTGATAGGATATCCATCTTGTATCCAACTACGAGACGTGTTGCAGCGAACAGAATACCCCGGTGGAATCTGTCAACTGTACTGACTTCCGGAACTACAAAATGCCGTAGCCATAAAGATAGAAAGCCTGCCAGTTGGGCTTCTGGAGACATAGGTCTGTAACCCTGTATAAGGTAACTTTGGAGAACATCGTCAGCTTTGAACAGACCCGAGTCCTCAGTCAAAGTGACATCCCCATGACTATGTTTTTCCATCAAATATTGCATATCACTTCTATCAAAAGGTTCAAAGAAATGAGGAGTACAGGCTTGACTGTCCAGTGGCTTGTCCTCCAACGCATGACCCAGGAACAGATATGGCATCCATTTTGTGATGTAGCAAGTACCCACAGTGGCACTTTCGTAGTAGAGTGAGCAGATTTTATAGTGACACAACAGCTCTTGGAAAACTGTGATCATCTGGAGATTCTCCTTTGCTAGAGCATCTAATTCATCATTTGTGGGTACATATTCTTTATATGGGTTATCACCCATCGGTAGACGATAGATATATTCCATCTCGTTAAGAGCAAATCCTATTTCTCCATGAGGTGTCATGAAGGTCCCAGTGCTTTTGTTATATCTCTCTATTAAATCCAAGAACATGTGAGAGTTTTG
Organism: Iris pallida; assembly: GCA_029216955.1. Classification (NCBI taxonomy): domain Eukaryota; kingdom Viridiplantae; phylum Streptophyta; class Magnoliopsida; order Asparagales; family Iridaceae; genus Iris; species Iris pallida. The sequence continues at coordinate 8,270,192 of JANAVB010002794.1, read as the reverse complement.
ATGAATCCATATACTGTAGTGCAGATGGGATTATAGAGGCCCAGATCAATGAGCTTGTCTTTGAATTCCTCCAAAATCCATATGGACAAGCTACTCCAGCGCTTCATTCCAGAGTTTACCAGGCCTGTCATGCGCATAGCACGGTCTGGATATCTTCCTTCAGCTTTTACAAATGTATTTGCAAAAATAGGTATTCTGACTGGAAGGAGCAGGGAAAAATCCTCGGAAGGGATGCAGCTCGGCCTTAAACGTCTTAAGTGTATGCTATATTTTTCAGAAGTGCTGTAAAAAAGGTCTTTGTTCTGCGGACCCACTTTATAACATATTCGACCGACTCTTTCTTGTTGGAGAGGAGTCAGATCCCATGACATCCTTCTAGGATAGCTAGCAAAAGCATACTGGGATAATGTCATAGACCTTGATATTTCTGTTAGATGTATGGCATTGTCTCCCTTTAAGAAATATCTCGTCTCTTTTCTTGCCTTAGGTTGGAAGGTTTTCTTGATAGCATCCCCGAATAAAAAAGCAGGTTTCTTGTGGACTGTAGTATCCAAGCTCCGAAGGGGTTCACCGTTTATCAAGTTCAAAAGAGTTTGATTATCTTGATCTATGAGCAGAGTTCTTCGTGCTTCAGGACCATCATATTGAGGGAAAGTGACATGAGACAAATTCTCTCTATACTCTGGGACATTAAATTTGAAGCAAACCTTTCTGCATTCGGGTCTTCTCTGAGATTAACTGCAAAGAGATATATGAACAAAAAATTAGAAGCAAAACAAAGATGTATGACTTCTTGAGTTATATAGACTCTCTGAGTTGCACCACGAGATGTGTTGCACGAAAACTTAAGTTACGCAACAACCCAAGTTGCGCCATATGCCATGTTGCGTGAAATTCAAGTTGTACGACACCTCAGGTTGCGCCACATACTGAGTTGTGCCTCAAATTAAGTCGTGCAATATTTTTTAACTGTGTGCAACAATATGCGTAATACGGTTTGTAAAAATGAACATTATTCAAGAAAAGGGCGACCACACCCTAAGAAGTGGTGGCATAAAGTTTGTGATATACCACACTCTAAAAAGAGGGGCACAAATCAATCATTGATGAAATCATCGCTCGTAAATCGAATCGGCTCGTCCTTAATCACATTCCATTGCTGGGTTGGCTGTCTCTCGACGAGAAGAAGGCGGCACATATTATGGCACATGGGTAGGCGGAGCACGAGTTGAAGGGGTGGCGATGGCCTTTCCTTTGTTAGCAACAGTCCTTTTGGGGGCCATGTCGTCGAGAAGATGGTCGGAAAAGAGGGTTACAAAAGTTATAGAAATTTTCTCAGAAGATTAAAAGAGTGAAAGTAAAGAATCACAGTAGAGTAAACGGGGATTATTTATAGCCAGAAAGTCAGAATCCTAATAGTCATCCTGAATCATGCATGATAAATCGTAACTGGTCATAACAGATTGCAAAAGACTGGCACAACTTGACTCAGTCAAAACTTTTATAAATTCAAAGTATTTCAAAACTTTGAAATGGTTTTTAAGTTTTGAAAACTTTGAAGGGGGTCTTGTAGGGCCTAAAAATCAAGTTGCGCCATGAACTTACTAATCAGTGATCAAGTTGCACCCCAAACATTAAGTTGTGCCACTGATATGAAGCTCAGAGAATGAATTGCGCCGCTGAACAAGTTGTGCCATATATCAGACTGTGCCCAGTCTTATTGCGCCAAAATCTACGTGGTGTCTGACATTTAATAGCCATTATTACCTGAAAATACTGACAACTGACACCACAGTGAACGAGAAAAATCTCTTTGAATCCCGTGAATTGTGCTGTTCGAGGGGAGTTGGTTGACAGCTGTCCTGTACACTTTGTAAGTTGTGCCTAGGCACAATCCAGACAAAATCTTTAGTTGTTCCTAGGTGCAAGCTGAATGACTTCTGCTCTAAAGCTACCACGTGTCTAGGCGAGGCTCAATCAGGCACAGTTTTACTCATTGACTGAAGCTCGCGCAACCTGATAAAGTTGAGACAATTTTTATTTCTAAAGCAGGATGACATGGCGCACATGCCACTAATCTCTCAAGACGTGTCTACTATCCAGTACACGACCACGCGCATCTCAATAACATGATGCCACACGTCTAAATACAGTTAGTATACGACTTATAACCGAATAAAAGTTGGCATAACAGGAGGTTGGCGTAACCCAGTATGGCGCAATCCAACTTTGCGCACATCAGAATAACTCCTAAAACAGTTATTTCCTGAACTTTATAAATAGAGTTTCCAATCACTGTGAAAGCATCAGATACATACGCACAGATATCAAGAACTCTTGTAAAATTGCTGCTGCATTCTCCAGAGGCTACATTCTTCAAGTTCATATAGTCCAAGGGATAGAGTGATCGTCTTCTGATCAGATTCCTACAGTTGTACTTTTTCAGAATTCATTGTACTTTGTACTATTCTTTTACAAGTTTGGAATAAACTTTTTGTTTTTGCAAACACCGGCGAGGGTTCCGACGGCTGGAGGCGCTTGGAGTCGGACTCGTCGATCGGCACACGGAGGGAGGAGTACGAGGGGAGCGACGGTCGTGGGAGGAGAGGGAGTAGGCCACGGCGATGCTGATGGCCGGGCGGGGCTCGCCGTGGAGGAGGAGGTAAGTTGGGGTTTCCAAGTTTTGGGTTTTGTTTGCGGTAGGATTTTGGTGGTTTTGGTGGCTTTGGTGGTCTCGGTTGTTCGGGTGCGGTGGACGGGTCGGGTGGTGGTGTTGACGGGTGGTACCGAGGAATCGGGCACATCGTTGTCGTCGGCTTCGGACGTGAGATGGAGGTGGCTGACGGAAAGAAGGGTGGTGACGGTGGTCGCAAGGGATTTGGGGCTGCGGGTGTTTGGTATGGTGGGCTGCCGATGGTGGCTGTGGCCGTGGCGGTGGTGTGGGGGTTTTAGTCAGGAACTGGGGACGGTGAAGGTGATGGTCCGGGTGGTAGTCGGATGACGGCAGCGTCGGTGATGGCGGTGGAGGAGTGCAGGGCTAGTGGTGTCCATGGGGAGTGGGGACGGTGAAGGTGATTGACTGGGTTAGGTTAGGGATTTGATGATGTCGGGGTGTGTCCGACACGGGAAAGGAGATATTAATTTCAAATCCAAATCTAAATCAATTTAAATATAATTACATTCTATCTTTTAGTTTAAAATCAAATAATGATAAATCAAATTTTAAATATAGATATTAATTTACTATTTAAATCAATCCATGAAATCAAATCGAGATTTAAATTGCTACAATAATTTCAAAATATATTTTCCAAAAATACTAATAATAATAATTTCGAAAATAATAAATATTTTTAAATATCTTTTTGAATAATAAAATATTAATATTAATAAATTTTGAAAATCAAATTAAATATTAATAGGAACTACTTCAAAAATACCTTTTAAATAATTTAAGATAATTAATAAATAATTTCGAAAATCAATTTATACATAAATTACATCTTACGTATTTGCATGAGAAGAAGGTATTTTTATGAAACATAGTTTCCTAAATTGCCAATAAAATAAACTCGCCTTTTTATAATAATAAAATTAAATAATGTTTTCGAAATCTTGATGCGACGCTTTTCACAACCTTAATTGAATAAAAGTAATTACTATATATTATTTTGAAACTATAGAATAGAAAAATGTTTTTCTGAAATATGTACGCTCGTACATATTCGCACGCGTCGAGCAATTACGAAAAATGAAATTTCGTGTGTGACGTACAATACAACTACGCGACGTACAATACAAAATAAAAAAATCAGTTCCAAATTTATAAAAAAATAGTAGAAATTTAGGGGTTTTACACTCACGGCCTATCACCCCGTGTTCTTATAATCCATTAATGAAGTATAACTAGGTGACACTGAATATATGCTAGTACAGGAAGATACGATTACCTAAAATATAGGGATTTTAGTAGCCCATACTCCATTGGTCAACCACGACCTGATACAAGAGGCAGTAGGACGACTGTATATGCAGGAACACCGGACAAGACTTAGATCTTTGCGAAACTTGAACTCTTTATTACTGTTTTCATCATTATCTTCCATACTTATACTTTGCACTACCATAAATGATGTCGCTATTTATAGCTAGTTTTGCAAGCTTATTCCTTATCGAGCTTGTTCAGGACATATGTGTATTGGGGATGCCTATAAGCATATTGTCTAATTAGAATCAATGTGTTATGGTCTGATCAACCATAGTGAACTTGGTTCGCTCTTTATATGATTATCCCACGCAGATTGAGATATAGATGTATCTAGAATCTCATCCGCGACTGCATTGATAATTCCTCTTGAAGTATACATTCGCCTTTGAATCGCATAATTGTATTCGATGACATATTTCTTGAACTCTATATTACTTCGTCTTTCACTAATTTAGAAAGACGAACGCTCGTATTTGGTAGATAGATACAGAGTATTCCCCTATGGCCATGATAGTTGTATACACAAGTGTAGCTACCATCGGCCAGCCATGTGACTAGAACCTTGCCTTGAGTACTCGTTCTCCTCTCAACCCTCAAACTACTATTGGGACCTTCTAGCCATCTGAATTTGAGAATGATGAGGGTTTTACCCTTAGTCAAAATGCCAACCTAGGAGACTATCTATTCTCAAGAAACCAATTGTTGTGAGTCTCTAATTATTTGCTAGAAGCTTGCTTTAACTAGCAACCCTTAAGCCTTAACCCAACCTTTCCTCAACCAAAGCCCACAGTTTAAACATGAGATGAAAAGACAAAGGTAAGGCCAATCATTTACCATAACTATGGTAGACCCCCATCCCGAGATTGGATTCCAACAAATATTATCCTAGTTATGTAAATTTTATTATTAAGACCTAACTAGCATTGGAACACCACAGTCACTAGCTTAGCCAATACCATAGCTTAAATATCCTGTCATATTATGATCTACCAGTTATCAACAGCAATACATGATCACTACATTCTATACCACTAGAATTCTTATGACAATAGTCTGGCAGGCTTGATACAAATAGAAATTTATGACTCAGTTGTTAGAAATCTTTTTATATGATGTGTCTTAGAGTTGGTTACCCCATCGATAACTCTTGTATACTATGGACGAGTAGATTACTCTATTTTATCGACCGTGTGCCATTGTACACACTCATTTTTTATTTATTGAGGAACGATCCTTGACTTGACTCATATCTACCGTATCCTGTTACGCCGTGCCTTATTCTTTATTAACAAAAGTCGAGGTATAATATCCGAACTTTGGAATTCTTCTAACCTCATTATTCCTAAAACCATGTCCTAGCTTCTAAGGTGAGTAGACTGTAAGCCTTCTAAAAACTTTGGGATATACAAGGATTATCGATTGATCAAGATAAGTCGATTTCCATCAGGATGATTATTACTGCCCCGTGAACTCCCACTTTCCATTTAGATCATTTGGGGTCCTCGACCATGACATTAATATTTGAAGCACGAGACCAGCTGTGACCTTCCAACAAACTTCACATATAAGACATAGACGACTCCACATTCATGTAGACATATCATGTCCCACTAAAATACGTCCCCTTGTACTCTATTGTAATGATGCGACTTTCAAGTCAAAAATGCTAGGGATAACCCCTACCATAATGCCCTTATCCTTTTCGACTGTAATTTGAGATCCAACCTCGACTCAACCCTTTCGACCCAATATATGGTTGTGATCTAATCGAAGTCCACTACGTACATGCCACTAGCGTGCCACTCAATTGAGTCTTCTTGTAATACTTAAACACAAAAGTCACAGAAGACGTAATTTGGGATTAAGGAACCTCATAACCCCTCCGACTGACAACTAGCTCAACCACTCGAGTTGAAAACTCATTCTAGGCCATCCTCATCTTGTAGGAATGGTTCATGTAGATGTTGGAATCTGGTCCAGCCAGTGTAGATGGAACCCAAGACTTAATTAATCAAGTTTGGTTCCAAGGGAACTAATAAAATCCTTGCTTTATGAAGAATACTTCTATCCATGTCTTTTTTGATACCTCTATTATGATTTTGATATTTGGAAGCACAACATTAACCATCTTCTTCCAGCAAATTCTACCCTCATGAACTGGACAAGCCACTCCGCATACTTGACATACATGTCTCACACAAACATACCTTCTTGTGCTCCATTCCAATTATGCCCCTTGTATGCTATAATTTTTCTTAAAACAAATCATAGAGGACCATTTCCATTCCATTTGGATTAACCATGCAAGTATCGACCCATTCTATTGACCAAATTGAATAACCACGATACAAACAAGACACATTACATCTATGACATATGATGCTTTCCACCCAAGCAAGTATATGCCACTTGCACCATACCAAACACCAACCATAGACACTAGTCATTATAACTTAGAGATTCAAAAACACTTACCAAATCATATCTTACATCAGGGTTCTGCACTTATAATAGTCTTTCACCTCTTGGCCTATGAATACTTCTTTTCCTGGGGTCTACAATCTCATCTCTTGCTTTTCCAAGTTAGGCGAAGACTGGAATTTCCATGGAACCCAATATGTTTTAGCTATAATCAAATAAACCTACCAGCTTTTCGTAAGCACGACCCCTAGAGTGACAATATTTAGTTACAATAACTTCCTTACAGTGGTTGTCAACCAAGAATGCCATGTCCATATCTAGGCTCACTTAGAATTCGTGAGTGCGGACAGGAATATCCAAAATCCACGTGCCCCTTCTTAGAACTATCCCTTCCAGAAATTTTGTAATGACCAATTTTATGGTTAGCCAACTTCTATAAGTTGGGTAGGGCCGTGACCCAAGAGTATCCTTGATATGGCGCCAAATTCGGATTCCTTTATAACTATCTCTCCACCTTTTGGAAAATCGTGTTACGATTGACTTACCTGCCCTCCCTGGTAATAAATCTCTTTATTTTACTATTAAGTTCATATTAATTTTGAGGACAAAATTTTTATAACTTGGGTAGGATGTAAAATCCCTAAATTTTAGAAATATTTGTTTTCATTTAAAAAGACTTAAAAATAGATTTTTATACAATTTGGGTTTTATTAATTATTAAAGATGACTATATCCATTGTTGAGTTTTGGAGCACAAGACGACCATGAACTTTGGCACGAAAAATGTAGCAGTGTGCCTTGACTAGCATATTAGCTGTAGATGTCAATAGAATTATTTTATTTGAATATTTAGTTATTTAAATTTATTAAATCATATCATGGTCATCTTTTCCATGTTTATTATTTATTTAACTATTTATTTAGTTATTGAAAGGATTTAAAATATTGATATTTGTTTATATGAAATGGGTAGTAATATGTACTCTCCCCTAATATTTATGCCCATATAATTTTTGTTGTGGTTATTATTATTATAATTACTATTATCATTAGTATTATTATCGTTGTTATTAATCTAACATTATTTTTTGATTCTTAGTTAATTCCTTAGAAATATTATATATATATATATATATATATATATATATATATATATATATATATATATATATATATATATATATATAAGTACATTATAAAGGAAATATATTTCGCGATACGAAAATATGCTACAATATGTATATAGGTCATCTTGTATAAGCATTATTGATAAAATTACTCTAGAAAATATTTTTTTAGAAGATTTTTATTTAAATATGTATGTGTACATGTTTATATTGGATTACATATATGTATATAGGTATAAATAGATTATTCTTCCAAGATATGGTCATTAATTTATTTTAAACAAATTTCTTAGAATTTTAGAATTTTATTGGTTAGCTAGAGCTAGTAAATAGGCATTTATACATAAGTATAGATATACATATATTATATATATATGTAATATACATTATAAAAAGAGATATATATATATATATATATATATATATATATATATATATATATATATATATATGTATATTACATATATATATATATATATATATATATATATATATATATATATATATATATATATATATATATTATATATATATATATTATATATATATATATATATATATATATATATATATATATAATATATATATATATATTATTTTATATATATATATTAAAATATATATATATATAGAACAGTACCCGCGGAGGGGGGGGGGGGGGTGAGCCTCCCCTGCGACCCCCGCTTATATATATATATATATATATATATATATATATATATATATATATATATATATATATATATATATATATATATATATATATATATATATATATATATAATACATATCATGGTCATCTTTTCCATGTTTATTATTTATTTAACTATTTATTTAGTTATTGAAAGGATTTAAAATATTGATATTTGTTTATATGAAATGGGTAGTAATATGTACTCTCCCCTAATATTTATGCCCATATAATTTTTGTTGTGGTTATTCTTATTATAATTACTATTATCATTAGTATTATTATCGTTGTTATTAATCTAACATTATTTTTTTGATTCTTAGTTAATTCCTTAGAAATATTATATATATATATATATATATATATATATATAAGTACATTATAAAGGAAATATATTTCGCGATACGAAAATATGCTACAATATGTATATAAGTCATCTTGTATAAGCATTATTGATAAAATTACTCTAGAAAATATTTTTTTAGAAGATGATATAAATATATATATAATATATATATATATATATATATATATATATATATGTATATATATATATATATATATATATATATATATATATATATATATATATATATATATATATATATATATATATATATATATATATATATATATATATAATATATATATATATTATTTTATATATATATATTAAAATATATATATATATATATATATATATATATATATATATATATATATATATATATATATATATATATATATATATATATATATATATATATATATATATATATATAAAACTCAGGTGAATAGTACCCGCGGAGGGGGGGGGGGGGGGGGGGGGGGGGTGAGCCTCCCCTGCGACCCCCGCTTATATATATATATATATATATATATATATATATATATATATATATTTTTTAATATATATATATATATATATATATATATATATATATATATATATATATATATATATATATATATATATATATATATATATATATATAAAGGGAAAACCCTAACCCCTCGATCCCCTGCGACCCCCGACCTCAGGCGAGTTCTCCGACCACCGCGCCGCCGTGGTAGCGCCGCCGACCGGCCGAGCGCAGTGACCCACAGTGGAGGATCCACTGCAACAGCAGCACCCGACGGCAGCAACCGCTCCCCAACTACCAACTTTAAGGTGAGTATTTCTCCTCCTCGCTTCCTTGTTTGTCCAACTACGAAAACCGACATGTATCCTGTGTACCCATCTATCTGACCCTTCAACTAGAATTGAATATAATCGACTAGGATTCTCAAAAAAGTGATCCAAATATCAACGAAAAACAGTTCTAAAAATAGTTTAGAAATGGTTATATGCCCATGTTTGAGGATCGATCCCGATCAACTCGTGCGAAGCTTATTGAGACTAATCAAATATAGTGACAGACAACATGTAGGGCTTTTCAACTCTTCTTGTATATTTAAACTTCGTTGACTAGGTAATGAGAAAATCGATTCCCAAAATTTCTAAAAACCCAGTTTTCAAACAATTTTTTTAAAAAAATCTCCTCGATACGACGTGCGTCTCGCCAAACCGGGGGACGTGATCGCGAACCGAAAGCATCGAATCGTGCGTATCGACTTCGCGGACGTGTGGGCTTTGACGGAATTCAAATTGGTTGCGTGTGCGCGACGAATTTGATGCGTATCCGTTAAAATTCACCGTATCGACCCCTTTGCAAATTTCTTAATTACGTTGTGCACGTTCGTCGAATCGAAAGAAACTTGCGCCAGTAGGACCGTACAATTTTTCTGGTCCTGTATGCCAAGTTTGGTCCAATTCTGAGAAGGTCGACCGGAACGCCTATTTGGCGGGCCCGTGACCCGCTCCAACGGACGAAATTGTGCATAGCCCACCGAAATCCAACTTTGGACATACGGTTGGGTTCGTCTCCTTTAACTGGACCTGTAGACATGTAGTTTGATGACTTTAGAGACCGTAGATTCTGGCACGATTTTGGTACAAAATGGGTCCAACAGCGGACATCGTTTTGACCCAAAATTACGATTTTGCCCCTGTTCCAGAATTTGACTTTTGGACAGGCATTTCTTAGACATATCTTATATTCTGAACATGTTCCTGGTGTTTATTTCAGCATCCGAGGACGTATGCGAGATTTGGCTTTCATCGCTTCACTATTCTGACGGTTCGAGCTATTGGACGTCGCCCTTTTTGTACACAACCTCAGACAAGATACCTTGCTACCTTACTCTGTGATTTACATATTCTTATTTTTAGTTGTTATTTTTAGCATTTCTTATTTGTTATTATAAAACTGTGCGTCCAAGTCACACTTGGGTGCAAACGACTCTATCGGTCGTTTTCTTGCTTTTATTTATCTCTCTTGCATCGACTTAGCCTAGTGACCACCCATTGTTGATAAGGTATTGGTATATCTCATACGGCCTTGACACTTACTTTACCACGTATTGTGAGTCACATATAGGACACGTACTCGCGTAGTCGGCCGGCCACCGATACGTATGAGGCGTGCGACAGTTAGGAGTAACTGCCAATAGAATTGCATGCTAGTGGACTTGGCAGTTACTAGAGGGTCATATGAGTCATGGATGTGACTCCACTAGGCATGGGGTGGGAAGAACAGTTCCTTGATGTATGGGCCACATATTAATTGCTATTGTACCCGAAGCTCCGTTGGAGACGCAGGTTCACCTTACTATTACTGATTTCCTCTGACGTTCGTCGAACATTATGGACGAAGATGACTAGTTCCCGAAGGAAGGGACGATGCCACTGCTATACAGCTCGAGTGCCCATATGTGAAGGATTGTTCTTTAATGCATATTCATTATAGTACGGTTAGGCACCCTATCGCATGCATCCCTTTATTTTTTATATATCACAGTTTATATGGCATAATATTGTGTATCTTGTTACGTCCCTATGAGGACCTGGTTATCTCTCCAGGTGTGTGCTATTGTCATTCACAGGTATACAAGCCGTGGCCGTGATCATCTCTATTTCTACGAGGATGATTGCAATCGGATCGTCTTCGCTTCGCTCGCCAAACTCATTTCATTTTCTATGTATTTCTTTCCTTACTTGTTGGTAATGGATTTGTCTTCGCCCAACATATTGTACAAAAATATTTTATAGTTGATTATATGATATCTTTTATTCTTATATTTTGTGGATGAGATTAGATTACTCTTGGTTTACTGTATTTTACGGCTTATGTATTCATACGAGGTTTCCATACATTGGAGTATACTTCGTATATATGCAGTTGGCATGACAACGTACTTAGTCCTAAGTATTTTGGGACTGGGGCGTTACATATACCTAATGGTGTATCAGACAGAAAATCATGGCAGAGGCTCACAGTTCTCAGTATTCAATTTATTTCGGTGGCACAAAGATGTACCGAGACATCCGTCAGCATTTTTGGTGGAATGGCATGAAGAGGGAGATAGCCCGGTTTGTCTCCCGATGTTTAGTTTGCCAACAAGTTAAAACTGAACATCAGAGACCAGCTGGACTTCTTCAACCTTTACCGATCCCAGAATGGAAGTGAGAGCATATAACCATGGATTTTGTAACTGGGTTACCTAAATCTCGGGCTGGCAGTGATGCTATATGGGTTATCGTTGATCGTCTCACGAAGGTAGCTCATTTTTTCTCCTTCAGAGTTGGTCAGTCGACGGATCAGCTAGCAGAGATGTACCTCAGGCAGATTATCAGATTACATGGAGTGCCAGTTAGTATCATATCAGACAGAGATTCAATTCACATCGCACTTTTGGCGGAGTCTTCAAAAGAGTTTGGGGACTCGTCTCAAGTTCAGTTCAGCATATCATCCGCAGACAGATGGTCAGTTAGAACGCACGATTCAGACTCTTGAAGATATGTTGCAATCTTGTACGCTGGACTTCGGTGGTTCGTGGGAAGATCACCTGCACCTAGTGGAGTTCTCTTATAACAACAGTTTCCAGGCCAGTATCCAGATGGTACCCTTTGAAGCACTGTATGGCAGGAAGTACATATCTCCGTTATCCTGGGATGATATAGGTGAGAGGCAGATGCTTGGTCCAGTGATGATTACGCAGATAATCGCGGTGGTTAGACAAGTCAGAGATCATCTTTGAGTTGTCCAAGATCGCCAGCGCCATTGGGCCGATCCTCATCGGTGTCCCCTTGAGTTTTCAGTCGGCGACCACGTGTTCCTTAGGATCTCGCCTACCCATGGCGTCATTCGATTCGGCGTGCGAATAAAGCTTAGTCCTAGGTATAAAGGGGCGTTCGATATCCTTGAGCGAGTAGGTGATGTGTCCTATCGTCTCGCTCTTCCGCCGTCATTATATGAGGTACATGACGTATTCCATGTATCCCAATTACGACGGTATGTCCCGGATCCGAGCCATGTCCATGATCATTCAAAATTGGTTGTTGGTACCAACCTTTCGTATGAGAAAATGTCCATATCCATATTGGACCGAAGAGAGAAGGTACTCAAGAACAAGACTATTAGTTTAGTCCGTATTGCTTGGGGTCACCACTCTTAAGGTGAGTCAACGTGGGAGCGTAATGATGATATCCGATCGCGATATCCACACCTGTTTGACTCATAAGGTATAATGTCTTCCTTATGCCTTATGCTTTTACTCCTTGCTTGTATGGATGATTTCCCATTTAACTGCTAGCCATAAATTGCCAATATTAGTATTGCTTGCCCGACATCTCTAGCCTCTCGATTAAATTTTGAGGATAAAATTCTTTTAAGGTGGATAGAGTTGTCACGCCCGTTTTCTGTTATACGTATTTCCAGTATACGTGTACGGAATCCCGACCCGTAATTAGACTTGTCTTGCTTAGCTTAATCTTGATTCGGTTTATTTTGTCTTGGTTTAATTTGGTTTGGTTCATCATGGCATGTTAGCTTGGCTTGGTTTGGTTTATTTTGGGTTTGAGATGAAAAGGGGTTGATATATAAGTCAACTTTTCTCTCTCTGTCTTCATTACTCTCATTTACTTCTTCTTCTTCCTCTATTCCTCTCCCACCAACCTAGAGAGCTTAGGCAAGTGCAACTTACTTCATGATGGATCTTCTATTTTATTGTTCTATCTTCTTCTCTACATGATTCTAAGCATTTTCAGGACTTGGAGTTTTTAGTTTGGACGGATGGATTTTTGTAGATATAAGTTTGTAGCCTTTTCGGTTTTTTTTGGTTTTGATCTACCAAACTTCATTATTTTTAAGTTTTGATCGTTCTGTATTGTAGAGAATTTGATTTTACCCAAAATGGACCTTTAAAAAGTTAGATTTCGACTTGTTTTGAGAAAGTTATGGCCAAAATAAGATTTGGAAATTTTCCAAGTTCATCTGTCCTGAATTCGGCATGGACCATGAATAGTGTCGCATAGTACAGCCTGCCGCATTGTTACGCCCCGATTCCGTCGAATCGATAGTCGTCCTCCGGGTGTGGTGCCTTGCGAACCTAGTTACGATCGCACAAGGCATAGTCATAAGGTAATCCGAGACACGAGATCTAAGAGAGTACGCAGACAAATTGAATCACACATTAAGTGAAGGAAACTTTGATCTTTATTGATAATAAACATCATTTACAGACTCCAGTACATGACTCATGCCGCGCGGGCTACAACATGACTCAATTACAAAAAAAGAGTGCCGATGAGATAGTCGTTCCATACATTGCACACATCCCTCAATATACATCAGAGTATTCCAGTGACCTAGAATGGAGGGACGCTGAGCCATCTTTCTTGGACAGTCGAGAGCCTTCAAAAGTGGAGTTGCGGGGACAAGTCTTCGACGCACGGCCGAAGCTTCAAAATTATGAACGTCATCGAGCTAGTTGGCGCGTCCTTCCTGATTTGCGGGACCTGCAAAGAGCGAGGATCAGTTCGATCACATGTAATGGCGAATGACTAATTAAAATCCAAGCTCTACATTTGATTCAAACAGTTTTATAAACATGTTAGCTAGCTATTTCTGTGATCTTTCTAACCATCATGATCAATTAGCATGTTAACATGTTTCGAGGCAAGCATATGAAATTATATAACATTAAGCAGCAATCATATTCATCCCGTGTCATGTGCATTTGTTTAGCAGTGAAAAGGGTGTGAAGGCCACTGGCAATGTCAAGCCATCACGGACTATAGCTGGGTTAGACGGCGACCCTTTCACGGCGGTTAGCGAGCCCTGTGCGAAAGTTGCCGCATAACCCACTTCGATGTAAGGCTGGCGTTTGCTATACTCGTTCCTTCCGGGCCGAATTGGTCCCTTGGCGTAGGCAACCGTTCGAGGAAACTATACCTTGTCGACAAGTTGTCCAATGATCATTTTGTAGAGTCTTGAAAAATTCTCTCTCTTTTCTAGAACCTTATCCTTTCTCTTTTATGTGCGAAACTTAGCCTTTGTTTTGAACTTAGTCGATTTACTCACTTAGCCATATCGTTGCGATAAACGTTAATCGATTCATTCATTGATTCATAGGCTAAGTGGAATTGCATAAGAAAGCAGGTCTTCCATTTTTAATACCGACATTTTGATAGCAAGTGTTTCGTGAAGAATCGTGCCATAATTTCTTTGATTCTACACTATCATGACAAGCATTCATTTAACTTCATATTGATTTTGAAATGGAGGGACGAGGCGAAGGAGGTCAGCCACTCGCCTTAGACTTGCTTCAAGCGAGTGACCGGCTGGCTGTGTTGACGTCGCCTACGCGATCACCTGCAATCGCATAAGCAACTGATTAGAACACTGTGTAATTCAAGCAATTTCAATATGAATGCGAAGCTCGAAAATAGAAGTCACAAAAACCCATCGAAAATATTCACAAAAAATGCATTCACAAAAGCCAAAGCCAAAGCCAAATCAAGTGCGGCATGAAAACTAGAGCAACGGGAGGTCTCTTCCGACTCAGCCACAGAGCCAATCCTTGAGGCGCAACCCGCTGAATGTGGGACTTGGTTCCGAAGAAGCCATTCCATAATATGGAATGGATCTTAATTCAACCGTTCTCGTTCGATCGACTCGGCCGATTCCGACCTATCGGTCCCGACTGAATCAATAGCGACAGTGTTCCTTTCTCGCGCATCCCGTAGACGAATACGGGGCACGATGTAGGGAAGGGGCACTACACCATAACCAACTAATAAAAAGTTTTATCCTCGAAACTTAAGGATAGAACCTACCTCTACGAGAAAAATAAAAGAAATTTCTCCTTCATTTTTGATTCAAGCTCCCACGTCGACTCTTCGACCGAATGGATCCTCCAGAGGACGCGGACGAGAGGGATCGCTCGATTTTGCAGCAGCTTATCCTTGCGTTCTAAGATTTGATCTGGCTCTTCAACGTAGGATAAGTCAGACTCTAGCTCCAGCTGTCCAAATTCTACTATGTGGCTACGGTCGTGCACATACTTTCGTAACTGAGAGACGTGGAAGACATTATTTACACCTTCTAGCGTTGGCGGTAGGATAATTTTATAGGCCACTGGGGCGACTCGCTCGAGTATTTCGAACGTCCTAACGAATCTCGGACTCAACTTTCCTTTCATGCCGAACCGAGTAACTCCTCGCATGGGCGACACTTTGATAAATACGTGATCGTCTTCTTGAAACTCGAGGGGTCGATGATGAACGTCCGCGTAGATTTTCTGACGACTCTGCGCGGTCTTTAATCTTTCCCGAATGAGTCGAATTTTCTACACGGTCTGTTCCACCAGTTTCGGGCCGAGAATCTGTCGTACTCCGACTTTGTCCCAGCAAATGGGTGATCGACACTTTCGTCCGTACAAGGCGTCATATGGAGCCATTTGAATGCTGGATTGATAGCTATTATTGTATACAAATTCAGCCAGAGGTACATAAACATCCCAGCTTGATTTGAAGTCAATTGCGCAGAGTCGTAACATATCTTCGAAAATCTGAATGACGCGCTCTGTTTGGCCGTCGGTTTGAGGATGGTAAGCTGAGCTGAACTACAACTTGTTATCCAAAGCCGACTGAAGGCTACTCCAGAATTACGATATAAACCGTGAATTTCGATCAGAGACGATGGATACTGGAACTCCGTGCAGCCGTACTATCTCATCAAGATAAATCTGTGCCAGGCGATCAACGCTCCAAGTAACTTTAATGGCAATGAAGTGCGCTGACTTGGTTAGTCGATTGACGATGACCCAGATGGCATCATTTCCCCATGGCATCTTTGGCAGACCAACAATAAAATCCATACAAACGGGCTGCCACTTCCATTCCAGAATCGCCAGATTCTGTATCACTCCGCCTGGTCTCTGGTGCTCAACTTTCACCTGCTAACAGGCCATGCATTACGACACGAAGAGTGCCACATCTCTATTCATCCCGTGCCACCAGATGTTTGTGCAGAGGTCCTTGTACATCTTCGTGCTACCGTGATACAAAGTGTACTTCGCATAGTGCGCCTCCGACAATATCTCCTTTCTAAGTTCTGAATCGTCCAGAACGCATAGCCTACCCTTCAATCGAAGCACGCCAGTTTCGTCTTCCGTAAAGTCGGTCGTCCTACCCGTCGAGATTAGCTCTCGTATTTTCTTCAGGTATGGATCGTCCTTCTGAGCGATCTTGATCTTTTCTTGCAAGCTCGGCTCTAACTGCAACTTTGCCAACTGCATGTTCCTGAATCGGACTCGGAGTTCGATGCCCATCTCTTCTAGGTTGCGTAGCAGTCTGCGGTCGATGTATAGCGAGGCAATATACTTCCGACTCAGAGCGTCCGCCACAACATTTTCCTTTCCCGGCGTATAGTCAATAGTCAAGTCGTAATCCTTGATCGGTTCAAGCCAACGCCTTTGTCGCAAGTTAAGTTCCTTCTGCATGAATAGATACTTGAGGCTCTTGTGATCGGTAATGATCGTGCACGCCACGCTATAAAGATAGTGATGCCACAATTTCAACACGAACACAATCGCCGCTAACTCCAGGTCCTGAGTAAGGTAGTTCTTCTCGTGCGGCTTTAGCTGTCAGGAAGCAAAAGATATCACCTTGTTTCGTTGCATCAGCACATACCCCAAGCCCTGACCGGACGCATCGCTAAATATCTGGAAATCCTCAGTCCCTTCTGGAAGTGCGAGTATCGGGGCCGAGCCGTTGCTTCAACTCTTGGAATGAAGCTTCACAGTCGTCTAACCATTCAAATGCGACTCCTTTCTGGGTGAGGCGAGTCAGAGACGGTGCTATCTTCGCGAAGTCTTTCATGAAGCGTCGGTAGTATCCCGCTAAGCCAAGGAAACTTCGAATCTCGCCGACGAACGTTGGCTATTTCCAATCGACGACGACTTCAAATTTCTTTGGATCGACTGTAATGCCTTCAGCTGAAATGATGTATCCGAGGAATGCGACGCTCCTCAGCCAAAATTCATATTTGCTTTGCTTCGTATATAACTGATTTTCTCGAAGGGTTTGGAGCACGGTCCGTAGATGCTCAGTGTGTTGCTGCCTATTCTTCGAGTAGACGAGGATATCGTCGATAAAGACTACTACGAACTTGTCGAGAAATGGTTGGAACATCCGATTCATCAAATCTATAAAAGTAGCAGGGGCATTCGTTAGGCCGAATGGCATTACCAGGAATTCGTAATGGCCGTATCGAGTGCGAAAGGCAGACTTTGGCACATCGTCCGACTTGATCTTGAGTTGATGGTAACCCGAGCGCAGATCAATATTAGAAAACACCGTAGCTACTTGCATCTGATCAAACAGATCGTCTATGCGGGACAGGGGATATTTATTCTGAACGGTGGCTTTATTCAGCTTATGGTAATCGATACAAAGACGCAATGAACCATCCTTTTTCTTGACGAACAGTACGGGCGCTCCCTATGGCGAGATGCTGGGTCAAATGAATCCCTTGTCGAGCAACTCTTACAACTGTACTCTGAGTTCTTTAAGCTCTGCAGGGGCCATTCTGTACGGGGCTTTAGAGATCGGTCCGGTATCGGGGAATGTATCGATAGTGAACTCAATCTCTCGATCGGGCGGCATGCCGGGCAGTTCGTCCGAGAACACGTCTGGGAATTCTGCCACAACATCGGTCTGACCCACGTTTACACCATCCTGTCACATGTCTCGAACGGACACTAGATAGCCTTCGCACCCGGAATGCAGCATCCGTCGAGCAGATATTACGGAGATCACCATGCAGGTCGGCGACACCTCACCACACGAATAGTAGAATTTAGGCACTCCGGGTATGCGGAACGTGACCCTCTTTTCAGCACAGTCTATGATTGTGTTACACAGACCAAGTCAATCCATCCCCAGAATGATGTTGTAGTCCTTAATATCTAGAACTATCGTATCAAAACTGATCTTTTGACCACCTATACAGATGATTCCGTCTCTGCAGACTAAATTTGCAAGTAGTGGCATGCCCGACGGTACACTAACAGTAAGATCGAGACCCAGCGGTGTCAGAGGAAATTTGTGCTCAGTGGTGAAGTTCGCCGATATAAAACTATGCGTGGCACCTGAATCAAACAATATACGAGCAAGTTTATTATTAAATTACAGTATACCTATCACGATTGTGTCAGATACGAATGCTTCGTCTCGAGTCATGGCATAGACGCGGCCCTGAGCATTTGGGCGACGGTCTTGGCCACTCTGTTGTGCGGTCGGTGGAGCCCGAGGTACTTGGCCTCAATTCTGATGATGTTGTTGGGGGCTCTGGTTTGGCTTCTCCAGACAGTTGCGTGCAATATGGTCCATTCGGCCACACCCGAAGGATGCTCCGTTCTTCGATCGGTACTCGTTGGCCATGTGCTCCTTTTTGTGGCAGAAATTGCAGACTATTCGATCCTTCGTCTGGTTGCCGCCTCCGTTGCCGCGGTTTTGACCCTTGTGCGCGTTGTTGCCTCCCGCATTACTACGGCATTTGTTACTAAAGTGAACAGTGCCAGTAGTAGCAGGAGGACACTCGGACACCAGACGGAGGGCATGGTTGAGTGCCTCGCCCATAGTTTTGTATTCGGGCACCGAAATGTGAGCACGGATAGAGGAACGCAGGCCCACTTCGAATCATTGAGCTCGACTTGCAGTAGTAGGTAGATAGGCTCCAGCAAATTTGGCCAGTTTGTTGAATTCGGCCACATACTGTCGTACAGTCATATTTTCTTGCCTCAACTGCATAAATTTGTTTTCCTTTTCCTGTCGTACAGCTGCAGAAAGATATTCGATCTCGAACGCATTTCTGAATATGGCCCATAAGATCGTAGCCGTCCCATCTTCATGTCAAATTGCCCGTTTCTGTACAGGCCACCAATCGTGCGCGTTCATTCGAAGTAGAAGTTGAGCACACGCGACTTTCTTCGAGTCTTCGACACCCAGAAGCTCGAACTTGTCTTCCAGCTCCTCCAACCAGTCGATCGCCACGGAGGGATCGTCTGTGCCATTGAAGGAAGTGCGGCATCTTTTTGTAAATTTTGACACGTCCAAGTTAGAACTTCTCGGTGCAGCAGGTGAGAGCACGGGCACCTCCGGTTCAGCTTCGTTGGATCGAACCGCAGCCTCGATCACGGCAGGCGTCATCGTTGAATTTTTGTTGGCTACGACCGATTGTACGATTTATTAGAGTGTATTCAGCTGCTGCTGCTGCAGCTTGAATTGAGCCTTGAACCGATTCTCGAATTGGGTTTGACGAGCCTCCACCTGCTGACGATGGAGCTCATTTTGACGTTGCTGTATTTCAAGCATCTGTAGCATTCGTTGCATCGGGTCGACGGAAGGTTCGGCTACGGTAGGCATCATTTCCGTTGGGTTGACAAAATACTCGGGTCTAGAAGTACTTGAGCCGTTGGAAGCGCTCGTCTCGTCCTCTGCCCGAGCTCTAGCAACTGCAGGGAAAAGAAAGGCAACTCTCGTTAGTTTCAGAAAATGTTCTGGGTTCAGCGTATGGAACAACTCATCTCATCGACACGAGGTCAACGGTTTGAGACTAGAAACTCGACACTGGAGGCCAAGGACGTAAAGCTGTGTTCTGATACCATTATGTCACGCCCAATTTCGTCGAATCGATAGTCGTCCCCCGGGCGTGATGCCGTGCGAACCTAGTTGCGATCGCACAAGACATTGTCATAAGGTAATCTGAGACACGAGATCTAAGAGAGTACGCAGACAAATTGAATCACAATTAAGTGAAGGAAACTTTGATCTTTATTGATAATGAACATCATTTACAGACTCCAGTACCGGACTCATACCGCGCGGGCTACAACATGAATCAATTACAAAAAAAGAGTGCCGATGAGATAGCCGTTCCATATATTGCACACATCCCTCAATATACATCAGAGTATTCCAGTAACCTGGAATGGAGGGACGCTGAGCCATCTTTTTTTGACAGTCGAGAGCCTTCAAAAGTGGAGTTACGGGGACAAGTATTCGACGCACGGCCGAAGCAACAAAATCACAAACGTCGTCGAGCTAGTTGGTGCATCCTTCCTGATTTGTAGGACATACAAAGGGTGAGGATCAGTACGATCACATGTACTAGCGAATGGCTAATTAAAATCCAAGCGCTGGATTTGATTCAAGCAGTTTTATAAACATGTTAGCTAGCTATTTCTGTGATCTTTATAACCATCCTGATCAATTTGCATGTTAACATATTTTGAGGAAAGCATATGAAATTGTATAACATTATGAAGCTATCATATTCATCCCGTGTCACGTACATTTTTTAAGCAGTAAAAAGGGTGTGAAGGCCACTGGCAATGTCAAGCCATTACGGACTGTAGCTGGGTTAGACGACGAACCTTTCACAGTGGGTAGTAAGTCCTGTGCGAAAGTTTCCGTATAACCCACGTCGGTGTAAGGCTGGCGCTTGCTATATTCGTTCCTCCCGGGCCAAATCAATCCCTTGGCCTAGGCAACTTTTCGAGGAAACTACAACTTGTCGATAAGTTGTCCAATGACCGTTTTGCAGAGTCTTAAAAAATTCTATCTCTTTTCTAGAAACTTATCCTTTCTCTTTTATGTGCGAAACTTAGCCTTTGTTTTGAACTTATTTGATTTACTCATTTAGCCATATCATTGCGATAAACGTTAATCGATTCATTCATTGATTTGCATAGGCTAAGTGGAATTGCATAAGAAAGCATGTCTTCCATTTTCAATACCGTCATTTTGATAGCAAGTGTTTCGTGAAGAATCGTGCCACGATTTCTTTGATTTTATACTATCATGACAAGCATTCATTTAACTTCATATTGATTTTAAAATAGAGGGATAAGGCGAAGGAGGTCAGCCACTTGTCACGACCCGGACCCTGATTAGGGGTACGAGAACGTGGGAACGTCCAGCCTACGCCACAGTATCGGCGGTAGAACGCTGTATAGGTCATCTATAACATCTATCAACTAACATTATGAAGTATATAACCTGTCATCTCCGCACGGAGGTATAATATGACATCTTAACTTTATAATCTCAATTACAAGTCTAAGGAATATAGAGCACGATATAGAATCAGATAAAAGGAAGAAACTGAATAAATAGTAGAGTTATCACAACAAACAATATAGATGTCCAACACAAATAAGTGCAAGTCCTGAATATAAATTAGTCTCAACTAACATTCGGAACAATCTGATACAAACTGAAAACTATAAATACTAGATTATACTAGGCACTCTCTACTAAGCTAGATGCTCCTCATGCTCCTGAATGTTACCTTCATATGCCCCATAGAAGGTAGGTCAGTCACCATCATCATCTGTAATATTTTGTCAATATATCCAGTCAGGATTAGAACGAGCACATCTTATCTAGAAATTCCAAGTAAATGACAAGAACTATAAAACAGTTATAGACAGTTATATTGATGAACATAGTAAGATAGACAAAAATCTGTGGGAACAAGTAAATAAAGAGAACTACTATGTCCAGATTGAACAATGTAATGATGAACTGAATGTATAAAGCTATAATAAACAATGTGTTTTGGAATATCAGTTGGATATGTGATCGACCTGGAATATTCAATGATTTACACCAAGGAAAGCTAGCTCAAACATACGTGCAATGTATGCTTAGCTAGTAGCCGATGATTTACACTATTAGCCGATAGTTCTTGATCACATATCTAACTAGTATTACCCCTACCCCAACGGATACGATGGATCCAACCATGATACGTTACTAGCCAATGTTATCCAATACCAACGAGAACATTATTCGATACCATCACGATGAGTGAAGGTAACATCTCATGACTGAAGAACCAATAACAATACCAATCCGTGAACCATCGTGGCAAGAATCATAGTAGACATCAAATAGAACTAACTAGAACTGAAATACAGTAATCACCAAGTAAATAAAAGGACTATCAGAGAATGTACTCGCGTGAGCTGTGATGGAAAATGTCAACTGAGTCCAATACAGTACGTCGAGGACCTAAATATGGAATACTGTATCAATATAAAGATTTGAAAGTAAAAGCAAGTCAAACTAAGTCAAACTAAGCCAACCTAAGTCAAACAAGGTCAACAAAGCCAATCTAAGTCAAACAAGGTCAAACTAAGTCGAACTAAGCAAATCTAGGTCAAACTAGATTATACAAAGTCAATCTAGGTCAAGGCAAGTCAAATAAAGTCAAACTAGGTCGATTTAAGTCAAATGTTGACTTACAGTTGACTTTTGGGTAAATTGTCAACTCTGATCAACCCTGGTCAACTCATAGTCCACTCTTGGTCAACTAGGTCAACGGTTGACTCACAGTTGACTTTTGGTTAACAGGTTAACTCTGGTCAAGTTTTGGTCAATTTTAGGCTAAAGTTGACTTTTTGGTTGACTTTTAGTCAAAATGGTCAACCATGGTCAAACGGGGTCAACCCTAAGTCATTTTCCCTATTCCTAACATTACCAACCAAGCTATTCTAATTCTAACCATATCTTAAACATGTTAAACTCATATCTTAGTTATAGGTATTACCTTAACTATTATCCCATTACCCTACCAAGGTAAACTCGTTACCTTAGCCTCTAACCCATACCCTTGTCTACATTACCCTCACTCTACTTATCCTTCAATACCCTACTAAGAACACTCTACCCTCGTATCTCGATACCATATCTTGGTATCTTGATACTCTAACTTCATTACCTTACCCTTGTCCTAAGGTAATCCTCATTACCTTACTTATGCCAAGGTAAACCTCATTACCTTAGCACACCACTCAAGATACCCTCTAAAATCATATCTAACTAATATCCAGCTCCAGATACAAACTAGTATTAGGATAATATCCATATGCACCTAACTAGCTCACCATATACTTCTAGTATCCTAATCCCAAGATACCAACTTGGTATCCTACCAAAACTCCAACACAACACACATTAACCATATCTAGGATACTAATATATCTTACCTTGAAATAAGGTAAACCCACTTATCCTAAGAAACCATATTGGTATCCCAAGATATCCTAACCATATCCTTACCCTCTACATAGGTAAATAACCTTACCCTTACCTCATTACCTTGCCAAGATACATCCTATACCTTACCAACCCACATTATGGTACCCCTTAATATTATCTAACGAGTATCTAACATCTACATATCTTTAATCCTATACAAAACCTTAACTTCTAACAAATCTAGTATCTATGTACTCTAGTATATATTAGACACTAACATACCCTATCTAACTTCTCACAACTAGCTAGCTAGTTATCTAACCAAAACCAAATATCCTAACTTATTGACATATATATCTAACACTATATCTAACTTAAACATATACCCTCATTGAACCTCTCTAACATGGACTCAAACTTCACTCCATCATCACTCTATCATCACTCAAACACAAGGGCATATAGAGGGTTATATAGGGGAATCAAGTGGGGGCTAATGGAGGGTGAAAGGGGATGAAATGGGGGCTGTATAGGGGATGCTGTTACTGCAGTTGCTGCTGCTGGATTTAGGGGGGGCAGCAGCGCCCTTCCCCCTGCTGATGTTGCTCTCCTCTTCTTCTCCTTCTACTGCTGCTGTTGTTGCATTTCATTCTTCTTCTTCTCATTACCTCCTCTACTATCTATCTATACATATATCACATTCTATATACCACTCTATCTATATATATAAACATCTATCTATCACTCACATTCCCACACATAAACATACTCTCACAAACACAAACACACATCAATATATATATACACCACTCCCTCTTCTACCACAAACACAAATCCTTCTCTCCTCTTCTAATACAAACACACTACAACACATCCCCTCCTCTCTAAACACAAACACACACACTCAAAACACATGTAAACATATACCTATATATTCAAAACAGTCCACTTAGAAAAATAACACAAAATTGACATGTAGAGGCCAAAATTGAGACTTGTAGGCTCAACCACTTGGATTCAACCATGAGCATACAAATGAAACTCACTCTAACCATCCTAACTAACATCAATCCACTCTCTAACACATCTAAAACTGAAATTTGAAGACAAAATAGCCTATGGGACATTCCTACAAACATTTGGTGGGCCACCCTCGAAATTTCTCCTTGGGTGCCACAAAAACCATCATAACTTTCAAATGAGGATTTTAATGTGTCTCAAAATCAAACCTAAGGATGGTACATATATGGGGGTGGTTCCTATGGGTTCAAAACTATCAAAATGCAAATACAAAGATGAAATAGAGAGGGATTAGAGAGAGATACCTATTGGGAGTTGGATCCCAATAAAAAACTCAAAGGACACGAAGCCGACACGAACTCTCCTCGAAGTTGGACACTCATTCCTTGCTTCTTGCTCTAATGTATAGCTAGCACCCTTTCCTTGGTAGATTAGGTGGAATGGAGGGAGTTTGGATAGGTTTAGGAGATCAAAACTTGGAGGGAAGCTCTCAAATTTTGGGGAAGAACACCAAAAGAGAAAAAGAGGCTGAGTTATGAAATGAAAAGATGGAAATTCCTCCTTGGTGTGGCCGGCCACCATCGAATAGGTTTAGGTATTTTTGAAAAGTCCAATCTACCCCTATTTGGATGCCCTTTGGCTAATGAATCAAATGGAAGTGGTTCGGGTCAAAAAGGTCAAGTTTAAGTCACAAATCTAACCATTCTAATCATGTGGAATTAGTTTAACTTACTAACTTAAATGGTGGGTTTTGTGGGCCATGTCTAACTTAAGTTTAGGTCCCATCCAGATTCTAAGCTACCCGGGTCACTAACACAAGTCAGAACGAGACGAAACTTAAACCCGACTAAACAAATCCAATAAAAAACATTATTAAAAATATAAAATTTCCAAAATTTTGAAAAATAAAAAAAGACCAAAATACCCTTAGCCTAGAAAATAGAAATTTGCTAATCTAAACACTTGGTTAGGTTTTTGTGGTCATGGTTAGTCTCTAAGCTAAACAGTTTCTAGGATTGTACTAGCAAAACACCAAAATCACAATACACCAATTTAAATGGTATTAAGTAAATTAAAATTTACCAAAATTATGGAAAACTGAGAAATGATAAAATTATCCTTGATTTTGAAAACAGGCAGTTACAAACCTACCCCCCTTAGAAAAATTTTGTCCTCAAAATTCGAAACAGTTGTACTCTTCTCTAGGTCAAGCTCCCAACAATCAAAGTCTACTAAATTTTATCCTAAGTTATATAATATGCAATCCAGAAAATCAGAACACATGCATGGTTGTACTCTCTACAATATCATGTTATTGCAGTCTTCATTGTGGTGTTCTACTTATCTAGTATGATCATTCACATATGCAAACTAAAGGTATTAAGAAAACAATCATCAATCAATGGGTGGAAAGAAATAGGTAAAAGAAAGGAACAAGACCTAACCTCCTAATCCATCGCCTGCAGGGTGGGTCTTCTTGGTAGTCATCACAAAAGCCTTGTCCTGGCAGAGTATTTCCCGCTGCTGGTGTGGGGCATGATGCGGTATCGCAGGTGGCCTAACTCCATCTCTCTGCCCTTGGCCGTGAAGGGTTAAGAGACAATCTCTTACTAGATGCTCTGTTGATCCACAGTGTAAACACATTCCTAACCTTTTTCTGCACACTTTCCAAGTATGGCCTGACCTCCGACAGTAGGTACAGGTAGAAGCTGGCTGAAACTGCCTCTGAGGCTACTGCTGATTCTGTGGTATTGGGGTTCGTATCGGCGTATGAAATTGCTGAAACTGAGCCCTAGGTGGAGCCTGAAAATGCTATTGCTGAACCTGAGCTTCAGTTCGCTGATGGTACTCCTTCTGAACGTAAGGACGCTTAGCCGATCCCGCACTAGAACTAGCTCCTAGAGCATCTCTGCTACTCTTGGGCCTAAGACCGTAGTCCTCCTCTGCTATCTGAGCATCCATCATAATCTGCTCAAATGTCGCATCGCGATGCCCAGATGTGTGAGAGCGAACTGCGTGGATCAGGCCCCTCCTGAACTTGCGGGCCTTCTCTCCCTCATCCTGAACCATCCCTGGAGCGAATCGGCTCAGGCGAAAGAACTCTGCCGCATACTCGTCCATAGACGAGTTCCCCTGTACCAGTCCTGCAAACTGGCCTTTCAGTACGCTAAGAGCTACATCAGGATAGAACTTCTCTTTGAATAGCCTTCGAAAGTTCCCCCAGGTCAACCCTCTTACTGACGTACGAGGATCCGTGCAATACCATGTCAAGGCGATATAAAAGAACAGACTCGCCATAGCTGACACCCACAGCCTCCTCAGAAGCTCTGCTAGCTTTAAGCTCCGCTCAACGTCCTCTAGCCAGTCATCGACATAAAGGATGCCCTCAGTCCCCTTGAACTCCCGGGGGACCAACTTCATGAAGTCCTTGACAGAGTCAGGCCTCACCTGCTGCTCCTGGACAGGAGCACCCTGAACCGGAGCTTCTGTCCTTCTCTCAACAGCTGTAAGTTCCAATGATGAGCATTCTCCATGCTCTGTCTCAACACCTTGGATTGGCGCTGCGATGCCTCGGCCTGTGCTCGCTGTGCCTCCATCATCTGTTGGAGGAACGCGAATATCTGAATGGCGTCGGTCAGAAGCTCAAGTGGAGGTGGAAGAGTCTCTGGCACAACGATAGTAGGCTTCTGAATCTGCGGAGGAAGACCCCCAGGTGCTGCTGCCTCTTCCACCTGGATGGTAGGAACAGTACGGATAGCCTTCTGGAGGGCATCTCCCTCAATCGGAGTAACAGGTCGCGAAGGATCGGACCTCTCCGACACTGCACTGGATCCAGCTGCCTGAGCTCGAGTTAATGTCATCCTGGAGACAGATTTGAACAAAAGATCAATATGGTACAAGATAAGATATTATCAAAGAAGGACAATCAAATTCGAATACAAGAAGAGTAGTCATGATAATCGAAAGATCGAAATTTTTTCTAATATACGATTGAGTAACTCTATATATAGCCTATAACCTATATTCTAACAACAGGCTCGTAGCAGCACTCTAAGTCGAGCACCACTACGAAATTGTACGAGTTGCGACTCTGACCTGTATGAGGCACCACAAAAACGTGTCACGACCCGCACCCTGATTAGGGGTACGAAAACGTGGGTACGTCTAGCCTACGCCACAGTGTCGGTGGTAGAACGCTGTATAGGTCATCTATAACATCTATAAACTAACAGTATGAAGTATATAACCTGTCATCTCTGCACGGAGGTATAATATGACATCTCAACTATATAATCTCAATCACAAGTCTAAGGAAGATAGAGCACAATATAGAATCAGATAAAAGGAAAAAACTGAATAAATAGTAGAGTTATCACAACAAACAATATAGATGTCCAACACAAATAAGTGCAAGTCCTGAATATAAATAAGTCTCAACTAACATTCGGAACAATCCGATACAAACTGAAAACTATAAATACTAGAATATACTAGGCACTCTCTACTAAGCTAGATGCACCTCAGGCTCCTGAATGTCACCCTCATATGCCCCATAGAAGGTAGGGCAGTCGCCATCATCATCTGTAATATTTTGTCAGCATATCCAGTCAGGATTGGAACGAGCACATCTCATATAGAAATTCCAAGTAAATGACAAGGACTATAAAACAATTATAGACAGTTATATTAATGAACATGGTAAGATAGACAAAAATCTTTGGAAACAAGTAAATGAAGAGAACTACTATGTCAAGATTGAACAATGTAATGGTGAACTGAATGTATAAAGCTATAATAGACAATGTGTTTCGGAATATCAGTTGGATTTGTGATCGGCCTGGGATATTCAATGATTTACACTAAGGAAAGCTAGCTCAAACATACGTATAATGTATGCTTAGCTAGTTGCCGATGATTTACACTATTAGCCGATAGTTCTTGACCACATATCTAACTAGTATTACCCCCACCCCAACTGATACGATGGATCCAACCATGATACGTTACTAGCTGTAACTCCTCTTTCCAAATTTTTAAATTTTTTATTCTAATTTATCGTGTTTTGAAATAAATCCTCTTTCCAACGTATAAACGTTATTTTGCTATTACTTTTGTATTTCAAAACTATTTTAAAGCTATGGTTTGAAAAATACTATTTTTGTTTTAATAAAATATTTTCTATTGTTTTGTAGCACCAAAACGTTTTAATTTTTGGACTTTCGAAATATATGAACTTTGAGGGTGGATTACATATTTTTTGTTAATAAGAAGAATTGTCAAAAGTTTTTTTAAATAAAACTTTGGATTTATAAAGAAATATGTTTTAAAGATTATTCGATGATATCGAATATTAGTTATATTCCGAAGGCAGTCAATTATGGTTTTAATTTAAAATATGTGATTAAACTCATTTTGATAAATACTAAAGAATATTTTAAAATATTCTGATGATCATTTATTTGATATAGATTTAAATTTATATGATAAGATTAAGTCTTAATTTAAATGGATTATAATTAGATTAGTTCTAATTTACAAGTTTATCAGATTTAAACCAAAGGGAAGATTTATCTATTACTCCTCGTGTTCCTTATCCAGTTAGGGGTTCAACACCTATATAAGGAGAATTCCTCTGCCTTCTCATAATCTATCAAAATATACTCTCAAACCCCTTTCCAATTCCACAAACAAATCATCACCACCATAGCTTTTTACTGTGTATCGTGTTTGTGACCGTGTTCGTGTCCATCCGTCTTATTTCACAAAATTATAAACCAAATCCCATGTTCGACAATCCCGAACACGGCAACTATGGACTAAATCATAACCCTAATCTTCCACCCTGCCGTCGACCCCCGATCGTAGCCAGCCGTCTCCGACTCCTTGCCACCACCGCCCCTGCAGCCCAAATTTTGGCAAAACCCCATCCACCGCTTTCGGCCAACCCCATCGTGTTCCATCACCACGACCACCATCGGCCATTATCGACTCCACCACCAGAATAACCGTCATC
Source organism: Iris pallida (assembly GCA_029216955.1). Lineage (NCBI taxonomy): Eukaryota > Viridiplantae > Streptophyta > Magnoliopsida > Asparagales > Iridaceae > Iris > Iris pallida. The sequence continues at coordinate 8,240,498 of JANAVB010002794.1, read as the reverse complement.
TCCACCCCTCGCCCCAGTAAACATAACGCCATAGCCCCAGTGCCGTCGATGTTCCTTCTATTCCCGGACACAGTCGCCTGCAACCACACATCACCTCCACCGCCAATCTACCTCTTCCTTCATGCCACCGCTTGTCCCGGCCACTCCGGCCAAACAACCGTCGATTTCCCCAAAATCTGACTACCACTACCGGCGTCATCATCTACACACACCGCCAGCACAAAACTACTAGAGAAAGAGAGAGAATGAGACCTAACCATTATCCGCCGTCACCGTCCACGAATACCCACAGCCCTGCCTCGTCGAGCCCGATGCCCGAGTCTCTGTCTTGTCCAGTTCCTTCGTGCCTCCAGATCCGGAGACAACACCTCCAGATCCGGAGACAACGCCTCCGCAAGACCCCTCCAGCGCCCTGCGCCACTCCTCGGGAAACCCGACTAGACTCTAGCGCCTCCGCCGCCAAGTCCCGGCGGCCGCCGCCCCGCCGAACTCACCGCGAGCAACGGTGTGGAGAAGCGGATCCGAGCCACCAGATCTGGAGTCGAACTCCTCTTTCATGTAATGCCGCCCTCCGCGAGACTCCTCCACGCCGTCGTCGCACTCTGGTGCGTCCTCGTCGAGCGCGGCCTCAAGGACCTCGCCTCCGACTGGCCGGCGACAGCTCTTCCCGAGCGCTCCCCGTGCTGGTCCGCCGCCGGTGGGAACTTCAGCCCTGCGCCAGCCGAAGTTCCTCGTCGTCATCGTAGCCGGTTGATCTAGCTCCCTATGCCGGACCTCTGCCGCATAGATCGGCCACCACCACCTTGAGGTGAGCACTCCCTCCCTCTCGAACAGCTCCTCTTTTCCATATAATCCCTTTCTTTTCCTTTCCATGTTTTATTTTCCTTCTATATAAGAACAGCAGCTATAACATATATATATTATTTAATTATTATTTAATTATTAGTATTAGAAATTATCAGGTTCAGAAATCGAGAGTGAGTTATTATTTGGTTTTTGAATAATATATGCATATCAGTATATATATATATGGTTTATCTGAGTACAGTATGAATAATTATGCACATATACATTTTTAGTATTTTATGGTTGTATATATTTATTATTATTAGTTATTATTTAGTTATGGTATTTAGGACAGTATGTATAATTGTATAGTCTTAGTATTATTATGTGTAATTATCATTATTTATTATTTTTTTTAAAAATGTAAATATTTCCAAATTATGTTTGTAACGAAAATATTTTTGGCTAAGACTAATTTATAGTTTTTCTAAATTATTATATGGATTTATTTCTAATAAATTATTTCTGGGCTTTATAAATATGTATATGATTTGGACCTAAACTTATGGGCACCAATTTATATCTAAAGTTTGACTTACTTACTTATAAATTACTTTGGGTTCTAAACTATAGTATATTTAGATAATTATGATTGAGCCTTCTTAGATTATAGATAACAAAATCATAATAGGCTTATTCATATTTTAATTTTTGGCTGATATATATTAATGGGTAATATATGGGTTTTGTATTGGACTTTAATTTAGTTAATAAGTTTTGCAATATTTTGGGCCTAATTTACACACACACACACACACACACACACACACACACACACACACACACACACATATATATATATATATATATATATATATATATATATATATATATATATATTGGTCTTGGTTTTCTATATTTGGGCCTGTATTACTAATATTATAATTAATTATGATGTTTATTATTATTAATAATATTTACACACTGTTATGATTGGTACACAGTTTTACTGCCTCTATTATTATTATTATTATTATTATTATTATTATTATCATTATTATTATTGTTATTATTTCTATCATGGGTTATTTAGTAAAACGGTTGGACCTATATATGTACAAGGGCTTATAAAAGTAATATTTGAATTTGATTTATAAATGGAAACCTATTTAGTTATTTTAAAAGTATATATTTTCAAAATTATATTGTTGCAAAAATATTGTATTTTGAGTTTGGCCAACGTCTACTCTCAAAATGCAACTTTTGCCGAAAATAATATTCCTAGTATTTGATTGAAAATAGTTTACTAATAAAAATGTTTTCCAAGTATCATAGTTTCTAAATATTTTTCTAAATATATTTTCCTTATTAAGAATTCCTTTTTCATAAAACAAATTCTATATTAAGCCATCCTGACTATACTGGTCATACATTCCCATCTCTTGTGATACTGACTACTTCATATCGACCTAGGCTAATCGGACTAGTCTGAACTCAATGGAATTGTCGGTTTCACCAGCAAAGAACCTCAGGTAAGTACACTTTTTGATTGCTTTCGATTCATAGTAGTCTTTTTATTTCATGTTTATACATGTCTTGCTGCTTGTTGACACGCTCGTCACACGGAGTAGTCGGAAGGGGAAATATCTTAGTAGACATATGGACTACCCAGAACTATCCTCCGTGTCTTTCGTGGAGAATAGCAACTGCACACGACACGTGCAGGGTGCCGAATTTATCCCTAGCCGTTCACATGTCGAAACGGGTATTTCAAATCACATAGATAGTTGTATTTTATTTATTTTCTTTGTCTTCTTCACCACCTGCCACCTCATCAGTTACTTTCTAGTTTTCATCTCTCATATGTTATTTTCATGTCTTGTTAATTCTATTGTATTTTTGCATTGCCGTCGTTTTGTGTGCTTGTTCTATTCCTGACTGAAAACCAACATTTTTCAGGTTAGCCGTGGATTCACTTAGCTTTGGGAGATACGGGTGTACTTGCAGACATAAACCTAGAAATAGATAGCAGTGGTATTATTTTCATTAAATGTACAAGAACATTGTATTTTCTTTCCAATATAAATCTTGTAATTGTTGTAATAAATCTTAGAAATATGAATAAGCAATAAAATTATTATTTTGTGATTTTGAGCATCATGGCTATGACAACGTTCTACCGCCGACTCTGCGGCGTAGGCTGGCTTGGACACATTTCGTATCCGAAAAAGCGGGTACGGGTCGTGACAAGTTTTTGTGGTGGCCCATGCAGGTCTAATTTCGCAAAATATGCGAACTCGTGATGGTACTTAAGTTAGTCGTACCATTGCGAACCTGCGACTAGAAAATGCTCATTCACAACTAGGAGTAAGTCAATTTTAGGAGAATGGTTAGGACTAGGAGTCCCTAGTTAATTTGACAGTTGGGTAGTTAAGGTTGCTACATAGGCTTCATCGAATTCTAAATCCTATTAGATGGTTCTATCGAAGGATGCACTATTGTATTCTGATTTGATAGTATTTCTGAAGTGAGTGGATTCGTAACCCCTCTTTTCGAAAGTTTGGAAATGTCCTTTTATTTAATTATTTGAATTAAAATGTGATTTTTAGAATTTTATAAATATTTATTATAGAAGGTCTTAGTCACGGTTAAGTTTTGGAGTACAAGATGACCAATTTTTTTGGCACTGAGAGTGTAGTCCAGTGCTTTGACTAATGTGTTAGCCATGGTAGAGAAGGCCGACTCATAGGTGTGCACTAACTAAGAAAACTAGACCAAATCATGACATAACCCTAGGAATGATTTAATTACTTATTATTAAGATTATTGGCTTTTAGAAGACCTGGTTGGTCCAAACTAGCCCGAACTCAACCCAAGTCTTGGTGGTCATGTAATGTGACCAACGTCGACCATGTAGGATGTGTATATATATATTTGTAGTCCATTTCTAGTATTGTGAATAATTTCTATAAATTATATTTTGAATATAATATATGTATTATTGCTATTTAAATTTATATTTTACTTGGAAATAGGATAACCTTCTCTTAGAATGATATTTGGGATTTACTTAGGCTATACATATATACCTGTGTATAAATATATTCATAATAGGTAGACATAGTGCTTTATACATATTTTTCCTCGATCTTGAATATTAGAGAAATAAAAATCTAAGTTTACATTTCTTTGCCCTCGGCCATTTTCCTCTAATCATGATCAATTGTACAACTTTATCTTATGTCTTTTCTAAACATCGCTATATCATAAGTTCGTGTCACTTATATTCTTTTTCTTGGGCCTAAGGAATTATTTTTAAAATAACTTCTCACTCAATTGTCTATTAATCTCGAGTTAAGTTTTTGGATTCAAAAGTTTTCTCTCAATCATTGAATATTGAATATCCGTGAAATAAGGATTATAAGATTTTTTTACTTATTTCGACTTCGATCATTATCCTTACTAATCAATCGTTTTCCTTTTCAAGAGCTGATCTTATACGTGAAGAACATATACTTGTACTTTTTCTATCTTTATCAACTTGTATGATATTTTAAGACTCCTTTGAAATTCTTGGGGATATAGCTGGAATAATTTTTGATCACTCACAATGGCAAAGACAGCAGCGCACTGTCGTCATATATTTGAATTATAGAGACTACGGGTTCACTGCAGCCAGCAGCGCACTGACGAGACATGACCCCTAAGTTGAAGTAATTTCAAGTATATGTGGGTCGTCGAATATTATTAAAACTATATCTTGGTTGTCCTATTTAATCCTTGAATTATTACATCAATGTTGGATAGAGTTGATAGAGTGTTCGATACCATATTATGCTTAAGTCATAAATCAAGGGTTTACTGCAGCCAGATGTACACTGGCGAGGCATGGATGCTCGGTTAAATAATTTTGGATATACTTGTGGTTTTCGAATATTATAGAAACTACATCTTTTAGCATGTGACTGTTGAAATTTTTATGTTCCACAACTTCATAGACTCTCGATTAAAATTTGATTAGTTCTTAACCTTTCATTTCTTGATCCCTTCCTTTTATCTTTTTACTTTTCGTACCGTTATTAGTCTACCTAGAAATCATCTAAACCTATTTACTAGATTCATAAACATACCTAGATCATAATTCAATGATCATGCCTACCAAATTGATCGTGCTAAACATGATTTTGATTTGGATCGTCCTTAACGACTTTTGATTGCAACCAGACAATTTGATTGTATTTCGATCATGTCCACTCATATATTTTCTAGATTCTGAGTCTGCGATCGTGCCTAAATAATCTTGCCAAAACAGTTAAGCGAGTTAGTCATGTCAAACAAATTTTTATCGTTCTAAACGGGTTTGCTTGTGATTAAACTATTTTGACTATAGTCGTGCCTACATTTCAAACTATATTATTAGTGCTTAGATTTTATTCCATTGTGCTCATGGCTATTTCGATCATATTCATACGCGTGCCGAATTTTAATCATGCTTGGATGACTTGCATGATTAATCTCGATCGTGACTGCATCTTAGTGTATCTAAGTGATTTAACCAAGTTTAGATTTTGAATGTCGACCATGCCCATATAAATCCAATAGTAGTTAATCTTGCCTAACGACTTATCTTGTTTAATTAACCCTATTTCGATTATGTCATTGACCATGATAACCAGGCCCTGTTGGCTATACTTTAATCGTGCCACGTGGTATCCTTTCTTAAAAGTTCGATTCCATTCACGATCTAACTCCAATTTGATCATTGATCATATTATTTCTTGATTATGTTTTTTTTTAATTGTGCCTAACTACATCCTTTGAAACTTCAATGACCAATATTTCTAAGGTGGGTAGATTTGTAAGCCCCTTCTCGAGTTAAAAAAATAAATTAAAATAAAATAATATTTATTTATTTTAGTTGTAGCTAAATATTTTCTAATTAGATAATAAAATTTATTTTCTTAAATTATATTATAGATAATTTGAAAGGATTTACTAAATATTTTGTTTAGAATTTATGGAAGTATTGTTCAAAAATTTGGATGAAATCAAGTACTAACTTAATCGTTATTTCAAGGATAGATTTGAATTTAGGAATGTATTTTAATATTATATAATCAGTTTGCATATTATTTCGAACTTTCTTGAATAACTATATGTTGATCAAGAATAGAATTGATCGATTATAAATTGATTGATTGATTATGTTTATGAAAAGAATTATTTTTGGATTGTCAATCCTTATCAATCTAGGAAACCCTATCTATGTAAAGGGGAGGCTTCTTTTATTTTCTACACAAATTTTTATTTTTCCAAAATCCCTAATCATTCAAATCCCTAACCCGAATTTCTAATTTCTAATCCCTAATCCTAACCCTAAAATTTTCCTATTTCTTTTTCACCTATTTTACTCAGTATTTTCTTATCACAAATTTTTTTATACTTTTCTCCGATCAACCATGTCCTTCTATCTTAGTAGTACTTAAATTCGAGGACGAATTTATTTCTAAGGTGGGTACACTACAAGAAAATAGGGCTTTTACGACATTTTTTTTTCCGACATTTATGGTAAAGTTGGCTTAGGCATGATACGCCGACGATTTACAATGAACTTTGAAAAATTCTAACGTTTGTTCGAAAACGTCAAGGATTACCAACTTTTTTTTCTCGACATATATGTTCGAGTCGGCTTAGGTAAGCAAATACCAACCTTTTGAATTAAACGTTGGAAAATCTTGACTTCTTGACGTTTTTTTCTCAACGTTTATCTTGATCGTCGAGAAATTTACCAACGTTTTATCGAAAACTTGGAATGTTAAGAAAGAAAACCATTGTAGCATTATTTTCCTTTCCCTCTAATATTTAGCCTTTCCCTCCTAAATCCCTCTAATTCCCACAATAAATCTCCTCTTTTCTTCTGATATTGCTATTTTAGAATGAAGAAGAAGAAAAGAAATAAATAAAAAACCCTTATTTTCCTTTCCCTCATAAAACCATCTATTTATTTTTTAATTTTTTTAAACCATCTAATTCAACACACTAGAATTCTGCTGCTCCTTTCTTCCGTTGAAAGAAACTAGCCAATGCTCTAACTCTAACCCTACATTCACAAAAAAAACCCATATATTCTCTCGTCGTCGATCAACAAAAACCCCTCCACGAACTCCAAGAAGAAGGGGCAAAGGAGGAGGTATTCCTCTGCAGAGGAATCGTCAACCACACTCATGCCACTGTGTCCTCCGCTTGGCATCATCGGTCACGGACATGGTAGTACAGATTCCTTCTCTTGTGCTCCGGATGACCCCTCATTCACCTCGTCTTATCTCTTTTTTTGTCGATGAATCGATGCCAGCACCGCAGCTGTCACCGTGGAAACCATGGGCGGAGCGACCGAATGGCAGAGTTTCATATAGGAAGGGGAGAATTTGAAGTCGTATCCATGCCAGGTACATACAGATACATAACAAGTGTTCGTTTGTCTATGTAGTGCATATCAACTGCTTGTGGAATTTCCTAAGAAATAAAATCAAGAGAAGTAGCATAGGAAAATTTTATTGACAACTCTAAAAATGTTCGGACATGTCATCAAATAGTTGTATAGGCGTATATCTAAGCACCTTAACTTATCAGCATTTATGCTTCTGTTCCTATATTTAAGATTGCCCCATCTTGTTGTGAACTCATTCAAAATTTCTGAATCACAAGTATCCAAACTTCCATCACTGCCTGATGGTGATGATTCCCTTTCGTGCATACATCTGATTCTCATACACCAACACATTTGCATAGATGGCTGCTATATTTGTCTTTTCTGTTGTTGTAACAACAATTTCTGTGTCGAGGCCTGCCAGCATCAAAGCAATTTGAAATAAGAACAAGAACATAGTAGAGCACATATAAATATAACAAGAAAAACCTGGACTGTTTATGAAAGTTTTTTCTTCCAAGAAGAATTATAATATAAGTATGAAAATAAAAAGTGGATATGCCATCTTAGTCGAGAATGACTAATATAAAAATAGGGTCTTTATTTTGTTACTGCCAACTCCAAAAAAATGGGATAAAGCATTTCTTGTTGTATTTCTTCCAACCAAGGTTCTTGTTTGAGTACATTTCGTATGAGCTTTCTAACAGAGTAAGTTCTCATTTACCTGTTTGCACAATAATATTTACGGTTAAATATCGTACACAAACTAGTTTGGCAAGTTGACACATTCTTTTCGTCACATTTATGGTTAATATGATGAAACAACATGTTTTTGACAACTTCTTTGGGTATCTTGAATATATTTTTTAAATTAAGTTTCAATCTGTTGCGTACCTGGGCTGTAGCAAGTAGGTGAGCTTTGGTTCAGTGTGAAAGCCAGGGTGACAGTTATATTGGTTGAGATGTCAGTATGGAAGCATTTATCAGCTAACTGTCCAGTCCTTGCCACAGAGCTTATTATAGCGATGTTCGCATTGCATCAAGGAAAGATTGATGTTGTCAAGTGCTCTCTTGTTGGCTACATCCTCTCCAACATTTTGCTTGTTCTTGGCACCTCCATATGATGTGGTGGACTCGCCAATCTCTGCAAGGAGCAACTATATGATAGAGTGAGTTATGGAGATGAGAAAATATTTTTTGTTCTTCTTCGATATCTTATTCTAATTACTCCCTCATAATAATTTTGGTTGCTTGGCATTCTGTAGAAGCAAGACGATGTTAATTCAGGTCTCTTACTTTTTGGTGTTTTATGTCATATGCTTACGTTAATTAATGTTCAAATACACCATCAAGCCCAGTGGAGGAACATATATGGTGCATGTTGCACTAGATTTATCAAGAGCATGCATCATCATCATGCTCTTTGCCTATGTTGCCTACCTTTTCTTCTAGCTAAAGACACACGCCGCTGAATTCATCCATAAAGAGCATTTTTGCAATAATTAAATCAATACTTTTTTCACAAGTGCATGAAATATAAGAAAAACCCAGCTATATCTGATTGGTATTGCTTATTTAGATACTTGGTTTACATGTTGCCAGCTAAGGTGGGTCTTGCTTTGTTGGTTGCAGGTCTTTGCAAGAATTACTTTTTTTACTCTAAAGCCAGATGCACTTAGAACGGGTAAAAGCCCCAGCGATGCTGCATTGATGCTAGGAATTGCACCAACTCTAGCAAAAGAGCATTTGCTTACTGCTGAATCCAAAGGTAAATAAGGATATAAAGAGGCCATTTTCCCTTTAATAAATGCCAAATTCATCATTCTTTAACAATTTCAAGCTTGATAACTATCCAACATTCCTCTGGAGGTCTTTTGTGCGGAGATGTCAGTTCTGATGGTTTCCGTTTTTATGCAAAAAATTTCAAGGAATTTGATCCAAAAAATATGTACTTGTAATTTCTTCTAACAGTCAGTGTGACAAGCATCTTGATTTTGCTTATGTTTCTGTTAGCATGGGATTTTTTTTGTAATAAAGTCATGTTACAACAAGATATTCAGAATGGAGGGGAATTGCTAGGATTTCTCAAGTCAAGGGGGCTTTCCACCGCTTCTTGGTACCCTTGGCATGGACATGTGTTTGTGGGTATATGTGTTCTAAATTTATTTATCTTACTCAGTTGTTCTATCTTTGTGTATAGTGTTTGTAATAGGTCGTATTAGGATACCAATTTTTTCTGTTTCAATCTTGTTAGGGATTAAGGCTATTCTTACCTACCTTGAAACTAAAGTGTCGTGGGTATTCGAACAATAGTTTGTAGTATCGACATATACCGATATGATATAGCTGCTACCGATACGGATGAGGTAAGAATACTCATCATAGAACATTTGTTATTACTTTTTTATGTGAAATAACTTCTTACAGACGCAGTTTTTTTTGTATCTACAGTGATGTAGACCTTACGGTTGCGGAGTTCTTCTTGGAGGTTACGACAGAGATGGACCGAAACTATACATGATTGAGCCTTCATGAGTTTCATATGTGAGTTTCTCATGGAAGTATGATAACTTTAGCTATAAAAATATGTGAAAGTAGCTTGTACTTGTTTCTGTATATATGCTTTCATATGTGGTTGGAAATGTTTGCTTAAGTGCATGTATATAATCTTCCATGTTATAGTAAAAATTAGTTTGCTTTGAGTTATTTGCAATTCACAACTTTTGTTTGATGATGCATTGAGCAGAGATACTTCGGTGCTGCAATTGGGAAAGGACGACAAGCTGCAAAAATGTGAGTTCATACATGTTTACCATTTAGTTGCTTTTAATACATACTTGTGGACTTTATTTGTGGCCTATAATATTGTGGTATATATGGAAGTCTTGCCATTTCTTGATGCCCTACAAAAGTATAGAAGCGAACAGATCCATAATATGGTCTGGGTGCACTTATTTGTTTTCAAGTTACACATGTGCTATAATTTGCTCTTTAAGTGTGACTTAAGTTATTATTATTTTTCTATTCTTTATAATTATCTGACAATCCATGTTCCTTCCATTTCTTGTAGTCCTTAGGGGTCTGAGGGAAAGCAGAAGTCGGTCACATGCTGGGCATGTTTGGTTTCCTGCAGTAGCAACTAGCACAAAAACAACTTAATGGTGTCAGGAAATGTTGATTGGAGGTTTGACAGATCAAAAGGTGGATTAAGCCACACGGTATATTCCAATAGTAGGTAGGAAGCAATAATGCTGGCTAGACAAGGTTAGTTGCTTCAAATAGCCTACAAATAAATCTCTGACCGATTTTTTGCAGCTTTACTCGCAAGAAGGTAGGCCGTCCTATAAGTAAATATGCAGTTCCATATTGATAGGTAGGCGTGCTTGCAAGTAAAGCTGTAATATATAGGCATTTATTTGCAATCATCCAGACAGAAAAAGAAAACCAGTTTCATTCGTCTGAGTCTGATGGGTTACCCTACGTGATTCTCCAGGCGCTTTATAACTTGTTGGTCTGGGGAAGAGCTCTCAAATGAGAGTGTGTTCGAGTGAATGACTATGGAAGAGTTGAAGCACGTGCAATTCAAGGAAGATGAGTGCTATGAATTTTAACTTGTTTTATTTTCTTAAACTCGATAGTAAAGTTTGTTGTATTTTGATCAATAAAAGTTTATTTTGTAAATTATATATTGTTGAACTTATAATGTTAATAGGAGTGTGGTTTAATTACTCATTTGAAAGCTGGTTGAATATAAGTGCATGCCAAATATTTTTTTTAAATGACTTTACCTATACCGATGTTTTTGTTAAAACGTTGGAAAATTGTTGGGAAAATGTTGGGAAAATAAATCCCAACACTTTGCAAAAGGTTGGAAAAATGGTTATGTTTTTGACGCTTTTGTTAAAACATTGGAAAATTATCATCCATTAATTTTTTAAATGGTTTTACCTTTACCGACATTTTTGGTAAATGTTGGAAAATGTTCGCCCATCAACACAAATCTCAACCTTTTAGAAAAAAGGTTAGGAAAATCAGTTAAGTTCTCCGAAGTTTTTGTTAAAATGTTAAAAAATTGTCAACCATAGACACAAATTCCTTACGTTTATTAAACGTTGATGCAAACGTTGGCTTTGCTTTTGCCGATGTTTATTGTGAACGTCGTAAATTCCTAACTACGACAACGACGATGTTTGTGAGAAACGTTGATCAAACATCGGTAAAACATATGCCGACGTTTTTAGACCTTTTTCCGACGTTTATAAAATGTTAGGAAAAACCAATTTTCTTGTAGTGGTAGATTTGTAACTCCTCTTCCCAGATTTTCAAAATTTTTTTATTCTAATTTGTCGTGTTTTGAAATAAATCCTCTTTCCAACGTATAAACGTTATTTTGCTATTACTTTTGTATTTCAAAACTATTTTAAAGCTATGGTTTGAAAAATACTATTTTTGTTTTAATAAAATATTTTCTATTGTTTTGTAGCACCAAAACGTTTTAATTTTTGGACTTTCGAAATATATGAACTTTGAAGGTGGATTACATATTTTTTGTTGATAAGAAGAATAGTCAAAAGTATTTTTAAATAAAACTTTGGATTTATAAAGAAATATGTTTTAAAGATTATTCGATGATATCGAATATTAGTTATATTCCGAAGGTAGTCAATTATGGTCTTAATTTAAAATATGTGATTAAACTCATTTTGATAAATACTAAAGAATATTTTAAAATATTCTGATGATCATTTATTTGATATAGATTTAAATTTATATGATAATATCAAGTCTTAATTTAGATGGATTATAATTAGATTAGTTCTAATTTACAAGTTTATCGGATTTAAACCAAAGGGAAGATTTATCTATTACTCCTCGTGTTCCTTATCCAGTTAGGGGTTCAACTCCTATATAAGGAGAATTCCTCTGCCTTCTCATAATCTATCAAAATATACTCTCAAACCCATTTCTAATTCCACAAACCAATCATCACCACCATAGCTTTTTACTGTGTATCGTTTCTGTGACCGTGTTCGTGTCCATCCGTCTTATTCAACAAAATTACAAACCAAATCCCATGTCCGACAATCCCGGACACGGCAACTATGGACTAAATCATAACCCTAATCTTCCACCCTGCCGTCGACCCCCGATCGTGGCCAGCCATCCCCGACTCCTTGCCACCACCGCCCTTGCAGCCCAAATTTTGGCAAAACCCCATCCACCGCTTTCGACCAAACCCATCGTGTTCCATCACCACGACCACCATCGGCCATCATCGACTCTACCACCAGCATAACCATCCTCTCCACCCCTCGCCCCAGTAAACATAACGCCATAGCCCCAGCGCCGCCGATGTTCCTCTATTCTCGGACACAGTTGCCCGCAACCACATATCACCTCCACCGCCACTCTACCTTTTCCTTCCTGCCACCGCTCGTCCCGGCCACTCCGGCCAAACAACCGCCGATTTCTCCAAAATTTGACTACCACCACCGGCTTCATCATCTACACACACTGCCAGCATAAAACTACTAGAGAAAGAGAGAGAATGAGACCTAACCATTATCCGCTGTCACCGTCCACGAATACCCACAGCCCTGCCTCATCGAGCCCGGTGCCCGAGTCTCCGTCCTTTCCAATTCCTTCGTGCCTCCAGATCCGGAGCCAGCGCCTCCGCGAGACCCCTCCAGCGCCGTGTGCCACTCCCCGAGAAACCCGAATAGACTCTAGCGCCGCCGCCGCCAGGTCACGACGGTCGCTCCGCCGAACTCACCGCGAGCAGCCGCGTGGAGAAGCGGATCCGAGCTGCCAGATCTGGAGCCGACCTCCTCTTCCGTGCAATGCCACCCTCCGCGAGACTCCTCCATGCCGCCGTCGCACTCTGGCTCATCCTCGTCGAGCACGGCCTCAAGGACCTCGCCTCCGACTGGCCGGCGATAGCTCTTCCCGAGCGCTCCCCGTGCTGGTCCGCCGCCGGTGGGAACTTCAGCCCTGCGCCGACCGGAGTTCCTCATTGTCGTCGTAGCCGGTCGACCTAGCTCCCTATGCCGGACCTCTGCCGCATAGATCGGCCACCACCATCTTGAGGTGAGCACTCCCTCTCTCTCGAACAGCTCCTCTTTCCCATATAATCCCTTTCTTTTCCTTTCCATGTTTTATTTTCCTTCCATATAAGAACAGCAGCTATAAGATTTATATATTATTTAATTATTATTTTATTATTAGTATTAGAAATTATCAGGTTCAGAAATCGAGAGTGAGTTATTATTTGGTTTTTGAATAATATATACATATCAGTATATATATGGTTTATCTGAGTACAGTATGAATAATTTTGTACATATATATTTTTAGTATTTTATGGTTGTACATATTTATTATTATTATTAGTTATTATTTAGTTATGGTATTTAGGACAGTATATATAATTGTATAGTCTTAGTATTATTATGTGTAATTATCATTAGTTATTATTTTTAAAAAATTATAAATATTTCCAAATTATGTTTGTAACGAAAATATTTTTGGCTAAGACTAATTTATAGTTTTGCTAAATTATTATATGGATTTATTTCTAATAAATTATTTATGGGCTGTTATAAATATGTATATGATTTGGACCTAAACTTATGGGCTCCAATTTATATCTAAAGTTTGACTTACTTACTTATAAATTACTTTGGGTTCTAAACTATAGTATATTCAGATAATTATGATTGAGCCTTCTTAGATTATAGATAACAAAATCATAATAGGCTTATTCATATTTTAATTTTTGGCTGATATATATTAATATGGGTAATATATAGGCTTTGTATTGGACTTTAATTTAGTTAATAAGTTTTGCAATATTTTGGGCCTAATTTATATACATATATATATATATATATATATATATATATATATATATATATATATATATATATATATATATATATATATATATTGGTCTTGGTTTTCTATATTTGGGCCTGTATTACTAATATTATAATTAATTATGATGTTAATTATTATTAATAATATTTACACACTGTTATGATAGGTACACGGTTTTACTGCCTCTATTATTATTATTATTATTATCATTATTATTATTGTTATTATTTCTATCTTTCGTTATTTAGTAAAACGGTTGGACCTATATATGTACAAGGGCTTATAAAAGTAATATTTGAATTTGATTTATAAATGGAAACCTATTTAGTTATTTTAAAAGTATATATTTTCAAAATTATATTGTAGCAAAAATATTGTATTTTGAGTTTGGACAACGTCTACTCTCAAAATGCGATTTTTGTTGAAAATAATATTCCTAGTATTTGATTGAAAATATTTTACTAATAAAAATGTTTTCCAAGTATCATATTTTCTAAATATATTTTCCTTATTAAGAATTCCTTTTTCATAAAACAAATTCTATATTAAGCCATCCTGACTATACTGGTCATACATGTTAGGGTTATATACTAAAAGCATCACTTTTTTAGTAACCTTATTTCCTTAAATTTTGAATGAGAATCATATGGGCAAATGTTTGCATATTGTATTTGTTGCAAGTGTTAATGCAAATGTCTGATATTCTATATTGTAGATAATATGGTGTGTGGTGTCACACAGAAGATCATATTATCAGTTCCCTATGGAGTATATAAATAGTTCACAACCTAGATGGACTTGGACAATCTATTGGAAAGGTTGTAGTGTAATCTAGTATTAGTCTATCTTGACTATAGGTTTATACTAGTACACTTTGTGTGTATTGAACAGGACCACTTGAGGTTGTTCTTTTTGTACTGACTACATAAGAGAACAAACACCTCTGTTATTATGGATGCTTGTGCTCTTAACCCGGATATAATAACGGACATGTATATGCAGTGTGCATTATTCTGACTCATAAAAGAGTGAGATTCATTATGGATCAACAACCTCTATGAATTAGGTAATAACATTGTATGTATGATGAGCTGTTGATTATAAATGGAATCCATGTCCCGATACATCGGGTTGATGATGTCCCCTTAAGGAGCTCATAAGGATTGTCATGTAAACCCTGCAGGTGGATTATATCCGGCATGATAAATAAAGTTGAGCGGTACTACTTAAGGATAAAAGATGTCGAATCAATATAGTTGTCAGTAACTTAATTTGATCGACGAACATACGATATCTTAACATGGGGAGCCAAACGAGCATATAATAAAAGGAGCCCATAAACATAATTTGGGATTAGGGAGGTAGTGCAACAATAGCTCATTAGTGGACCGAGCTATTGTTAATGGGCCTGGATTGTGTGTTCAGGCTGAACACGGGATATCCAGATCCGTTAGGAGGCCTAACCCTAATTTCTCCTCATGGTCCCTGTCGTAGCCTATATATATCCTCTATTCTCTGGCCGCCATATTACAGATCAAAAATCTGAAATTTTCTCTAAATTCGTGTTTCACGTAAGGAGAGAAAGAGAGGACTGCCAAGGAGAAGAAAAGGTTGGGAGATCGTCGCCCACACGATGTCCAACTTGAGAAAGGAATACGTGCAGAAGATCTTGGGGTCGTCCGCTCGAGATTGCCAGGAATTACTTGTCTCCTTTCCGTCGCAGGTATAATTCGTGAACCCTAGTTTTCACCTATGAAGGGTTAGAACACGTGTTAGATCTGTTCAACTTTCTATCGATCAATACGCATACCAAAAGAAGGGTCCTGGGAATCCCCAGTTCTATCAATTGGTATCAGAGCCACTTTGGATCTACGTATTGATTGATACGTCCATGTTGTCCAATAAAATATGCGCTGTGTAATAGTCGGTAGATGTAGATCTGTTCTAACTCGGTTTTGCAGGTATCTTAGATCCAACTATTATGGTCCAATGCATATTTTTGATTGTGTTGTTTAAACTACGGACATGTCGTGGATGTTATTGTTGCTGTGGATGTAATTAAAATCACGAGGGTTGATCGTGCTTATTATTTTAATTTTGCAATCTAGATTATGTGTGAACTCCTTCGGGAGGCATAGGATTAATGTAATTTTAATTATTTTTGATCAATCGTGATGGCGGTGGTGGCTATTTCTGACGTCGGACGAGATGCTGGTTTTAAGCAGTCCAGAGGCAGACAGATAATTTTCGATGAAGGAATCGACAGCCAAAACCCCGAATAGATCTGCACAGCGCCAGATTTTGGATTCGGATAGTTGAGGACGGAGCAGCAAAGATGACCATAATAGTTGGATATTTTCTCTTATTCTTGTCATTTTGCTTTTTTCTGATTATGCATGTTTATTATTGTGTGGTTGTTTTTTTTGAAAAACCAAGCCTACATTAATAATGGACAACATGGACATAATATCAACTAGTAGAAAAATCCTCATCGTTAAATAACTAAGTGGGAGAGGATATTTATTTAGTTTAAATCCTATGGTCTCTATTACTGGTTTGTAGGTGATGTAATTATACTTGCGTGTTGGCTATAGTGCTTTCCTCTATATCGGATGAGTATAATTATGGATCACCAGTACAAACTTTCTTATGGATAATTGTAGAAAGTTACCTAGTATGTGTTCACTTCTCCATCTGAAGAAACTCATTACAAGGTAATGGACTTAGTATTAAGTAATGGTATATACTTAGATACAAATAATGGTATCCTTCCCATCGGAGTCACTGCTATTATTTGTATGACCAAAGCAAGACCAGCATATTAATTTTATTTGTCATAAAATTATGTTGACATGATAGTAAAATTAATAAGAAAAACCTACTTGAACAAATTTGAATTTGTATACGTCCACACTATCGTGGCATGCTAAATTCATGGTGTTCAAGGTGTTGGTGAATTTCATATTATTGTTTTGAGGGAATCAATATTTAGTTAATTCAAAAAGTTTTTTTTGCCCTACATGATTTTATTTATGTGATTCTCAGGATTTCAAAAATGGGTTCTTTCAGTCCACTTATGGTGATTCTTAAAGAAAACAAACTTACTGGACCTAATTATATTGACTGAAAACGTAATTTGGATATTGTTCTGACTGCTGAGGAGTACAAATATGTACTTGTTGAAGAATGCCCACCTAAGACTGATGCTAGAGGTCAAAGAGGCTTATAAGAAGTGGAAAAAGGCAAATGAGATGACGTGGTGTTACATTCTGGCATCTATGTCAAATGTACTGCAACATCAGCATCAGGCCATGGCCACTGCTTATGACATGATGTATAACCTCAAGGAACTCTTCGGACATCAGAGTAGAGCAGCTAGGCAGTTTGCTATGAAATGTTTGATGAATACAAAAATGGCTGAGGGTACACCAGTAAGGGATCATGTTCTCAAGATGATGGGTCATCTGAATGAGATGGAGATCCTTGGAGCTGAAATCGATGGGGAATCCTAGGTCGATATCATTCTCGGGACTCTGCCTAAAAGTTTTGACAATTTCTGCCTTAATTACAATATGAACAAAAGATTGTATAGTTTGGCAGAACTTGCAAAAGAGCTACAGGATGCTGAATCTCTCTTTAGGCAGAGTAGTTATGTTTTTGTTTCTGAAAAGGCTTCTACTTCTAAGCCAAAAGGCGGTAAGAAAAAGAATAACATTCAGAAACAGGCAAACTCAGCAAAGAAGGGCATGGGACCTCAAGGCGCGGTAAAAAAACCGAAAGGCAAATGATTCAAGTGCAAAGGGTCAGGACATTGGAAGACTGATTGTCCACTTCTCAAACAAGAGAACAAAGAAGGTATATCTCATTTACTAGTAGTTGAAACATGTTTAGCGATGTTATCTACCGACACCTGGTGTGTAGATACAGGAGCCACTAATCATGTCTGCAATACATTACAGGGGTTCTAGAAAACCAGACGGCTCAGTGATGGAGAGATATGCTTGTTCATGGGTGATGCTACAAAAGTATCGGTCGTTGCATTAGGAGATGTTACTTTATCTTTTGGTAGAAATAAGTCTTTGATATTGAGAGATTGTCTTTATGCACCTTCACTTAGAAGAAATTTAGTTTCTGTTTCTATGTTAGTTAATGATGGATATTCAGTTTATTTTAATGACAATATTGTTATCAGAAAGAATAAACATTTTATCTGTTCTGGTGCATTAGTTGATAATTTGTATGTCATTAATCCTATTTCGCGCACAATACAACTTATGGAAATGAATAATATGTCATCTAACTTAAATAAGAGAAAAGAACCTTCTTGTATGAGCCAAACATATCTTTGGCACTTGCGATTGGGGAATATTAACCTAAGAAGAATTCAAAGACTGGTTGAAGATGGACCTTTGAGTTCATTAGAAGTGGAGGCACTACCAGTCTGTGAATCCTGCTTGGAAGGTAAAATGACCAAAAGGCCTTTTACGGCAAAGGGGTATAGGGCCAAAGATGTGTTGGAATTGGTTCATTCTGATTTGTGTGGACCCATGACTATCCAAGCTAGAGGTGGCTTTGAATATTTTGTCACATTTATTGACGATTATTCAAGGTATGGATACATTTATTTGATGCGCCGTAAGTCTGAGTGCTTTGAGAAATTCAAAGAGTACAAGGCTGAAACGGAGAAACGTCATAGAAAATGTATCAAGTCATTATGATCAGATCGTGGTGGCGAGTACCTCTTTAGAGAGTTTAGGGATTATTTATCAGAGACTGGGATTGCATCCCAATTGACTGCACCTGGAACGCCCCAGCAGAATGGTGTAGCCGAAAGAAGGAATAGAACTCTTATGGAGATGGTTAGATCAATGATGAGTTATTCGGATTTACCAGATTCGTTTTGGGGATATGCCTTAGAGACTGCAGCTTATATTTAGAACTTGGTTCCTTCTAAGTCAGTACCTCTTACTCCCACAGAGCTGTGGATTGGGCGTAAGCCTAGTCCGAAACATGTTCGCATTTGGGGTAGTTCAGCACACGTGCTGAATGGAAAAGCAGATAAGTTGGAATCTCGTACAGAAGTACGCTTGTTTGTAGGCTATCCAAGTGGAACGAAAGGAGGTTTATTTTATAGTCCTAAGGATCAGAAGGTCATTGTTAGCACCAATGTCCGATTCTTAGAGAAAGACTATGTGATGAACCATAAACCCACAAGTAGAGTTATTCTAGAAGAACTGAGACGTGAGACACCAAGTATTTCAGTACCAACAGTACAAGAGGCTGAACCACAAATAACTGCACAACGTGTCATAAATGTTAGACCACAACCGATAGTGCCTCGTCGTAGTGGGAGGGTTATGATATAACCTGATAGATATCTGTTCTTAGAAGAGTCGTCAGACTTCGTCCCTGAGGAACAAGATTATGATCCCTATACCTACAATGAAGCACTCCAAGATAAAGATGCAGAGTCTTGGCAAAAAGCAATGATATCTGAAATAGAATCTATGGATTCTAATCAGGTCTGGAAGCTTGTAGAACCACCCGTTGGTGTAAAAGCCATTGGATGCAAGTGGGTCTATAAGAGAAAAAGAGGATCAGACGGTAAGGTTGAAACCTTTAAAGCTCGGTTTGTAGCAAAAGATTTTACTCAAAGAGAGGGTATCGATTATGAGGAAACCTTTTCTCCTGTAGCCATGCTTAAGTCTATCCGGATTCTTTTATCTATTGCAGCTCATCTCGATTATGAGATTTAGCAAATGGATGTCAAGACAGCTTTCCTTAATGGAAGTCTTGAGGAAGACATCTATATGAAGCAACCAGACGGGTTCATTGAAAAGGGCCAGGAGCATCTTGTTTGTAAGCTCAAGAAGTCCATTTATGGACTTAAGCAAGCTTCCAGATCTTGGAACATATGTTTTGATCAGGTGTTAAAATCCTATGGATTTGATCAATGTCAGGATGAATCATGTGTATACAGAAAGTGTGACGAAAACGTGGTGGTGTTCCTAGTACTTTATGTGGATGACATCTTGCTCATTGGAAACAATGTGAAGGTGTTATCTGATGTAAGGGTATGGTTATCCAAACAGTTTGATATAAAGGACTTGGGAGAAGTAGGTCACAACCTTGGGATCAAAGTTCTACGAGATCGCAAGAAAAGGATGTTGGGCTTATCCTAAGCTTCCTATATCGATACTGTACTAACTCGTTTTAGTATACAAAATTCTAAGAAAGGTTTCTTACCTTTTAGACATGGAATTGCTCTATCAAAGGAACAGTGTCCGAGGACACCTAAAGAGATAGAGAACGTGAAGGCAGTTCCTTATGCTTCAGCAGTAGGAAGCTTAATGTATGCAATGCTATGTACGAGACCAAACATCTGCTTTGCCGTAGACATGGTCAGCAGATATCAGTCTAACCCAGGACAAGAGCACTGGACTGCCGTAAAGCATATTTTGAAGTACCTGAAAAGGACTAAAGAGTATATGCTAGTTTACCAGGCAGATAGTTTAGTTCTCTTGGGGTATATAGACACAAATTTTCAGTCAGATAGGGATTCCAGGAAATCTACCTCAGGTTATATGTTTACTTTGGGAGGTTGTCACGACCCGCACCCGTTTTTTTTTTTTTTTAAACGGATACGAGACGTGTCCAAGCCAGCCTACGCCGCAGTGTCGGCGGTAGAACGCTGTCACGGCCATGAAGATCATAATCACAAAGATGCTCATTCACATAATTAATTTAATTTATAATGATCACAAGTTTTACATTTGCAGGAAAATATAAACTTGTACAAATATTGAATGACTATAACTTGACTATCTAACTAGTCTTCTAGGCTCGTCTGCAAGTATTCCCGTCACTTCCCAAGCTAAGTGAATCCACGGCTAACCTGAAAATGTTGGTTTCCAGTCAGGAATGGAACGAGCACAATTCACTGAATGCAATTTCAAATAAAGAAAATGACTATAAGACAAAGGTTAGGCATCAATCATGAGTTTTGAAAATAACAGTAAAGCCGTAAGAAAAATCAATAGTAATAAATAGACCAATATACTTTTCCACCGATAGAAGTACCTTTGACATGTGATCGGTCTGGGGTGCTACACCGCACGGTCTACGAGATCTACTTGCAAGAAAAATAAGCACTGTCTACGAGATCTACTTGCAAAAATTAAACACTGTCTACGAGATCTACTGCATAAAAATAAACGAGGTCTACGAGATCTACTGCATAAAGTAAACAATGTCTACGAGATCTACTGCATAAAATAAACAATGTCTACGAGATCTACTGCATAAAAATAAACAATGTCTACGAGATCTACAATGTCTACGAGATCTACAATGTCTACGAGATCTACAATGTCTACGAGATCTACAATGTCTACGGTCGGATCACACATCCTTGGTACTTCTCATTCCCGACTCAATAATTTATAATAGAGTATAAAAATATCACATAACCAATGACTAATCAATGAAATATAGTAAAGATCAATATCGAAATGCAGACAATAAACTGTACTCGCCTGTGGTCCTGTGCTGGTGAAACCGATGATCCAAATCACTCAATATACCACAATAGTCAAAACCCGTACAACAGTTCCCGGAAGCTGAAATAGACAATACCAGTGATCTTAGAATAGTCAAATTAGCTAGGATTGCCTGTCCTTACGTCCAATTCTGGACACAGGGGCAAAACGGTAATTTCGGACAAAAACGATGTCCGCCGTTGGACCCGCTTTGCACCGAAAAGCGTGCCAGAGTCAGTGGTCTCTAAAGTCGTCAAACTACATGTCTACGGATCCAGTTTTCTGATACGAACCCAACCGTATATCCAAAGTTGGATTCCGGCGGACCGTGCACAAAATCGCCCGTTGAGTGGGACCGTGGGGCCCGCAAAACGACGATTTTATCAACAGTCTCAGAATCGGACCAAACTTGGCATGCAGGACCAGAAAAATGATATGGTCCTGTTGGCGCAAGTTTCGTCTCGATCTCACGAATGTGCACAAAGTAATTGAGAAATTTGCAATGTGCACGATACGGTGAATTTCGACGGATACGCATCAAATTCGTCGCGCACACGCGACCAATTTGAATTCCGTCAAAGCCCACACGACCACGAAACTGTTACGCAGCTTTCGATGCTTTCGGTTCGCGACCACGTCGTCCCGATTGGCGTGACGCACGTCGTGTGGAACAATTTCAATGTTTTGAAAACAGATTTTTGGGAAACTCTGAGATTTGATTTCTCGACGGTCAGTCGATGATTTCAAATTCCGCAAGAAGGGATTCGAAGCCCTACATGTTGTCTAAAAGTGTCTTCAAATAGTTCCTTAATTTTGTGTACGAGTTGATCGGAATCGATCCTCGAACAGGGCAATTTAAACTGTTTTCCTAGACTGTTTTCGAAACAGTCTTTCGTCGTTTTTAGATCGATTTCCAGAGGAATCAAATCGAATCTATTCGAGTCTAATTAGAGGGACATGTAGATGGTTAGGTTGTTATCTAATCCATGAAAACGGTTTATGGATTCGTCGAAAGACGAGGGAGAAATCATACCTCAAACAGGGGTGTTTGGATTTCGCTGCTGTCGTTGTCCCGTGCGACCCTGCGCACGCGCGCGTGTCCGACCTGCTCCGGCGGTGTCCGGCGGCGTGGCGGCGCGCCAAGTGGCTGGGGGAGTTCGCGCGGAGGCGGGGCTGCTTGCATTAGGGTTTCGATGTTGGCGTTGCTTCCTCCTAGCTCTCGGGTTCGTCCATTATATATATAAAGCCGACAGTTTGGGGAAAGCTCGGCTGGGTTGATGTTTCAGTCAGGTTGGGCTTGGGATTAACTGGCATGGGCTGTTAACCTTAAGTACATACCACCAAATAATGAAAACGTTTATAACCCACCAGCCATCAAATTTGGATGAAAACAAATTGCACCTTAGCATGTCAGCATATACATATGAAAGACATACTATATCCTATATTTATAATCAAAGATTCGTCACCCTTCAACAATTGTTTTTTTTTTTCTATCACTAGATGTGGATGACTCACAATGGATATTATAGTGATATTGAGATTTCCATCTCTTTCCCTTCAGCCAAAAATTGGTCTATTGAGTATAATATTCTGCATCCTCTTATTTCTCCAAAGAATGGAGTTGGACCCATAAAATATTTGCATGAACATAACATAAAATGCTTAATTGAAGACAAAAATGTGATACCAATATCTTAGCATATGAATGCTAGTAATAGCAGTAACAAGTTTTTCACCAAGTAAATTCTTCAAAAGCTCTCCAAAAGGGTAGTTCCTTAAATCATCAAATGCTAGTAGAGAAACCATTTAATTCCAAATAAATAAATAAAAATATAATTTAAAAATTTCGGGAAGAGGGGTCACAAATCTATCCACCTTAAAAATAATTTCGTCCTCGAAATTCTAGGGAAAGGGCCTTTCAACAATAGTGGGGGTTAAATCTCTAAGCGAGAAAAATTAATTGGCACAACATTTATACAGAAGAATTTCTAAAGCAGACTATCTTATTCTAAGAGCCAACAACCACCAATATCGTTATTTCATAATTCAGCACTACACATTAAGGCTCCATCCATTTCACGTATCTACTCCATAGGTTATATAATTCTAAAGTCAACCCTTTCTTTTCTCTACTGATTATATAACAACATTATATCTGTCCGGACTTAGACTCATCCTTATATATCTTTACCCTCTCCGAAAATACAATAAATTAATAATAATAATAATAATGATAAAACCCTATAATCTAAAATATACTGATTCAAAATAACTCATTATCTTCCAAATAAACCTTATTAGTTTTCTATGCTTAAATCCCAAGTCAAATCTTCGAATCATGTATACACAGTCAACTTTATCGAAAATATAGCTTTATTACATCCACCCGTATTCACTTATTTAATGTCTCTGTATATCCATATATGTATCTATTTACTGATCAACCAAATCTAAACTCCATAAATACTCCAAATAATTTAATTTGCACCAAAGAAATTAAAATTGCATGTTGAAGACGTCTATCAACGTTTGATTCACCCACTCTATTATAACCACAAGATCCCATTAGCGAAAAACGTCTCACGGTTTAAATAAGATTCAATCTCTTCAATAATTAAATTCTAAATATAAAGCGTACAATTTTTTTTCTTCTCAATTTATCATAACTCAAAGAAAAATCATCCATAGCTTTCTACCCACCTTTGGTCACACTACTCCCTCAACTCTATGTCACTAAAACTTTATAATCATCCAACTACTTGCTAATATTTCTACAAATAGATATCTACTGCTTATGGCCTCTATAATCCTTCTTTATCTATTAAACAACCCAAAATCTGACAAGCAACAAATTTACACAAGCAGCTAAGAAATATTGCTAAATTCTAATAAGCGTGACCATTCGTCACTATACAACGGAAAGGACAGGAAGATAAGGAAAAGTAATCGAGGCAAATAAGAAGTTTCTAGAGCTGTAGAGGGT
The DNA here is from genome assembly GCA_029216955.1 of Iris pallida. Taxonomy (NCBI): domain Eukaryota; kingdom Viridiplantae; phylum Streptophyta; class Magnoliopsida; order Asparagales; family Iridaceae; genus Iris; species Iris pallida. Next base: position 8,215,885 of record JANAVB010002794.1, on the reverse strand, counting down.
TCCCGACGGTACAGCTAAAAAGGGTGTTCACGAACCACTGACTTGTTTGCTAGATTGGGCTATTCTAGTTCAGTCACTGGCTAAATCTAATCATTCGTTCTGTACAATACAAAGTTCCATTCTCAGAATTCTAAACAAGGTTCCAAAATGGGATGGAGTTTGAGAAATCTAGATCGTGATCTTACTGGGTTCTCTATTTGGACATCAGTCGTTGATTGGATAAATATTGGATTTCAATCTATATGGACTAGACCAGATCCCAATGATAAAACTATTCCTACCAGATTTGGGCATTCTAGAATAGGTTTCTATCCAAGGGGTTGAGTTAGTTGCCTGTCAAATTGGTTAGCTAGGTCCCTCAAGCTCAAAATGCGCCTTCAGTGACTTTTGTATTTAAGTAACATATGAGACCTTAATTAGATGGCACACTAGTGGCGTGTGCGTAGTGAACTTCGAGTAGATCACCACCACATATTGGGTTGAAGAAATTGAGTCAATGTTGAGGCTCTTTTGGAAGTCGAAAAGTACACCGGTACTATGGTAAGGGTTATAGCTAGTCCTTTTTACCTGAAAGTTGTATCACGTAAATAGAGTACAAGGGGACGGATTTGAGTGGGATATGATATACCTAGATGAAGATGGACTCGTCTAGATCTTGCATGTGAGGTTTGTTGGAAGATAACAGCTGGTCTCGTGCTCCGAATATTAATGACACGGCCGGGGGCACAAAATGATCTAAATGGAAAGTGGGAAATCCACGGGGCACTAATAGTCATCCTAATGAAAATTATTCTAAATAGGTAATCCTCGCATATCCCACAATTTAGAAAGCTTACAGTCTACCCACCTTAGAAATAAGGCATGGGTTTTGGAATAATGAGGTTAGAAGGATTTCAAAGCCAGGATATCGCACCTCGATTCTCGGTAATAAAGAATAGGGTACGACATAACGGAATACGGAAGATATAAGTCAAGTCAAAGATCGTTCCTTAATAAATGGAGAACGAGTGTGTACAATGACACATGGTTGACAAAATAGGATGATCTACTCGTCTATAGTATACTAGAGTTATCGACGGGGTAACCAACTCTAAGGCACAAGATTTCTAACAACCGAGTCAAGAAATTCGATTTGTGTCAAACTTGCTAGACTATGGTCACAAGGGTTCTAGTAGTATGGGCTGTAGGGATCATGCATTGCTGTTGACAACTAGCAGATCATAATATGACAGGGTATTTAAGCTATGGTATTGGCTAGGCTAGTGACTGCGGTGTTCCAACACTAGTTAGGTCTTAATAATAAAATTTACATAACTAGGACGATACTTGTTGGAAACCAATCTCGAGATGAGTGTCTACCATAGTCACGGTAAATTATTGTTCTTAGCCTTGTCTATTCATCTCATGTCTAAACTATGGGCTTGGTCGAGGGGCGGTTGAGTCAAGGCATAAGGGTTGAAAGTTAAGGCAAGCTTCCAGCAAATAATTAGAGACTCACAATATATGATTTCTTGAGAATAGATAGTCTCCTAGGTAGGTATTTCGACTAAGGGTAAAACCCTCATCATTCACAAATTCGAATGGCTAGAAGGTCTCAATAGTAGTTTGAGGGTCGAGAGGAGAACGAGTAACTCAATCTTATGGCTGGCCGCTGGTAGTTACACTTGTGTATACAACTGATATAGCCATGTGGATACTCTGTATCTCTCCACCATCACGAGCTTTCGTCTTTCCAAATCGGGGAAAGGCAAAAACAATAAAGAGTTCAAGGGAGATGTTACCGAATACAATTTCGTGATTCAAAGGCGATTGTATAATTTCAAGAGGCATTGTCAAAGCAGTCGCGGATGAGATCCTAGAGATATCTACATCTCAATCCACGTAGGATAATTAGAAGAAAAGCGAACCAAATGTATCATGGTTGATCAGACCGTAATACAATGATTCTGATTAGACAATATGTTAGCAGGCGTCCCCACTAAACACATGTCTTGAATCAAGCTCGAGAACAGAGTGAGCTTGCAAAACTAGGCTGTGATAGCAACATTGGTCAAAATAGTCAAATTACACGTATACAAGATTTTTGAAAGAAGGCACAAGTAGTTCGGGTTTTGAGAGAATCAAACCTTACCCGGTGTTCTTGCTTATACGGTCTTCCTACTATCCTCATATCCACAAGGACTTGGTCGACTAATGGGTTGTGGACATTCTAAATTCCATATTCTAGGTAACCTATTAGTGTTAGTCAATTACCTCGTAATAGATCATAAGGACCACGGAATTCTAGGTCGGAAGACACGCTACCTAAATTCACAGAACTTCCACTACTACTGGCTTCGGATCTTATGGAACACACATGGTACTGTCCTATCCTTTATGGTATTCCAAACTTGTAATCATGTTTGAAGTCATTTCACCGAGAGTTATGCCTCGCCCATATACTCGGGCTGTGGTAAACCCTTGGGTTCATGATTTCAGGGTGGTATGCGCTCTGATACTCTACCTTATATTGACATCAGGGTGACTACGGTCAAAGAGGACCACTAACTATAATTTAGCAATATTCTATAACTTACAATTCTTCAAAAGGATTTCAATTCTATGGGTTGTGTCTCGCCAGTGCGCTGCTGGCTGCAGTGAACCCACATTTTCCACTCTCAAATAATTGACGACAGTGCGCTGCTGTCTAGTCATTACGAGTCAACCATCATTCCTTTATCTGTAAAATTCCTGGGCTTTTAGGGACTCGAACAAGTCGACTATGAAATAAAACGTAAACATTTGTCCTATCACTCACAACCCTTAAGATAAAAGATTGCACAGGGGGAAATAACTGAGGACAAAGAAATACAAACATTCTAACTCTTCCATGTGTATTCAAGCCTCTGAGGGACAAACTTGAATCGAAACTAACTCGAAGTCCGTATATGGATAACAAAATCAGAACTTATACAAAATATTAATTCCTAGGGCTAATAGAAACTAAATAGGCAGTTCGACTAAGATATGAGGATGATATCTAAGAGGCGAGAGAATGAATTGAATAATCCATCAGGCTAGATCATTAATTCTACGAAGCCCTGCCTTACCAAGGGAATAATTTATCCAATTTAGATTACATCGTCATATCAAGAGATAATAATGTACCTATGGGGATCTGATAAACTATCAAAATTTATAACTCCCTATCTACATTGCATGACCTAGACTACCCATCGGTAACTTTGTATAAGGGACTCCTAGTCTTAGTCATTCTCGTAAATTAAATTAATTTCTAATTCGTGAATGAGCATTTCTAGTCGCAGGCTCGCAATAGTACAACTAACTTGAGTACTATCACGAGTTCGCATGATTTGCGAAGACAGACCTGCATGGGCCACCACAAAAACTTGTCACGACCCGCACCCGTTTTTTTTTTTTTTAAACGGATACGAGACGTGTCCAAGCCAGCCTACGCCGCAGTGTCGGCGGTAGAACGCTGTCACGGCCATGAAGATCATAATCACAAAGATGCTCATTCACATAATTAATTTAATTTACAATGATCACAAGTTTTACATTTGCAGGAAAATATAAACTTGTACAAATATTGAATGACTATAACTTGACTATCTAACTAGTCTTCTAGGCTCGTCTGCAAGTATTCCCGTCACTTCCCAAGCTAAGTGAATCCACGGCTAACCTGAAAATGTTGGTTTCCAGTCAGGAATGGAACGAGCACAATTCACTGAATGCAATTTCAAATAAAGAAAATGACTATAAGACAAAGGTTAGGCATCAATCATGAGTTTTGAAAATAACAGTAAAGCCGTAAGAAAAATCAATAGTAATAAATAGACCAATATACTTTTCCACCGATAGAAGTACCTTTGACATGTGATCGGTCTGGGGTGCTACACCGCACGGTCTACGAGATCTACTTGCAAGAAAAATAAGCACTGTCTACGAGATCTACTTGCAAAAATTAAACACTGTCTACGAGATCTACTGCATAAAAATAAACGAGGTCTACGAGATCTACTGCATAAAGTAAACAATGTCTACGAGATCTACTGCATAAAATAAACAATGTCTACGAGATCTACTGCATAAAAATAAACAATGTCTACGAGATCTACAATGTCTACGAGATCTACAATGTCTACGAGATCTACAATGTCTACGAGATCTACAATGTCTACGGTCGGATCACACATCCTTGGTACTTCTCATTCCCGACTCAATAATTTATAATAGAGTATAAAAATATCACATAACCAATGACTAATCAATGAAATATAGTAAAGATCAATATCGAAATGCAGACAATAAACTGTACTCGCCTGTGGTCCTGTGCTGGTGAAACCGATGATCCAAATCACTCAATATACCACAATAGTCAAAACCCGTACAACAGTTCCCGGAAGCTGAAATAGACAATACCAGTGATCTTAGAATAGTCAAATTAGCTAGGATTGCCTGTCCTTACGTCCAATTCTGGACACAGGGGCAAAACGGTAATTTCGGACAAAAACGATGTCCGCCGTTGGACCCGCTTTGCACCGAAAAGCGTGCCAGAGTCAGTGGTCTCTAAAGTCGTCAAACTACATGTCTACGGATCCAGTTTTCTGATACGAACCCAACCGTATATCCAAAGTTGGATTCCGGCGGGCCGTGCACAAAATCGCCCGTTGAGTGGGACCGTGGGGCCCGCAAAACGACGATTTTATCAACAGTCTCAGAATCGGACCAAACTTGGCATGCAGGACCAGAAAAATGATACGGTCCTGTTGGCGCAAGTTTCGTCTCGATCTCACGAACGTGCACAAAGTAATTGAGAAATTTGCAATGTGCACGATACGGTGAATTTCGACGGATACGCATCAAATTCGTCGCGCACACGCGACCAATTTGAATTCCGTCAAAGCCCACACGACCACGAAACTGTTACGCAGCTTTCGATGCTTTCGGTTCGCGACCACGTCGTCCCGATTGGCGTGACGCACGTCGTGTGGAACAATTTCAATGTTTTGAAAACAGATTTTTGGGAAACTCTGAGATTTGATTTCTCGACGGTCAGTCGATGATTTCAAATTCCGCAAGAAGGGATTCGAAGCCCTACATGTTGTCTAAAAGTGTCTTCAAATAGTTCCTTAATTTTGTGTACGAGTTGATCGGAATCGATCCTCGAACAGGGCAATTTAAACTGTTTTCCTAGACTGTTTTCGAAACAGTCTTTCGTCGTTTTTAGATCGATTTCCAGAGGAATCAAATCGAATCTATTCGAGTCTAATTAGAGGGACATGTAGATGGTTAGGTTGTTATCTAATCCATGAAAACGGTTTATGGATTCGTCGAAAGACGAGGGAGAAATCATACCTCAAACAGGGGTGTTTGGATTTCGCTGCTGTCGTTGTCCCGTGCGACCCTGCGCACGCGCGCGTGTCCGGCCTGCTCCGGCGGTGTCCGGCGGCGTGGCGGCGCGCCAAGTGGCTGGGGGAGTTCGCGCGGAGGCGGGGCTGCTTGCATTAGGGTTTCGATGTTGGCGTTGCTTCCTCCTAGCTCTCGGGTTCGTCCATTATATATATAAAGCCGACAGTTTGGGGAAAGCTCGGCTGGGTTGATGTTTCAGTCAGGTTGGGCTTGGGATTAACTGGCATGGGCTGTTAACCTTAAGTACATACCACCAAATAATGAAAATGTTTATAACCCACCAGCCATCAAATTTGGATGAAAACAAATTGCATCTTAGCATGTCAGCATATACATATGAAAGACATACTATATCCTATATTTATAATCAAAGATTCGTCACCCTTCAACAATTGTTTTTTTTTTTCTATCACTAGATGTGGATGACTCACAATGGATATTATAGTGATATTGAGATTTCCATCTCTTTCCCTTCAGCCAAAAATTGGTCTATTGAGTATAATATTCTGCATCCTCTTATTTCTCCAAAGAATGGAGTTGGACCCATAAAATATTTGCATGAACATAACATAAAATGCTTAATTGAAGACAAAAATGTGATACCAATATCTTAGCATATGAATGCTAGTAATAGCAGTAACAAGTTTTTCACCAAGTAAATTCTTCAAAAGCTCTCCAAAAGGGTAGTTCCTTAAATCATCAAATGCTAGTAGAGAAACCATTTAATTCCAAATAAATAAATAAAAATATAATTTAAAAATTTCGGGAAGAGGGGTCACAGAGGTAGAGCCATTGTATGGAGGAGTATCAAGCAAAAATGTATTGCTGATTCCACCATAGAAGCCGAGTATGTGGCAGCCTCTGAGGTAGCCAAAAAAGCAGTTTGGCTCAGAAACTTTCTGTTGGACTTAGATGTGGTACCTAGTTTACCTAAGTCTATTACACTTTATTGTGATAATAGTGGTGCAGTTGCAAACTCGAAGAAACCACGAGCCCATAAGACTGGCAAACACATTGAGCGCAAGTACCACCTGATACGAGATTTCGTAAAGAAAGAAAAAGTTGCTGTGATCAAGATAGCATCAGCCGACAACCTAGCTGATCCCTTTACAAAGAGCTTACCAGCTAAGGCTTTTAATAGTCATGTTGAGGGAATGGGAGTCAGATGTGTAGCAGCATGGCTTTAAGTATAAGTGGGATATTTGTAACAGTATACTGAAAAGCAATGCTTTGAGTATAAGTGGGAGATTGTTAGGGTTATATACTAAAAGCATCACTTTTTTAGTAACCTTATTTCCTTAAATTTTGAATGAGAATCATATGGAAAAATGTTTGCATATTGTATTTGTTACAAGTGTTAATACAAATGTCTGATATTCTATATTGTAGATAATATGGTGTGTGGTGTCACACAGAAGATCATATTATCAGTTCCCTATGGAGTATATAAATAGTTCACAACCTAGATGGACTTGGACAATCTATTGGAAAGGTTGTAGTATAATCTGGTATTAGTCTATCTTGACTATAGGTTTACACTGGTACACTTTGTGTGTATTGAACAGGACCACTTGAGGTTGTTCTTTTTGTACTGACTACATAAGAGAACAAACACCTCAGTTATTATGGATGCTTGTGCTCTTAACCCGGATATAATAACGGACATGTATATACAGTGTGCATTATTTTGACTCATAAAAGAGTGAGATTCATTATGGATCAACAACCTCTATGAATTGGGTAATAGTATTGTATGTACGATGAGCTGTTGATTATAAATGGAATCCATGTCCCGATACATCGGGTTGATGATGTCTCCTTAAGGAGCTCATAAGGATTGTCATGTAAACCCTGCAGGCGGATTATATCCGACATGATAAATAAAGTTGAGCGGTACTACTTAAGGATAAAAGATATCGAATCAATATAGTTGTCAGTAACTTAATTTGATCGACGAACATACGATATCTTAACATGGGAAGCCAAACGAGCATATAATAAAAAGAGCCCACAAAAATAATTTGGGATTAGGAAGGTAGTGCAACAATAGCTCATTAGTGGACCGAGCTATTGTTAATGGGCCTGGATTGTGTGTTCGGGCTGAACACGGGATATCCAGATCCGTTAGGAGGCCTAACCCTAATTTTTCCTCATGGTCCCTGCCGTAGCCTATATATATCCTCTATTCTCTGGCCGCCATATTACTGATCAGAAATCTGAAATTTTCTCTAAATTCGTGATTCACGTAAGGAGAGAAAGAGAGGACTGCCAAGGAGAAGAAAAGGTTGGGAGATCGTCGCCCACACGATGTCCAACTCGAGGAAGGAATACGTGCAGAAGATCTTGGGGTCGTCCGCTCGAGATTGCCAGGAATTACTTGTCTCCTTTCCGTCACAGGTATAATTCGTGAACCCTAGTTTTCGCCTATGAAGGATTAGAACACGTATTAGATCTGTTCAACTTTCTATCGATCAATACGCACACCAAAGGAAGGGTCCTGGGAATCCCCAGTTCCATCAATACATTCCCATCTCTTGTGATACTGACTACTTCATATCGACCTAGGCTAATCGGACTAGTCTGAACTCAATAGAATTGTCGGTTTCACCAGCAAAGGACCTCAGACAAGTACACTTTCTGATTGCTTTCGATTCATAGTAGTCTTTTCATTTCATGTTTATACATATGTTTTGTTGCTTGTTGACACGCTCGTCACACGGAGTAGTCGGTAGGGAAAATATCTTAGTAGACATATGGACTATCCAGAACTATTCTCCGTGTCTTTCATAGAGAATAGCAGCTGCACACGACACGTGTAGGGTGCCGGATTTACCCCTAGCCGTTCACATGTCGAAATGGGTATTTCAAATCACATAGATAGTTGTATTTTATTTGTTTTTCTTGTCTTCTTCACCACCTACCATGTCATCAGTTACTTTCTAGTTTTCTTCTCTCATATGTTATTTTCATGTCTTGTTAATTCTATTATTTTTTTGCATTACCGTCGGTTTGTGTGCTTGTTCCATTCGTGACTGGAAACTATCATTTTTCAGGTTAGCCGTGGATTCACTTAGCTTTGGGAGATACGGGTGTACTTGCAGACATAAACCTAGAAATAGATAGCAGTGGTATTATTTTTATTAAATGTGTAAGAATATTGTATTTTCTTTCCAATTTAAGTCTTGTAATTGTTGTAATAAATCTTGGAAATATGAATGAGCAATAAAATTGTTATTTTGTGATTTTGAGCATCATGGCCGTGACAGCGTTCTACCGCCGACTCTGCGGCTGAAAATTCCCTATAAATAGGGTTCTTCGGGGAGAGAGAGAACTTTACTTTATTTTTTTGCTCTCATAATCCCGATCCTTCTCGAACTCTCTCCTTCCTCTTGTATTCCATTCAATGGCCCCCAAGAAGACCGCCGCCGGCAGCAGCAAAGACAAGAAGCCCGCCGTCGATTCTTCATCGATCGACCGCGCACAAACCCCTGTCCTGTCATCAGCCGCATCTCAGCAAAGTCAACCCGCCGTGGCTCCTCCAATGAGGGGTAAAGCACTCCCTTATGGCCGTAAAACTTCATCGGAGAAGAAAAAGACCAAAGATCCTCTCTTTCACGCCCACGTTATACGTGTTAGCGTAGAAATTGAGATAATCAAAATACGCCCACGTTATACGTGTCAGCGTAAAATTCAAAAATATGTCCACGTTATACGTGTTAGCGTAAAATACGTTCACAAATGTGCCAGCGTAAAAACTGAAATACGCCCACAAATGTGTCAGCGTAAAATTTGAAATACGCCCACATCTAATGTGCCAGCGTAAAATTTAAAAATACGCCCACATCTAATGTGGCAGCGTAAAAACTGAAATACGCCCACATCTAAGGTGCCAGCGTAAATCTCCCAAAAAATGAAAAGACTTTGTGTAAAAACAAAGACTTTGTACATTTAGAAAACTTTTTACCTTATATGTAAAATTCAGATCAATTTATCTGCATAAATGACATCAAATTAGATTTTCTCTAACTTGATTTTTTTTCTTTTTCTTTTTGCAGTGGACTTGCAAATTCACCCTCTCACAGAAGTCTTTGGCTCATCAGTTGGCATGACGGGTTCGAATTATCTGGAGAATCTGTCTCACGTAGCATTTTCTCAATCAAACCCCGATTACCCTATAGAGAGGGCACGATTGATAGCAGCCCAAGGGGATAGGATGCTGCTATCCATAATAAATGGAGAATTGTTGACTTCACTAGATGCACAACAATTTGCAAAGCCAGCCTTCTTGTTTGGGGATGCAATTGACTGTAAGTCCCAGACACACCCCAAGAAGGAGTCTTGGGTGTTCAAATTTGGAGATAGAACCATGTATCTCCCGGATATGGACAGAGATTATCCTTTGTCAGCATTCGTCCATACTACCCACCATCGACAAATGCTGTGGAATTTGACTCCCAGCAGTCACGGAAGGCCGGGTAGAATTGTTTTCAAGAGGGAGCATGCCAATGATATGGGGTATTTTGCTAGTGTTCCCAATGGCGGTGTCACTTCTATTTTTGGCATCATGCCAGGATCTAATCCTAGTGAAGATTCGAGTTTAATGCAACCAGTGCAGACCCAGATGTTCGTCAACAGATTCATAAGGGCTGCTGTATTATATCTCCAAACAAACCCCAGGCTGCCGGGATGGTTGACTCCATTCAACCAAAACTGGATCCAAATAAGTATTTGGATGATGAAGAACTTTGAGACAGAGCTGAAAGATATTGGCTTGTATGAAGCGGTAGCTTCCACCAGTCAGGGTATTCCTCCGAACGGAAACCTATTCATGGCCTTAATGGAGATATACATAAGTTCAACTGGAACTTTTGCAACCCCGAAAGGCGAAATAGGCCTTGCCCTTCATGAGATGCAATTTATCTCGAAGCTGCCAATGGAGGAAGCCCCATATGAGGAATACATTCCCTCCAACAGGGAACTTACTGAAATCAGAGAGACTAACCCTCGGTTGATTGAGGTATATAAAGAATTGATGTGTCACTACATGATTTGTACTACAATGCATGAAAGTACATCTCATTTAGCGTACATCAACAAGTGGACGACTTATCTCTTCTTCCATAAGGATAAGATATCCAAAGATGACAAATAAAGGTTTCAGGAAAACAAAGCTCCGGCAATCAATATAGATTCGACAATTCCCTCTAACAAAATTTGGGATATGATGATTGCCTACTAATTCCCGAATAAATATCTGTCTACGAAGACTGGGGAATTCCCTGTCGGAACTGAAGCCTTGAGCTTCCTTAGATACGGCAGTCAGAAAATATCTAGGAGAGCTTTGCTGGCCGGCTTCCTTTCTTTATGGCTGAGAAGATGGGTCGTGCCGGGTACTGGTACTGTTGACAGAATCCACCATAGAGTACTATGGCCAGCAGTACGCTTGGATTTTAAAGTCAGAATTAATCTGCTATCGGCCATAGTGTGCCGTATAAATGCAGGTTTAAGGACTTTCGGTGAAGAGTTAATCAACAATGCTCCTCATCGGAACATTTTCCCCAGGGTAGAAATGCCCTATACTTATTTAATGGGCTGGTTGTTGCACCACAACTGCAATCTGTTGCCACCAGGCCCGGGAGATAATGAGGAAGTCTTCCTCCAATTTAGCAAAGCTACATGTACTGCTACGACTTTGGCGAATACCCGGGCAGTTCTAAACTATTCTTATGGTTGGAACTTCTTCTGTACTCGGCCACAAGTTCCAGTAGATTGCTTTGGCATTCGGTTTGAAGATGAAGTCGAAGGAAGAGTTGTATTGTCCCCATCAGTCTTCAGATGGCTTCAGTGCATCAGACCCTCTCACCTGATGTACAGAAATGAAGATAATTGTGCGTTTGAACCATATCTACCCAGTAGGTTCGCTCGCCAATTTGGGTACGACCAACTTCGTGTTGGTAACCCCTCTACTAATTTCCGTCACTATGGGAAACTACTTGACGGTGCTAGGGTTGGAGATATTTCAGTACTGCTCGGACTGGTGCCAAATTTAGAGTATCAACCGCCACCAGTACTACAGAGCTACGTATACTTAATACGTATGCTCACTTTTATGCTTTAATTCGTTCTTTTACCCATGGCTGCAATATGAGAGGTAGTCTGAGGTGGCCTAAAGAAGGAAATGTTGAGGAGCCGGTCAGGGTACCGACAGATACCCCTGACGATACTGGCATTCCAGATCCATTTCTGGAAGTTATCCCTGCAGGAGTTGGAGAGCCGGTTGCAGAACCTATCATCATTGGCAAGGGCCAAAAAAGAAAATAAGGTGCAGCCGTCACGCTTCCAGAGAAAACTTCAGAAAAGAAGAAGAAGAAAGTCGTTGTCAAAGGGCCTTCAAGACAAAGAGCCGCCACTCCAGAAAGCGACACTGAGGCGGATGAACCGCAACATATACCTGTTTCACTTAACAAAATGCCTGGAAATCGAATTTTGAAAATAAAACGAAAAAAGTACAAGAAGTACAAATTTGATTCTGGGAAGTATTGCTATGAAAGTCTGATCTGTAAATGATCACTTTGTTCCTTGGACCATACGATGATGATGAAGATTACTGCTAGAAGATGAACAATTGGAAGAACTAAGTCACCAGAAAGGTATCGACGCACTTGGGCACTGATGGCGAGGCCGAATGCTTTCCTGCTTTGCTTCACTCTGTTCTGGAAGAAAAGTTGAAGAAGAATGCTCCAAAAATCAAAGTCTCTGGGCTCTGATCTCTATGTATTCTCTCCTTTCTCTCTGTCTCCGTTATATGAGAAAAATAAGTCTATTTATAGACTTGGCTTCTTGTGCGTAAAAACTCAGCAAAAGTTCCGTCTTTACGCTAACAACTGCCACCCATGATTGGAGTCATCCTCTGCATACGTTGACACGTGTCCCATCATTTCAGTAAGAATAGGATGCACGTACACACGTTCTTCTAGATATGTGGCATGAAAGCCATGTAGGCAAACCACGTTCTGAATTGGTGAAGAAGAATAGGGCGTAAAAACAACCCAAGTATACCCTGAGCGTAAAGTAGTAGACTAGGCGTAAAATAGCCCTGACATGGACTTCTCACGTAAAGTGGTTGTTAAATAACCTTGAGCGTAAAAGTAGCCCAAATAAACCTTACGTACACGTCAACTTTTGAGCGTAAAAACTCGTATAGTCTCCGTGCGTAAAAGAAGCCATATTGTGAGGGTAAAGTAGCTCAGTCCACATACTAAACGACAAATTGGTCTCTGTGTAAAACAAATCCCTTTGATTTCTGTGATATATGCCATCATTAAATCTTCATGTCAGACTTTGCATTAAATGCAAGACTTGACAGCTTTGTCCAGCGTAAAAGTGGCTAGCCTGCCTTGGGCGTAAAACTATTAGCTTTGACCCGGGCGTAAAATGATTAGCCTGCTTTAGGCATAAAGTGTTTAGCCTATCTTTGGCGTAAAGTGGATCAATTTGAATGGAATGATCCATCTCTTTGACTCATTCTTATGAAGCACGTTTTACACTCCTACAATACCATCTTCCTCAGTTCATCCATGGGAAAGATCTTCAGCTCCCCAAACAGCCACCCCAACTAAAACTGTAGGGATGCTATCTCCAGGACGCCTTAGTACTTTACTTCATTTAACCTTACAAAAGATACAAATGGTTGAAAGGGTCGCTCCAGGGCATATCCCATTAGATGAACCATCTCTTGATTTTGATGATGAAGATTGGAATGGGGATTATGACACATGCTTGGAGCGTACTACACCTACTCCAGGTAAATATAATTTATACAAAATCCATATAAGACTATGACTTTTGTATATAATTTGTTTTGTTAAAATTTTTTATAGGTGTTATCATTCCTCCGAAGGTTATGGCTCCTCCTCCTCTTCCAGAAAATATTTATGAGGAGAATGAAGAATCCGAGGAAGAGGCTTCTTCTCCAGAAGAGGAAGATGTTCAAGAAGAAGTATCACGAGAACTTGAAGTGGGGCTCCGAGAAGAATGTCCTCTATCACTGGAGGTACAACCAGAACCAGAAATATAAGCTCCCTTAGAAGTGTCTTCTCCCATTGAGGGTCAGGAAAAGGAAGAAACTATAGTAGATCTAACTGTAGGTAATGAAAAGGCTACTGAAACAGAAGAACAAACTGCAGAAAGACCAACTGCAGATCAAGAAATAGCTACCGAAGAAGCAACTAATCTCAATGAAGAGATTGAAGTATTTCCAGAGTTTGAACAACCAGAAACCCAAGAAGGTGATGAAGGTGTAGTCAAATCTACTGAAACTGGAGATGTCGTGGTAGCACCCTCAGCTATTACTACTGATCCAGTAGAAGTTCCGGAGAAGATTATGCCTGAATCCGCATCAGCTGCAACTACCATCTTTCCATCCACAACTATCACCGCCACCAGTACTCCAGAAATGGCTGGAGTGACAAGTGTTAAAGACATAATCTCTGAAGCTCCCAGAGATCAATTGGCCATGGTAGCAGCAACTACATCATCTTTATCTCAACCTGCAACCGGAGCAACCACCTCTGCTCCTAGTTTGAGGAAAAGTGACTTGGTAGAGATTGCTACGACCCCGAGCTCCAATTCAGAAATGAACCTCCTAGTTGAGATTCATACTGAAGCTTTTTACAAGACCCTGGCAGCTTTAATTGACATGGTGCTGAATAGAGGTCTCACTTATGAAAGCTTAAAAGGGGCGATTGTTTCCACTATTAGGAACGTCGCTATGTTTAATGATGTTGAAAGAGCAACTGTTTTAGAAAGAGTGGTAGAAGAACTTGAGCGGCCCATTAGAGAATATTTGAGGCTGACAAGTGAAACTACCGAGAATCTCATTTAAGCTGAGTATGAAGCTTTATCTGCTGAATTCACCGCTCAAGAGATTACTTTCAACGAATCTCTCAAAGAACACAGTAACAAAGTTGCCTGAGAGAAAGCTTTATTGGCGGATGCAAAGCCTCGATTGAAGAGTTATAGAGAAGCCTATGACACTTCAAATACGAAAATTCAGGAACAAAATGATAAAATTCGTGAAGTGGAGGCTGAATTGGCTCGTCTGAAGGCTGAAAAGGAGCAATTAATAATAGCTCGTGATCAATATCTGACACAGAGCTCAATTTTGGAAGAGCAAATTTTTGGCGCTGAATCTACTATTAAGCACCTTGATGAAGCCAGAGATAATCTAATAGCTATTTTTGCTAAGTTTTCTCTCATTTCCACTCCAGAAGCCCGAAGACAGATAGCTATTGAAAATGTAATGGGCTCTCGCGAGAGGCGTTTAGCAGAACTCCAAAAATTGCTGAAAGATATATCCGTTCCGCCTTAGGCAAATAAGGAGTTTTTTGTAGCCTTTTATCTTATTCAAGGAATGAATAAAAAATTTGTTTTGTAATCCTATCATTTGAAATTTAAACAATAGGTATGAGATAGAAAATATTTATCAGAGGTGATATGGACATGATAAATCTTCTAAACTCAATAGATTGTATCTATCCAGAGGTAATATGAACATGATAGATAGTAAAATCCTTTTTCTGTTTAGAGTATACTATCAGAGGTAATATGGACATAATAGATTGTAACAACTCAAAGAAAAAATAGATTAATATATATTCAGAGGCCAAATGGACATGATAGATAGGAAACACAAGCAGATTTAATATTCATTCAGAGGTCAAAAGAACATGATAAATAACAAATCCAACTTTTTAGTCAACTGATAAGATAGAAGATTAAAATTTCTCTCCAAAGAGACAAATAATCAGCTTAACTAAAAATTGGTAGCTGGGGAATAAGAAGACAGATGTCATTTTTCAAAGTCATGTTTGCAATCCACGACTGGAATGTCCTCATATAACTTTGATGTTTCAGGTATAGGGTGAGCAGCTAAGAAATCAGCTAATGCTTGACCCTTCACTGATTTTTGAGGTATATAAACCATGTCATAAGGAGTAAGCAACATCGCCCAGGTAGCTAACCTAGAGTTAAGAATGCTCGATTTTCTCATCAATACCCGAATGAGATTTATTCTGGAGATGACATGGATAGTCTGTCCTGTCACATAATGTCTTGTCCTTTGGACAGCAAAAACCAAGGCCAGACATTCCTTTTCTACAGGAGTATACCTGTGTTCTGCTCCGACCATCATTCAGCTAAGATAATAAATCGCTTGTTCATGCCCTATATCACTTTTTTGTGCAAGAAGAGCACCAAGTGAATGATCCAAAGCTCGAACATATAGCAAAAATGGTCTTCCTATCACTGGAGGTACCAAAACAGGGGGATTTGTAAGGTATTGCTTGATGTCATTGAAGGCTTTCTGACATGCTTCATCCCAAACAAATGATACACCCTTAAAGGCTAGCATCTTCCAGAGAGATTGGATATAAATCTCTGCAATGCGACCTTGGAAGCCACGGAGTTCTTTTAAATTACGTGGAGGACGTATTTCAAGAATTGCTATAACCTTATCAGGATCAACATGGATACCCTGAGAAGTAATGACAAATCCTAAAAACTTGCCACTGGAAACCCCTAAGAAAGACTTAGTAGGGTTTATTTTCAATTGATGTTGGCGTATCAGTTCAAATACTGTCTTCAAGTCTTGAATGTGATCATCTTTTGATCGACTCTTAACAGCAATGTCATCTACATAACATTCTACTGTCTTCCATAGATATTCTTGAAAGATGTTGCTCATGGCCCATTGATATGTGGCACCAGCATTTTTAAGACCAAACGGCATCACCGTATAGCAGTAAACTCCAAGGGGTGTATGAAAAACGGTATGCTTCTCATCTTCTGGATGCATCTTAATTTGATTATATCCTGAGAATCCGTCCATAAAAGACATGCGTTCAAAACCACATGTATTGTCTATCATGACATCAGTAATTGGAAGTGGAAATTCGTCTTTTGGACAAGCTGCATTAAGATCTCGAAAATCTATGCAAACTTAGACTTTTTTGTTCTTCTTTATAACAAGAACAATGTTGGCAACCCAATCGGGATGTTGTTCTTCACGAACAAAACCACATGTGATCAGGTTTTTGACTTCTGCTTCAATTGCATCCATCATATCTGGTCTAAAATGCCGTTGCTGTTGTTTTACAGGCTTAGCATTAGGAAGAATATTGAGTTTATGAGTAGCAACTTTGGGATCTAAACCTGGCATATCCTCATAACTCCATGCAAAAATATCAATATATTCTTTAATCAGTTTTATCAATTCTTCCTTTTCATCTTCAGAAAGATTCTTACTAATGAATATTGGTTTGGGCGTAGTTCTATCTCCAACGTCAATCTGGACAATCTCGTCCTCTGTAGGTGGTTGTCGTTGTTCAAAACGAAGTTCCCATTGAGTGTCCATCTGTTGAGCCCAAGGATCATTCTCAAATGGCTCAGATTCACCATCAATTTGAACTATATAAGCTGAAAATATTTGCTCAGATTCATCATAATAATCTCCTTTAACACACGAGGAGTGAAAAATATCGGATTCGATGAATTGGACTTCTTCTGAATCTGATGATTATGAAGAGCTAGAAGAGAATTCTTCTTGAATATCGTCATTAAACATGTAGGACGGATTATATCCCAATCCATGACGAGTTTTCTGGTAAAATGGATCACCACATAATGGTAGTCGTCTACCTTTGTCTTGATTGAGACCTTGCATAGTCTTTAAATCATATCCCATGTTCTGAATAATCTTGAGAGATTATTGACTATATCTGTCAATTCAGATTCTTCCTTTTTCTTTATCTCTCAAATCATCTGTCTGAGCAATAGAGATATTTCTAGCCAGGCCAAACACAATTTGGTGCTTGTTTTTCTTATCAGACGGAACCACAAAATAAGATTCTTTGTGACGTCTATAAGTTATACAAGCTTGCGATGAAGCGGCTACAGGAAGAAGATAGGGAGAAGATGTTAGAAACCTTTGAGCATAAGGTCCAACATTGATATGAGGAGGAAAAGAATTTTCCTTATTGTCAATGTATAAGGTTTTCTCTGTGTCTATGTCGTCTTTATATTGATGACTTTTATTATCAGAAGATAAAGTCATTCTTTCAATAAACTTGACAGCCATATACTCGAAAAGAAAATCTTTATTGATATCAAAAAGTACAGAATTATCAATATTTGCATCATTTACAATTTGACTGCTACGCTTCGGATTAATCACTAGTGGACTATCATCCGTCTTCTGCGTAGATTTGCCAAGATTGACAATCAATGGAGGTTCTGGATCATTCGTACGAAATGTACGCCCTTTGACTTTGATCACAAGAGGTTGAACTTGGCTTTTAGCAGAAACATTCACTGATTCCTCAGATGAAGCTTGAGTTTTTCCTTTAACCATGATCATCAAAGGTTGATTGTTGACAGGTTGGGGTTGGATTCACCCTTTGACTTTGATATTCAAAGGTTGCTCTTCTGGCGGATCTTCGTTAATAGACTGATCTTCAGCAGATGATTAATCTTCAGTCATATCTGATATCTCTTTCATATGCTCTTGTTTGTAAAGCCTTGAGTCGAAAAAATAGGCTTCAACACCCTTGAAAGGGTTGATATCAGCAAACTCAGTCTTCACAACTCCTTGGAAATCTACATACTTGAAGCATTGGTGGAGAGTTGAAGGCACGATGTTATGCTCATGTAACCATGGTCTTCCAAGAAGAATATTGTAGGATACGTCTGAGTTAATAACATAAAATGTTGCCATAGTTCGAAGATCACCAATCTGAATCTTCAGACGAATCTTCCCCAGTGGTTTGCTCTTTCCAGAGTTGAAACCAACTATTGTGGTACTAGTATAAGTCAGATCACTAGTAGGAATCCTCAACGGTCTTAGCATACTTTGAAGAATTATGCTAATGGAAGACCCAGGATCAATGTAAATTCTGTCAACTTCAATGGATTCAATATATCCAGTGTAACACAAAGGCCTATCATGCTTGTTATGCTTCAACAACATATCTTCTTGTGTAAAGGTGATGTTGGAAATTGCTTCCATCATACTATAACATTGTGGGCATGATACTGGTATATTGTCAGGAGTCTTGAGTTGAGCTAAGCAGGAATCAGCTTGCAGCAAAGCTTCACTCAAAGTTTTGCGACTTTCTTTAGAAAGGCGCAGCAACTCGAAGATAGATAATGTAGTCGCAGTATTAGCTAACTGGGCTAGAATATCAAATTTATAGGGTTTCATCACCACCCCCTGACTGGAAGTAGACTTCAACGGGACGTCAAAGCGTACCGTCTTCCGTTTCCCCTTTTCAACCATAGCAGGAGCAAGAGACGGTTGAGTTGATGGTGTTTCAACATTCTCAGCTTCTTTGGAGGATCCCTCATAATCCTTGTGGTACTCTTTTCCAGATCTTGTACCAGCAAAAGTTTCTTTTTCAGACTCAGAAGAAGGAAGTACCATATTGCAGGATTTAATCTTCCTTTCCTTAGCCTTCTTCTTGTGAGGATTGTTATGAGGAACCTCAGAACCCAATCCAGCAGTAGATTTTTGACTTTGAATTTATAAAGGAAGTCGTATCCCTTTATCATAATTCAAACCTTCTGCCTTTTGAAAGTTATAACCCATCTTTTTCATGAGAATGATAGATTGCTGACTGTACAAGTGAGTAGGCAGTGGACTTTCAACAGGTGGTTCCATAGAGGAAGAAGAAGAGATCCCTGTGACTACAGGAGAATGAGGAATAACCGACTCTGCAGCTACGGGAGGAAAAGGATTCGGGATACGAGGAAAAATCCCTGTAGGAGCCTTTTTATAAGCAGCGAAGACTTGTTGTGCCCTGTATAAGGGAACACTATTCATGGCTAGCCACTGCTGATGAGTAAGCTTGAGCTTGGCAGGAGGAGCCAGACTTGGATAATGTCTTGTCTTTTGGACAGCAAAAACCAAAGCCAGACATTCCTTTTCTACAGGAGTATACATGTGTTCTGCTCCAACCATCATTCTGCTAAGATAATAAATCGCTTGTTTATGCCCCATATTACTTTTTTGTGTAAAAAGAGCACCAAGTGAATGATCGAAAGCTCGAACATATAGCAAAAATGGTCTTCCTACCACTGGAGGCACCAGAACAGGTAGATTTGTAAGGTATTGCTTGATATTATTGAAGGCTTTCTGACACGCTTCATCCCAAACAAATGATACACCCTTTTTTAATAGACGAGAGAAAGGTTGACATCTCCCAGAGAGATTAGATATAAACCTCCCGATATAAGCAATACGACCCTGAAAGCCACGGAGTTCTTTCAGGTTACGAGGAGGACGCATTTCAAGAATTGTTTTAACTTTATCAGGATCAACATGGATACCCTGAGAAGTATTGACAAATCCTAAAAACTTGCCACTGAAAACCCCTAAGAAAGACTTAGTAGGATTCATTTTCAATTGATGCTGACGCATCAATTTAAATACTGTCTTCAAGTCTTGAATGTAATCATCCTTTGATCGACTTTTAACAACAATGTCATCTACGTAACATTCAACTGTCTTCCATAAATGTTCTTGAAAGATGTTGCTCATGGCCTATTGATACGTGGCACCGACGTTTTTAAGACCAAACGGCATAACCGTATAGCAGTAAACCCCAAGGGGTGTATGAAAAGCAGTATACTTCTCATCTTCTGGATGCATCTTGATCTGATTGTATCCTGAGAATCCGTCCATGAAAAACATGCGTTCAAAACCGCATGTATTGTCTATCATGACATCGGTAATCGAAAGTGGAAATTCATCCTTTGGACAAGCTGCATTAAGATCTCGAAAATCTATACAAACTCGGACTTTTCCGTTCTTCTTCATAACAGGAATAATGTTGGCAACCCAATCGGGGTGTTGTTCTTCACGAACAAAGCCACATGTAATCAACTTTTTGACTTCTGCTTCAATTGCATCCATCATATCTGGTCGAAAATGCCGTTGCTGTTGTTTTATAGGCTTGGCATTAGGAAGAATATTGAGTTTATGAGTAGCAACTTTGGGATCTAGACCTGGCATATCCTCATAACTCCATGCAAAAATATCAATATATTCTTTGATCAGTTTTATCAATTCTTCCTTTTCATCTTCAGAAAGATTTTTACTGATAAATATTATTTTGGGCGTAGTTCCATCTCCAACATCAATCTGGACAATCTCATCCTCTGTAGGTAGTTGTCGTTGTTCAAAACGAAGTTCCTATTGAGTGTCCATCTGTTGAGCCCAAGGATCATTCTCAAATGGTTCAGATTCACCATCAGTTTGAACCATGTTTACTGAGAATATTTGCTCAGATTCATCATAATAACCTCTTTTAACACACGAGGAGTGAGATATATCGGATTCGATGAATTGGATTTCTTCTAAATCTGATGATTGTGAAGAGCTAGAAGAGAATTCTTCTTGAATATCGTCATTAAACATATGGGACGGATCATATCCCAACCTATGATGAGTTTTCTGATAAAACGGATCACTACTTAATGGTAATCGTCTACCCTTGCCTTGATTAAGACCTTGCATAGTCTTCAAATCATATCCCATATTCTGGAAAATCTTGAGAGATTGTTGACTATATCTGTCGATTCGGATTCTTCCTTTATCTTTATCTCTCAAATCATCTGTCTGAGCAACAGGGATATTTCTAGCTGTGCCAAACACAATTTGACGCTTGTTTTTCTTATCAGACGAAATAACGAAATAAGATTCTTCGTAACGTCTATAAGTTACACAAGCTTGCGATGAAGCGGCTACAGAAAGAAGATAGGGAGAAGATGTTAGGAACCTCTGAGCATAAGGTCCAACATCTACATGAGGAGAAAATTTTATTTTCTTATTGTCAATGTATAAGGTTTTCTCTGTGTCTATGTCATCTTTATACTGATGATTTTGATCATCAGAAGATAAAGTCATTCTTTCAATATATTTGACAGCCATATACTCAAAAAGGAAATCTTTATTGATATTGGAAAGTACAGAATGATCAATATTTACATCATTTACAATTTGACTGCTACGCTTCGGATTAATCACTAATGGACCATCCATCTTCTGCGTAGACTTGCCAAGATTGACGATCAATGGTGGCTCTGGATTATTCGTACGAAAAGTACGCCCTTTGACCTTGATCACAAGAGGTTGAACTAGGCTTTTAGCAGGAACATTCACTGATTCCTCAGATGAAGCTTGAGTTCTTCCTTTAACTTTGATCATCAGAGGTTGATTGTCGACAGGTTGAGGTTGGATTCGCCCTTTGACTTTTATTTTCAAAGGTTGCTCTTCTAGCGGATCTTCATTAATAGACTGATCTTCGGCAAATGATCGATCTTCAGCCATGTCTGATATCTCCTTTACATGTTCTTGTTTGTAGAGCCTTGAATCAGAAAAATAGGCTTCGACACCCTTGAAAGGATTGATATCAGCAAACTCAGTCTTTATAACCCCTTGGGAATCCACGTACTTGAAGCACTGGTGGAGAGTTGAAGGCACGATGTTATGTTCATGTAAGCACGGTCTTCCAAGAAGGATGTTATAGGATACGTCAGAATTAATAACATAGAATGTTGCCATCGTTCGAAGATCACCAATCTGGATTTTCAGACGAATTTTCCCCAGTGGTTTACTCTTTTCAGAGTTGAATCCAACGATTGTGGTACTAGTATAAGTTAAATCACTAGTAGGAATCCTCAACGGTCTTAGCATACTTTGAAGAATTATGCTAATAGAAGACCCAGGATCAATATAAATCCTGTCAACTTCAATGGATTCAATATACCCAGTATAGCACAAAGGCCTGTCATGCTTGTTATGCTTCAACAGCATATCTTCTTGTGTAAAGGTAATATTAGGAATTACCTCCATCACACTATGACATTGTGGGCACGACACTGGTATATTATCAGGAGTCTTGAGTTGAGCTAAGCAGGAATCAGCTTGCAGCAAAGCTTCACTCAAAGTTTCGTGACTTTTTTTAGAAAGGCGAAGCAACTCAAAGATAGATAATCTAGCCGGAGTATTAGCTAACTGGGCGAGAATATTAAATTTATAGGGTTTTTATCACCACCCCCTGACTGGAAGGAGACTTCAACGGGACGTCGAAGCGTACTGCTTTCTGTTTCCCCTTTTCAACCACAACAGGAATAAGAGATGGTTGAATTGATGGTGTTTCAACATTCTCTGCTTCTTTGGAGGATCCTTCATAATCTTTATGGTACTCTTTTCCAGATCTTGTACCAGCAAAGGTTTCTTCTTCAGACTCAGAAGAAGGAAGTACCATATTGCAGGATTTAGTCTTCCTTTCCTTAGCCTTCTTCCTACAAGGATCGTTATTAAGAACCTCAGAACCCAATTCAACAGTAGATTTTTGACTTTGAATTTGTAAAGGAAGTCGTATTCCTTTATCATAATTCAAACCTTCTGCCTTTTGAAAATCATAACCCATCTTCTTTATGAGAAGGACAGATTGCTGACTGTACAAGTGAGTAGGCAACGGACTTTTAACAGGTGGCTCAACAGAGGAAGAAGAAAAGATCTCTGTAACTACAGGAGAATGAGGAATAGAGTTCTCTGTAGCTACGGGAGGAGAAGGATTCGGGATACGAGGAATAATCCCTATAGGGGCTTTTTCATAAGCAGCGAAGACTTGTTGTGCCCTGTATAAGGGAACACTATTCATGGCTAGCCACTGCTGATGAGTAAGCTTGAGCTTGGTAGGAGGAGCCAGACTTGGAGGACATATGTTTAATCCTCTCAGTCTATCTTCTAAAGGAATGCCATCCCATAGATGATCCAAATCATCAGGATCTGGAATAACATGAGAAATCATGTTACAGGTTTTGACTTTCTTATCTTTCTTGAATTTTGAAGTTTTACCTTCATCTTCCATTTCAGGTACTAAGTCAGGATGTACCTACATAATTTCACCATTCTTTAATGTAAGAGGCAACAATCCTTCATTTTCCTCTCTGGCAGGCGAGATATTCACAATCTTCATCGTCGCCTTCGGAATTGGGACAATTCTATTTAGTACTTGTTGAGAAGGAAAATCTCCAAATTGAAGAGAAACTATATTGGTTGTGACCGTATGCTCATCATTAGTTAGAGAGATGGCATTGGCATTAATCAATTCTTGGATTTTCTTCTTCAGGACATAACAAGCCCTAGTGGGATGATTTATGTATCTGTGATAAATACAATATTTGGGATTGTCAGTCAGATTCACCTCATTATGCCTCTTTAGCTCCGGGATCTGGAGTTTGCCACTCTTCACTAGACATTGAAATATCCCTGGGATATCACTCTCGTCAAAAGAATATTCTTCTTTTGGCTTAGAAGACTCCTGATTATTCGGTATCGTTTTGCTTTTGGAAAGATTAACCATAAGAGTATCTTTTCCTTTTGCATTACGATTGCCAGAATTATTACCAGGATTACCTTTCTTTCCTTTATCCTCTGAGGCAAAAATTATCCCATGTTCACGAGCCAACCTACCATTGGTCTCGGCAGAAACTGCTGCTATGATTAACGAAGCCCAATCTGTGAATTGGGAACCCGTAAAGACAGCAATAGATGGTCACAGATTCATCTTGCATGTATCAATTAACGCTGAATCTGGTATACCAGGAGGCATCTTTAGAGTCGCCTGTCGGAAACGTTCAATGAACGTCCGAGTATCTTCTTTATCCTTTTGCTTAATTTCTGTTAAGGAGGACATGTTTATGTCCATACCTCCTTCATAGAAGCGGGAGAGAAACATTGCCTTAAATTCGTCAAAAGACAAAATATAATTGTCGGGTAAACTACGATACCAGTCGTAAGCTGAACCCGTCAAGCATCCAATGAATACTCGAGTGAGAAGAGCATCATTTTTCTGCAAATGTACAGCCATAATATCAAAGTAATTGATATACTGACTAGGAGAAGCCTTTCCATCAAACAATACCATTGACTGTGGCTTGAATTTCGGTAGAAAGGGTACATCATACCAATGAGGAGGATAAGGTTGCTTAATCCCTAACCTCTGGAGTTGATCCTTTTGCTTCAAAACTTCAAACTGTGCTTTGAGTTCACGCACTGCTTGAATGGCTTTGCTGGTTTGCGAAAGCACATTTGATTGAATAGTTGTTGGTTGTACTGTAACCCCCACCGGAGATGGTACATCTTCTGGAATGATGGGATCTGGAGATGCAGAATTTTGGTTAACAGCAGGCTCTTGGATATTCAAAGGTATATCAACCCCTTGGCTACCTTGAGTTTGTGCTGCTACATGTACCGGTGTTACTATTGCCGGATGAGCAGTTTGCTGAGCCGTTATTATCTGGTGTATGCTTTGCATCATGTTAAGCATGTCTTTCAATTATTGCTCAACGGCAGTGAGACGTTGTTCTGTATTAACAGATGACATCTCTGGTTCATCTCCAATAGCGTAGGATTCAACCTCTCTTGAAGATACAGAGGGATTAGTATAGAAGTATGAATCGACACTATCAGTTTCGGACTCAAGAGATTGAGTACCCCCAGCTTCAGAATCAGAAGTCTGCAATTGTCTTTGTCTTCTTGATCGAGTATTCTGATATACTCCTTTAAAAGAATCAAGAAGTCTGTTAAATTGTTGTTGACCTGGGGTTTGGGACGTGTTCCGTCTAGGACGTCGTCCTCTGTTGGTGTGAGATTCCATGTTGACTGATGCATATGACAACTCATCAGCTTGTTGTTGGGATGCATTAAAACTTAACCGATCAAAAACAGACCGTTTGGAGGCCGAACAACAACATTTAATTACAATCTGGTGACACTCACAGTGATGATTTTCTTGGGGGAGTGTCATGGGAGATTGTCTATTTTTACGCTTTTGCATTAGAATTCACGTAAATCAGAAGGAGTAGAAGGAATAGTCTTCTTTACTATATTTGGGGTAGCAAAGCGTTTAGTCCCTTGTGTATAAAGAAGATTATTGGCTGCATTCGCAGAACCAAACTGTACATTTTTACGTGCTTGGAGTTGCGTACGTAAATCGTGAGATTTTTGAGCACGAAGGACTCCATCTTTATTGCGTGTAATTTGTAAGTTTGGTACCTTGCGTACAGAAGGTTGTTGGTTGAAAACTGAAGTTTTACCAACTATGTTTTTATGCTTCATGCGTGTAGGTACATTCACTCTAGATGCAGAAGCATCATTGTGAATTTTATCTACACTGTCACAGACAGGAAATTTACCTTTACGCATAGAGCGTAAAACATGAGTATCTGCCACATCATAGACGGGAGATTTTCCTTTACGTGTAGAACGTAAATTTTGTGTATCTACCGCGTCACAGACGGGAGACTTATTGTTACGTTCAGAACGTAAGGCATTGGAGTCTGCCACGTCACAGACGGGAGACACATTTTTACGCCCAGGGCATAAAACCTGATTTTTACGCTCAGGGCATAAAACTTGATTTTTACGCCCAGAGCGTAAAACTGGAGAGTCTGCCACGTTACAAACGGAAGACTTGTTTTTACACGCATGGCGTATCACCGAAGTAGAGACTGCCTCATCACAGATGAGAGTTTCTACAACAGGAGTAGGAAGGATTCCTTTGCCCACAGAGACAGTAGGGAGATCCGAGGATGCTTTGGATTTAGAAACATAAACTTTTCGTGCCTTCCGCAATTTCTGAACATTGGAGCAGCGAGTGCTACCCCCAGTCCGGAGCATTTCTTCATAGGCAGTCTGGTCGAAGTGCACAACCAGAGTCTTCTTGGTCAAAACGACCAAAACATCTTCGTATTGAGCAATTGCCTCCTCGTCAGAGGAGAAGGTCAATGCCTGAAATCGGCTTTTGAAAATAAAACTTGAAAGAGTACAAAAGAGTACAAATATTCTGGGAAGTATTGCTATGGAAGTCTGATCTGAAGGCGATCACTTTGTTCCTTGGACCATACGATGATGATGAAGATCACTGCTAGAAGATGAACAGTTGGAAGAATTAAGTCACCAGAAAGGTATCGACGCACTTAGGCACTGATGGCGAGGCCGAATGCTTTCCTGTTTTGCTTCACTCTGTTCTGGAAGAAAGGTTGAAGAAGAATGCTCCAAAAAATCAAAGTCTCTGGGCTCTGATCTCTATGTATTCCCTGCTGTCTCTCTGTACATGATGCTTTTGATGTGTAAAATAAGTCTATTTATAGACATGACTCCTTGGGCGTAAAAAGCAACACATTTAAGTCTTTTACGCTGGCAACTATCACCCACAATGGAAGTTACCCTCTACATAAGTTGACACGTGTCCCATTATATCAACAAAAATAGAAAGCACGTACACACGTTCTTCAATAAGTGTGGCATGAAAGCCACGTGGACAAACCATGTTCTCATGTAGCCAGAAACAATCGGGCGTAAAAATGACCCGAAACATATGCTGAGCGTAAAGTGGCAAATCAGCGTAAAAACAGCCCAAATAAACTTCCCAGCATAAAGTGGCTAATATAGCCTTGAGCGTATAGTAGCTCAAATAGACTTTACACTCACAATAGTTTTGAGCGTAAAAACTCACATAACTATCGTGCGTAAAAAGAAGTAATTTTATTGAGCGTAAAGTGGCCTGTTTTGCACTAAACGACAATATCGATTTCTGAGTAAATCAAATCTCTTCGAATTCTGCGTTTATACGCTGTCAACAAATCATTATGTCAGATGCATTAAATACATGATCTGACAGCCTATTTCCATCGTAAAGCAGCTAGCGTAAAGGGTAGCCAGCGTACAGAGTAGCTAGCATAAAGCTTAATGCAAAATAATCCTGACATAAAGAAGCCTGGTTGAGCGTAGAGCTCTCCTTCTTTGACTTGATTTATGAGGTACTTTTTACGCACCTACATGGGGTACTTCTTGAAACAAGTAATATGCATACTGTCATATGTTGTACTCAAAGTCACCTAATAATTCTTGATAACTCTTACATGAACCTCGCCTGGATAACCTGGATAGCTGCAGGGCTTGTGACTGCCGAAACATCTCATTGCATCTTGCTAGTAACTAGGCTTGTGATAACCCTAGTTAGTTTAAGTATCAAGCCATACTCTTTGCTTAGCCGTGAATGTTGGATGGAGTCCAATCCTGTCTAGTCTTGTCTAGATCCAGTACATGGCTATCTCAGGACATGCTTGCTTACGCCTTACTCTTAGCAATAAATGTCTAGAGACCCGGTTCTGTTCAGGCGAAGGGTTACAACCCCGGTCCTTGTTTGGTTTAAGGATTGTAACCTGGCTTCTGGAATAGTTCCTCGTCCTCTCGTCATCTGTTGCCTTATTTATATTTCATGTTTTTTTCATTATTCTTGTTTATGTTCTGACATGCTGGTTTTAGTTCTTAAGCAAAACCTCTCTTGTGGTACTTGCTCTTTCTGGGGTCTGACCCAGCTGGTTTTGTATGGCCAGATTTTCGAGCAGCACCCGAGGATCTCCCAGCCTTCCAGCCAGATGGTGAACACTAGATGTAACCCTGGCAACGAATGGGTTTTATTTTGCTCTCCCACTCTATTGTAAATTATTCTTTTGAGGCATTTAGCCGCCGAGCAAGTGTTAGCTCGTGTTGAATACATATATTTTATGTCTGTCTAAGAGCTGTAACATGATTGACAAATTCTAGGGTTGATCATGTATGACTGAAACTCTTGCTAGTCCTTGTATTTTGTACGACTTGCTTCATGATCATCTGTATATGAAATGTATGGGACGTCTTACTATTGAATATTTGATGGTCTAACATCTTGTAACTATTATTACTTGCTTGAGATTGAGACACTAGGCTTGTTCTTGACCATAAGAGACTGATGGCTTGTAGATAAACCCTCATATATCTAGGCAGCCGTAATCGCATATCGAGGTGGATTACACTTCTATATACGTAGCTGGCTGTATCTGTCCCCCGCTCTCCAGTATTTTGGTTCTGGGGCGTGACAGCAGGCGATGCCTCAGGACCGACGACCAACGAATGGATCTATTATGGATTTTCATCATATGGTACCTCTTCCATTTTTGGACACTGAGGAGCCTACTGAGGTTCATGCCTGACTCACCAGTATTGAGCACCAGTTAGAGGCCATCGAGCTACCGAGTGATAGATGGATAGCAGCCGTCATAATGCAGATGGCTGGCAACGCCTACCATTAGTGGAAGGCCGAGGAGCATCGACTAGGACCCGACCGGGTCACTTGGGAGGAGTTTTTCATGCTCTTCAAAGATATGTTTATTCCGGCCACTGCGCACAAAGCTTCGAGAATGGGTTATGTACCTTTTTCAGGGTAGTATGTCAGTAGAGGAGTACAATACTGAGTTTCTCCATCTGAGCCATTTTGTCCCTTTCGTGATCGAGACCGAGGAGCAGAAGGTAGG
Organism: Iris pallida; assembly: GCA_029216955.1. Lineage (NCBI taxonomy): Eukaryota > Viridiplantae > Streptophyta > Magnoliopsida > Asparagales > Iridaceae > Iris > Iris pallida. The sequence continues at coordinate 8,187,049 of JANAVB010002794.1, read as the reverse complement.
AAAGTTCTACGATGGTATGAGTTTTGAGTTACAGAGGCAGATAGGATCAGTTGCTCCTACCTTTTACTCTACGGTTCTGACAGCAGCCCGACATCAGGAGCGCATAAACAAGAAAGAGGCCAGATTGAAGCGCACACATGCAGCAATACCACCAGGTCGAGCACCAAAGGGGACCGATGAAGCGCCCTCAGCTACACCAGTCGCAGAGAGTAGCACCACCGGCAGCACCAGGACTCCCTACTTGTCATCAATGTATGTTTGGTTTATGGATCTGATCAGCATCAGGCTCGAGAGTACACAGGCCGACGAGGAGCAGCAACGATGGTCTACCAACCAGCAGTTCTAGCACCGAGACCATTCTAGCAGCCACCCAGGCCATTCTTTCTAGGTCCGAGGGAGCCTCACACAGGAGTTGGGGTGATGCGACCACTAGTACCATGAGGCTACCAGGGTTGACCACCTTTGGTACCGTAGGAAGCTCAATTTCAGTAGGCCGTGGCACCGGGCAGTGGCGAGGCCTTAGCGATGACTATAGAGGAGGCTGAGACAGCCGGTGAGGTGATTGCAGGTACTATTTTAGTTGCTTCTTTACTTGAAGTAGCATTATTTGATTATGGTCCACGCATTCATTTATAGCTGCTAGTTTTGTGTCCACGCATAAAGTAGCAACTGCACCCTTCCGAAGACCATAAAAATTCTTACAGAAGACGGCATAGTACCAGTTAGCGTTACCTGTAGATCGTGTTCAGTAGTTGTTTGCAGGTGATGTAACTCCTCTTCCTGGAAATTTTGAAATATTTTTTTATTATTTATTTACCTTAAATAGGATTTTATGGAATTTCGTGAATATTTTTATTAAATAGTTATTATTATACCTTAGCCATGGTTGAGTTTTGGAGTACAAGATGACCAAGAATTGTGGCACGGATAGTGTACACGTGTGCTTTGACTAGTGTTTTAGCCATGGTAGGGAAGGCCGAGCCATAGGTGTGTTCTAACTAGGAAAACCAGGCCATGTTGCCCCAACCGATGATTTATTTATTTAATTATTAGATTATCGACTTTCTAGGAGACCCGGTTGTACCAATTTAGCCCCGACTTGACCCGAACCAAATCCAAATCTAAATAGACATGTCGTACTCTCAAATACCTTCATGTTAATATATATTTTGTACATATATTTTATTAATATTAATATGTTTTCAATTTTGAAAAGTTTCTATTTATAGAAAGTGTCTACATGTAATCCTAGTTGGCATTAGTTTACATTTGACCCAAAGTCCAACCCAATCCTAAGTAGGCATGTTGGGCATTAATAAATATTAATAAATACATATATTTTGTATTTAATTCAGATTTTGGATTGTATTTATATAGATAGATTTAATTAGTCTATATTAGGAAAGACCTTTTTAATTCTCAATCCAATCAATTAGCCAACTCACCAAACAACCAAACCATGCCAAGTAGACCCATACCATGGAGTATTCGGCCAAGCAAACCCCCCCCCATGGCCGAACATCTCATAGGAATAGGATTTTCACTCCTTTTTATGCATGCAACCCAAAAGGCCCATATATGTATATCAACTTAACCCAAAACCTAACCCTAACTTAATTCTTCCTTTCTCTTCCTCCCCATAGCCGACCAACCCCTCTCCCTCTCCAAATTTTGGCAGCACCTTTCCCCCATAGCCCTCCATACATCATCTTCTCCATTGCACATCTCTCCATCCTTCACAAAAATTTATCTCCTCCACCACATATCTACCCAACCACTCAAAACAAACCCTAAAAACTCCATTTTCTCCATCCAACCATCTATATCCATTTCCAACCCTTCTAAACTCACCAAGAGAGGATTAGCAAGAAAAGATAGCAAGAAAGGTTGGAGCTTTGGCAAGGAGAAGTCTTCACAACCTCTCTAGCAAGGACTTTTGGTAAGAAACCCTAATTTTTCCATCTCAAACCCTTACTAAATTTCTGTAGAAAATATGTTATTAAATCTGTAGAAATTATATTTTGATGGATTTTGCTATGTATAATCATCTATAAAAGTTTCATGATTTATAGTCGTAATATTCATGTTTCGGTAGGATCAAATTAACCCCGTTGTGAAGGAACTATAAGTTATTGGTGGTTATTTTCAAAACTGAATTTTATGTGTGTTCATATATATAAATTAGGATTTTAAATTATTTCTTCATGAATTTAGCAACTCAAATCTGGTCGAAACAATTATAGGTCAAAACAAGCTATTTTCGGGTAACCTGTTGACCTAGAATGTCCCAAACTTGTAGCATAACTTAACCCTTGTACCCATGATGATATTCTATGAAATAAGGTATTTAAATTATGTTTAAAATATATTTTTGGGTATTTTAACTATTTTGAGTAATTGGCCATGTTCATGACGAGTTTCGGATAGACTAGTTGACGTAGTAGTCAACTAGTCACATAATTCTTTATAAATCGTAATTCTAGAATTTTAGAGTTAATACTATATAAAATAGTTTTAAATATTATTTTTAGGAATTTAATATAATTTTTAAGTTTGTTATTGACGTGGGGTCATAACCGATTAATTGGAAGGTCGAAAACCCTAAAACTGTGTTCTGAGGTCTCGTTGGACACGTATGTATGTTATACAATTTAAGTAGTCCTACGAGATAATTGAGTATAGTTAAAGTAGTTTAAAATATTAATTTAGTTAATTAAGTTATGTTATAAGTTTCATAATAGTTAAATAAATTATTTAGGAGCATTGGATTCCGGAGGCGTGGACACGGGAGCGAAACTGCATCCTCACATCGTGGAACCAGACAAGTATACCTTGCCTCCCTCTATAGTTTATTTACATGCATATTCTTATTATTATCTAGTTTTACTAGTTGATTATTTACATGTGATTTGTATATCATGCATGCTAGTATATATATAGTCCTTTTTCATAGTTAGCTTTGTAGTTCATATTGGATTTGTTCTCCCGTGTATCTTGACTGGGTCATATCGTATCGTCACCTGTACTTCGACTGAGTAGTATCATGTCATAGGATGAGTAAGTCATAGCGAAACTGCTGAACCTTGAATTCTTGAAGCTAACCTGCGAGTCCATACTAGGGGCGAGGGTTAGTAGTTATATGTACCTTGATTCCTGAAGCTAACCTGCGAGTCCACACTAGAAGCGAGGGTTAGTAGTTATCTGTCTACACCTGTGAGTCTATATTAGGGGCGAGGGTGATTCTTGAAGCTAACCTGCAAGTCCACACCAGGGGCGAGGGTTAGTAGTTGTTCAAACCTGCGAGTCCACACTAGGAGCGAGGGTTTGAGTATTCGATTGGTTATCCGTTGACATCGTGACATCGTGTTCTCTTGTTCTCCTCCAGCAGTTCATTTATGCGTAGTGGTTCTCCTAGTCGAGTATAGTCATGTTTTCGTGTTGATTGGTCTTTTCTAGTTTATACCCTATATTTTTTTTAGTGCATGATAAACTGTTAGAAAGGCATGTTTTTATGTATCTTGCTATGTCCCCTGAGGACCTGATGATCTCTTCAGGTTTAGCGATTGCATGGAGTTGGTTAGCAGAGCAGGATGATAGATGGTTATGATGCACTTGCAGGATCCAAGTATTGATATTACGTTTATTATCCATTTGTGCTTTCATTCCTTATCATGATATACTCTGCTTGTTAGATTACTTTATAGACTCATGTTATTTCTTGGAGTCTAATCGAACATGTATGCTAGTGGGCTGCAGTCCACGACACATAATGTTCATTCATGTTTTATATTCTTGTTATGGATTGAGATATAGATTAGCCTTGCCATGATTAGGCATGATACCATAGTCTAGACAGCATTTACGTATTCGAGATAGGCTGGAGTCCGCTCGATACGTAGCTGGCTTGCTCACGTGCTCGCGTCCCGAAAAGCAGGTGCGGGTCGTGACAAGTTTTTTTGGCAGCCCATGCAGGTCAGAGCATATCGTGTCGGTTACGTAACTGTACTGATACGAGCATGCGACTATGACTAAATCTTAGAAATCTTAATCCACACTGCCTTGAACATTCTCCTAGAAATTTCTCTACGTCTTTGAAATTTCATATTTGTTCTCGATTATTCTTCCTTGCCTTCCGAACCATTGATTTTCGTCTCTTCTTATTTCGGGATGACGAATGATCGTGATGTCTAGAATTTATCAAAAATTCTTAAGTTATAGTATAATATTTCTTAATTATTTAATTTTTGGTTGTTTGATAGATATGGGAGGATTGTGTATTCCATGTCTTAGATATCTATGGGTAATAATTCTACCAACTAGATGGAAGGTTATAAAGTTCTAGTGACATATCTTTGAGAGAGTAGTATGACCAATGGTGGGTAGAAGTCCTCGAGGTTTCGTAGTTACGAAATGACTAGGAGAATGATATAAACTATTTTTTCAGGAATTAAAATTTAAGGAGATTAAGGTAAATGTAGACTTTCTTTTTGAATTTTAATGAATAGTTATGAATTAGAATTTCGAGGACGAAATTATTTTTAAGGTGGGTAGATTTGTAACTCCTCTTCCCGAAAATTTTGAAATAATTTTTTATTATTTATTTTCCTTAAATAGGATTTTATGGAATTTTGTGAATATTTTATTAAATTGTTATTATTATACCTTAGCTATGGTTGAGTTTTGGAGTACAAGATGACCAAGAATTATGGCATGGATAGTGTACACGTGTGCTTTGACTAGTGTTTTAGCCATGGTAGGCAAGGCCGAGCCATCGGTATGTTCTAACAAGGAAAACCAGGCCAAGTTGCTCCCACCGATGATTTATTTATTTAATTATTAGATTATCGACTTTCTAGGAGATCCGGTTGTACCAATTTAGCCCCGACTTGACCCGAACCAAATCCAAATCTAAATAGACATGTAGTACTCTCAAATACCTTCATGTTGATATATATTTTGTACATATATTTTATTAAGGGAAGATTTATGAAATGCCCAAAAACTAAAAAAGTTTTATGTAAAACCCACCGCTAAAAAAAATTTCATCGCGTGCCCAGAATTAGAGAAACTTATCCAAAGCGGGTTCCAAATAACCCTTTTGCCCTTCCTTTTAATTTATTGGAAACACCCACAAAACTGCTCTTAAAAAAAACGTTTCAATACTCCATCTTCTTCCATACGCTGCTCACTTTCGAATCTAGGTTTTTTCCTCAAAAATCTTTAAAAACTCGTCGGAAAATTTCGGAAAGACCGGGACGAACGGCAAAAGTGCTAAAACGGAGGTCCAAACATCAATTTTTTGCGATTCTAAAATTTCGGAAGGCCCTCTAACGATGAAGTTGTTACTTTCAGTCTCCTCGACGATACGCTCATTTTGCGACAAACGGGACCTCGTTTCGACCTCCCAGTCAAAAGTTATGGCCCTCCAAAGTTTTAGCTGACCATAAAATGTAGGAGAATGGCCATTCTCCGTTTAGAACACGAAAAATGTTAATTTTCGCATGAGGGTGGTCATTCTCCGTATTAGTAACACGGAGAATGGCATTCTCCGTCTTAATTTACACAGAGAATGACCATTCTCCGTGTTAGTAACACGGAGAATGACATTCTTCGTCTTAATTTACACGGAGAATGGTCATTCCAGTGTTAAAACGCAGGAGAATGACCATTCTCCGTGTTAGAAACACGGAGAATGCCATTCTCCGTATTAAATAAAACGGAGAATGTCATTCTCCGTGTTAAATAAAACGGAGAATGGCATTCTCCGTCCTAATTAAGACGGAGAATGGCCATTCTCCGTGCTAAATTAAACGGAGAATGACCATTCTCCGTCTAAATTTACACGGAGAATGCCATTCTCCGTGTAATTTATCACGGAGAATGGTCATACCAGTGTTAAAATGCAGGAGAATGACCATTCTCCGTGTTAGAAACACGAAGAATGCCATTCTCCGTGTTAAATAAAACGGAGAATGTCATTCTCCATGTTAAATAAAACGGAGAATGGCATTCTCCGTCTTAATTAAGACGGAGAATGGTCATTCTCCGTCCTAATTAAGACGGTGAATGGTCATTCCAGTGTTAAAACGCAGAAGAATGGTCATTCTCCGTGTTAGAAACACGGAGAACGGCATTCCCCGTTTTAAATAAAACAGAGAATGGCATTCTCCGTGTTAGTTTACACGGAGAATGGTCATTTACAGTGTTAAAATGTTAATTTAGTTTTTTCATGAATAAAGAGTTTCGTTCTTCTTTCAAAACGATGATAATTCTTATGGAAAAGAAGAAGAAAGATCTTCTCTCCACAATTGACCTAATCGTCGAAAAACTTCAAATGTCTCCACGATGAAGATGATGATGATGGTGATGATGATGACGAGCGATGATCTGAGTTCGACTGAAGAAAAACACACCGAACTACGAACGATTTTTGCGATCTCTGCTGAATATGAGAGCAATGGAATTCAGATTTCCCGTGAAGAAGAAGAAGACGAAAATCGCAATCCAGATCTGAGTTTTTTGAATTCAAATACATATAGATGACCAATTCGCGCGGAGGGGTAGTTTCGGTATTATAAAAATAGCATTTCCCAGCGGGTGGCATCTAAAAGGGAATCTTGGAATATTTAACGTAAAAATACTTAATTCTGGGTATTTCATAAAACTTATGCAGCGGGTGGGCATTTCATAAAAGCCCACCCCGAAATTGGGTTTCTCAGCAATTTCCAGTTTTATTAATATTAATATGTTTTCAATTTTGGAAAGTTTCTATTTATAGAAAGTGTCTACGTGTAATCCTAGTTGGCATTAGTTTACATTTGACCCAAAGTCCAACCCAATCCTAAGCAGGCATGTTGGGCATTAATAAATATTAATAAATACATATATTTTGTATTTAATTCAGATTTTGGATTGTATTTATATAGATGGATTTAATTAGTCTATATTAGGAAAGACCTTTTTAATCCTCAATCCAATCAATTAGCCAACTCACCAAACAACCAAACCATGCCAAGTGGACCCACAACATGGAGTATTCGGCCAAGCAAACCCCCCCTATGGCCGAACATCTCATAGGAATAGGATTTCCACTCCTTTTCATGCATGCAACCCAAAAGGCCCATATATGTATATCAACTTAACCCAAACCCTAACCCTAACTTAATTCTTCCTTTCTCTCACTCCCCATAGCCGACCAACCTCTCTCCCTCTCCAAATTTTGGCAGCACCTCTCCTCCATAGCCCTCCATACATTATCTTCTCTATTGCACATCTCTCCATCCTTCACAAAAACTCATCTCCTCCACCATACATCTACCCAACCACTCAAAACAAACCCTAAAAACTCAATCTTCTCCATCCAACCATCTATAGCCATTTCCAAACCTTCCAAACTCACCAAGAGAGGATTAGCAAGCAAAGATAGCAAGAAAGGTTGGAGCTTTGGCAAGGAGAAGTCTTCACAACCTCTCTAGCAAGGACTTTTGGTAAGAAACCCTAATTTTTCCATCTCAAATCCTTACTAAATTTCTGTGGAAAATATGTTATTAAATCTATAGAAATCATATTTTGATGGATTTTTCTATGTATAATCATCTATAAAAGTTTAATGATTTATAGTCGTAATATTCATGTTTCGGTAGGATCAAATTAACCCGTTGTGAAGGAACTATAAGTTATTGGTGGTTATTTTTGAAACTGAATTTTATGTGTGTTCATATATATAAATTAGGATTTTTAAGTATTTTTTCACGAATTTAGCAAATCAAATCTGGTTGAAAAAATTATAGGTCAAAACTAGCTATTTTCGTGTAACCTACTGACCTAGATTGTCCCAAACTTTTAGCATAACTTAACCCTTATACCCATGATAATATTCTGTGTAAAAGGTATTTAAATTCTGTTTAAAATATATTTTTGGGTATTTTAGCTATTTTGAGTAATTGGCCATGTTCATGACGAATTTTGGGTAGACTAGGTGACGAAGTAGTCAACTAGTCACTAATTTTTTATAAATCGTAATTCTGGAATTTTAGAGTTAATACTGTAGAAAATAGTTTTAAATATTATTTTTAGGAATTTAATATGATTTTTAAGTGTGGTATTGACGTGGTGTCATAACTGATTAATTGGAAGGTCGAAAACCCTAAAGCTGTGTTCTGAGGTCTCGTTGGACGCGTATGTATGTTATACAATTTAAGTAGTCCTACGAGATAATTGAGTATAGTTAAAGTAGTTTAAAACATTAATTTAGTTAATTAAGTTCTGTTATAAGTTATTAAGTTCTGTTATAAGTTTCATAATAGTTAAATAAATTATTTAGGAGCATCAGATTCCAGAGGCGTGGACACGGGAGCGAAACTGCATCCTCACATCGCGAAACCAGGCAAGTATACCTTGCCCCCCTCTACAGTTTATTTACATGCATATTTTTATTATTATCTAGTTTTACTAGTTGATTATTTACATGTGATTTGTGTATCATGCATGATAGTATATATATAGTCCTTGTTCATAGTTAGTTTTGTAGTTCATATTGGATCTGTTCTCTTGTGTATCTTGACTGGGACATATCGTATCGTCATCTGTACTTCGACTGACTAGTATCGTGTCATAGGATGAGTAAGTCATAGCGGAACTGCTGAACCTTGAATTCTTGAAGCTAACCTGCGAGTCCACGCTAGGGGCGAGGGTTAGTAGTTATCTGTACCTTGATTCCTGAAGCTAACCTGCGAGTCCACACAAGGGGCGAGGGTTAGTAGTTATCTGTCCACACTTGCGAGTCCACATTAGGGGTGAGGGTGATTCTTGAAGCTAACCTTTGAGTCTACACCAGGGGCGAGGTTAGTAGTTGTTCAAACCTGCGAGTCCACACTAGGGGCGAGGGTTTGAGTATTCGATTGGTTATCCGTTGACATCGTGTTCTCTTGTTCTCCTCTAGCAGTTCGTTTGTGCGTAGTGGTTCTCCCAGTCGTGTATAGTCATATTTTTGTGTTGATTGGTCTTTTCCGGTTTATATCATGTATTTTCTTTAGTACATGATAAACTGTTAGAAAGACATATTTTTATGTATCTTGCTATGTCCCCTGAGGACCTGATGATCTTTTCAGGTTTAGCGATTGCATGGAGTTGGTTAGCAGAGAAGGACGGTAGATGGTTATGATGCACTTGCAGGATCCAGGTAATGATATTACGTTTATTATCCATTCGTGCTTTCATTCCTTATCATGATATACTCTGCTTGTTAGATTACTTTATAGACTCGTTTTATTTCTTGGAGTCTAATCGGACATGTATGCTAGTGGCCTGCAGACCACGACCCATAATATTTATTCATGTTTTATATTCTTGTTGTAGATTGAGATATAGATTAGCCTTGCCATGATTAGGCATGATACCATAGTCTAGACATCGTTTACGTATTCGAGATGGTCTGGAGTCCGCTCGATATGTAGCAGGCTTGCTCACGCGCTCTCGTCCCAAAAAGTGGATACGGGTCGTGACAAGTTTTTTGGTGGCCGATGCAGGTTAGAGCATATCGTATCGGTTACGTAACTGTACTTATACGAGCCTGCGACTATGACTAAACCTTAGAAATCTCAATCCACACTGCCTTGAACATTCTTCTAGAAATTTCTTTACGTCCTTGAAATTTCATATTTGTTCTCGATTATTATTCCATGCCTTCCGAACCATTGATTTTCGTCTCTTCTTATTTTGGGGTGACGAACGATCGTGCTGTCTAGAATTTATTAGAAATTCTTAAGTTATAGTATAATATTGCTTGATTATTTAATTCTTGGTTGTTTGATAGATATGGGAGGATTATAGATGCCGTATGTCTTAGATATCTATGGGTAATGATTCTAGCAACTAGATGGAAGGTTATAAAGTTCTAGTGACATATCTTTGAGAGAGTAGTGTGACCAAAGGTGGGTAGAAGTCTTCGAGGTTTCGTAGTTACAAAATGGCTAGGAGAAGGATATAAACTATTTTTTGAGGAATTAAAATTTAAGGAGATTAAGGTAAATGTAGACTTTCTTTTTGAATTTGAAGGAATAGTTATGAATTAGAATTTCGAGGACGAAATTATTTTTAAGGTGGGTAGATTTGTAACTCATCTTCCCAAAAATTTTAAAATATTTTTTTATTATTTATTTGCCTTAAATAGGATTTTATGGAATTTTGTGAATATTTTCATTAAATAGTTATTATTACCTTAGCCATGGTTTAGTTTTGGAGTACAAGATGACCAAGAATTGTTACACGGATAGTGTACACGTGTGCTTTGAATAGTGTTTTAGCCATGGTAGGGAAGGCCGAGCCATAGGTGTGTTCTAACTAGGAAAACCAGGCCAAGTTGCCCCCAGCGATGATTTATTTATTTAATTATTAGATTATCGACTTTCTAGGAGATCCGATTGTACCAATTTAGCCCCGACTTGACCCGAACCAAATCCAAATTTAAATAGACATGTAGTACTCTCAAATACCTTCATGTTGTTATATATTTTGTATGTATATTTTATTAATATTAATATGTTTTCAATTTTAGAAAGTTTCTATTTATATAAAGTGTCTACGTGTAATCCTAGAGTAATCCTAGTTGGCATTAGTTTACATTTGCCAAAGTCCAACCCAATCCTAAGTAGGCATGTTGGGCATTAATAAATATTAATAAATACATATATTTTGTATTTAATTCAGATTTTGGATTGTATTTATATAGATAGATTTAATTAGTCTATATTAGGAAAGACCTTTTTAATCCTCAATCCAATCAATTAGCCAAATCACCAAACAACCAAACCATGCCAAGTAGACCCACACCATGGATTATTCGGCCAAGCAAACCCCTCCCATGGCCGAACATCTCATAGGAATAGGATTCCCACTCCTTTTCATGCATGCAACCCAAAAGGCCCATATATGTATATCAACTTAACCCAAACCCTAACCCTAACTTAATTCTTCCTTTCTCTCCCTCCCCATAGCCGACAAACCCCTCTCCCTCTCCAAATTTTGGCAGCACCTCTCCCCCATAGCCCTCTATACATCATCTTCTTCATTGTACATGTCTCCATCCTTCATAAAAACTCATCTCCTCCACCATACATCTACCCTCCATACATCATTTTTAGGGAGTCAGAGAGCTTGGTGTCCATCCCACCCTTAGGATACAAATTGTATGTCACGCCCTGGAACTAGAATAATAGAGAACGGGGGCGAAACAAAGCCATCTACGTATGTCAGAGTATGCCAGTACCCCGATATACGATCAAAGCTGTCTAGAAGACAAGTGGGTGGACTCTAGCATGCCACTGACGACTCCTATGGTCGAACAAAACCTATCTCAATCCAATCAATACAAGAAGCAATAAAGAGTAAGTCACATATGAGATGGGCAAGTCGTCCCAAACACAAATACATACATAATCATGAAAGTTGACATAATGAAAAGATACATCAACTGAATAGACCGAAGATACATAAATGGACAACTAGCCATGGTTCAGAATATACAACTATGCCATACGAAGACGGAGGGAACAAAACCCAGATACAAGGACTAATACATGTCCTTGGCTAAACACCACCAAATGAAATTACAATAATGGAGTAGGAGATAAGGTAACCCACTCGCCAATCCGTGTCGGTCCTCTAAGTGCAAACCATCTTGAGAAGAAGACAGTAGATCCTCGGGATGAACTACTATCTGATGCATTATCTAGAGCTACTTGCAGTGTTATTTGCACTAAAGCTATGGAGGTACTCCGTTTATCATCTCTACTCAATGTAAATGGTGCTGGAGGCTTCACCCAGTTACCATTGGACCTTTGCGATAGATGCAACTCTGGACGCTTGTAAATAATTTCTATGTCTTTTCTTGCTTTAATATTGTCTTTCATTTTTTCCTTAATATCCATCACAGTATTAAATATGTTGTCAAATATATTTTTTCAATATGCATGACATCAAGATTGTTTCTTATAAGATTGTCCGGCCAATAAGGCAAATCCCAAAAGATACTCCGTTTCGTCCAATTGTGATGTTGTCCGAAGCCTTATTGTGATGGCCCGATCCCGGATTTTCCATGACAGTCGGTAAATCTCGAACCTCTTTCCAAACTACATCTTCTATTAATCTCAACGGGGAAAGAGATACTTCCTGTTTACCAGCCCTGAAGTCATCTTTGTTCCTTCTCCACGAATGTGACGAAGGAAGAAACTAGCGGTGGCAATAAAAAAAAATGCCTTTCCTCCATTCTGAAGGCAGAATGCCTTACTCTTCTCCATGCATATCGGATATGACATAATACCATGAGTACTCCACCCCGATAACATCCCGTAAGCTGGAAAATTGTTGATGGTCCACATGAGCATTGCCCTCATCTGAAAGTTCTGCTCCATCGATATATCAAACATTTGGATGCCAAACTGCCATAATTGTTTCAACTCGTGTAGCATCCACTTTTTCATTGAAGGGTATTTTAGTCATTTTAGCCATTTTGGCCTTTTTGTGATTTTCTAGATATTTTGACTTATGTTGTGCTAGCAACTGGTTTAACCTTAGTGGACATTGTATAGGAGCCTAACCATGCCTTAGAATTTTTTTTTTTTGACTTATTAGAATTTATTTAGGGCTTGAGTTTATTTTTTAAGGCTTTAACTGATTTTTAAGCCTTTTTCATGCAAGCCTTTTTAGCCTTTTTGACTTGGGCCTTATTCTTACTTAAGAAAGAATTAGCCCAAGTGAAATCCTAAACCTAGAGACCCCTACCCTGGCTGCCCATAGCAGTACACCCTCTCCCTTTTTTTTATTTGTGTTTAGCCTCCACAAGTGAACCCTAAGAGATCTCCTTCTCCAAAACTCTATTTTTTTCTTCATCCGAATTCTGTTTCTTCCCAAACGAACTCTGTTGCACTCTTTGAGGAGAGGAGGATCTGCTGGAGCATTGCTAACGAGGAGGTGGAGGCAATTGCTTGAAGGAATCGGCTGACACGACAACCGAGGGATTCCATTTATTAAGTTTTTAACACTCAATAGGTAAACCCTATTCTACCATAGTTATTCTAGAATTTCTTTTATTTTTGCATCCATATAGGTGCCCGAGACTTGCCCATGAATTTTGGTTGAATTTTGACTTCGTTTGATGGCGGTATCGGACACGTGTCTGTCCTTTATGGCACGTGTTCGACGAAATGCCGCTTAGGATAGAAAGTTGCTATTTTTAGATTCTGTCTTCATGTATGTTTAGATAATATCATTTCAATAAACTTTTGTGAAGACAGATTTGAAATTGACGACTTTTCAGCGGCGTTTCGGGCATCGGATGTACGTGTACGGACCCCGTGCACGAGGACGTACATGCCCTGCCGTCAGTGCGTTGTATCTCGATACACAGACCTTATTTTTGCCTAAAATTTGTTGAGCACTTGGGGGCAACCTCTTCCCCCATGCACGCAAAATTTCACGGCTTCTCGTTGAGCGAGTACGGAGAAATCCGACGTGCAGCATTCAGCTGTATTGTGCATTCAGGCTGATTTTTGTCGCTGGAACAGGCTTCGTACGCGCTCTCGACACGACGAGGACCCGTTCCAGGACCTGGGACACGTCGACCTATACCTAGACTACCCGAGGGACCAATCCCGAGTTGCGGCATGGCCCGACGAGCGAGCCACGGGGGCTGAATCGTGCGCACGAGGGCACGCAGCATGCCGTACGCAGGTACGGGGCTACGTGCGTCGTGTCGGCACGACGTGTCGCTGTGTTGCCATGTCCTAGACCTACCCCAGGACCCCTCCAGCTATGTGCACGAGCACGGAGCTTTTTGTTGTGTGTGCGGCGCTCAATCGAGCGGGAACGCACGCATACGTACACGTTGTCACGCGGTATCGGGTTTTCTGATACGCATTCTGTGGACACGACATGGACCTAATTTTGAACCTGAGAGTACACGAGCACATCACGTGGGTTGAGACCAACGTGTATGCCGAGTTTCGCGGGTTCATTTTGTGTATATCTCATTTTGGGTCGTTGTGTGAAAAATAAGTTTTTCTTTAAATGCAAATTTTGAGTTTGAATATGATATTTTGATTTCCAGTAATTTAACTTATAAAATATGAGTTTTTAGTACGTATATGAGGTTTTGGACTTGTGGGAACCAAATCTTGGATTTATTTCATATTTTCTATCAATTATGAGCATAGTTTTCCTATTTGTCTATATGTATATAATAGTATATTAAAATGAGGTATACTATGGTTGTACTTTGATGTTTTTAATCTCAGATTTGTTTCACTTCGGTAACTTACAGGTGACACACACACACACAACCATTTGTTAGAATTAAGAGTAGTCTTGTATTGTAAATACATGTGTATGTATATATACCTATATGTGTATAGTTATTTATGCTTGAGAACCCTTTTTTAGAATAGATCATAGTTGTAGTTGTAACCATAGGAGTCCTAGGACAGATTTATTTTGTCATTTTGAGCCTAGTTTAGTCGAATTGGCCGACAAGTTGACCAAGTTGACAAAAGTCAACTTTGGGTCAAACTTGATCCAATTCAACTCAAACGAACTCCGAATGACCTAGAATTTTGTGTATGACCCAAAAATTAGTAGACGAACTAGTTGACCAATGTTTGACCAGGTTTGACCAGCGTTGACCAGGTTTGACTAGAGTTGACCAAGGGTTGACTTTGACCAAAAGGGACCTAGAAGCATGTAGTCTTGTATTGTAGCTATTTCTTTTGATATTGTAGACTTGGTTGTGACATGTGTATACTTTAAATAGGTTTATATTGCCTCGGTTTAGCTACACTTCATCATCAGCAGTTCAGTTTGCCAGGCGAGTACATTCTCTGATCTTTTCAAACTTCTTTGGATATGTTCTCTTGTTATAGACTAGTATACTTGATGCTGACACGATGTTCACACGGATTAGTAACCTATGGATCTTTTCATGCGATGTTATCCCCTCGGATACATCGAGTATATCATGCTCATGTACTTTATCGTGTTCATCATGTACTCCATGTATTCATATTTATCCATGTACACTCATATGTTATTCATGTACACTCATGACCATATGAGCTCCATGTATAAAGTAGTTGTTATCCATGTGCAATAACATATTATATCTTGATCCTTGTGTATTGATTGGGGGCAGGGAGAGTGTAGTTGGTTATGTGATCATTATCCCCAGTAGGTATCCATGTGCAACTCCATAGTTTATCCATGTGCAACCCAACCCGTTTACATAACCAATTCATGCTCTAAATCACGTAGATAGTTACATTTCTCTATTTATCATATTTATATCTCATCCTGATAGTCTCTTTCTTATTGATTTTCTTTACAGCGTTTCATGTATAGTTTTCTATAGCTTGTTTTATATGTCAAATCTTGATATGAACTGTTGTGAGAGATATGTGCTCGTTCCGTCCTCATTGGGCATGTTGAAAATTTTACAGGTGATGATGAAGAGTTCTGCCCTACTTATTATGGCATTGGCTTAGATGACACTGGTGACGTGGACCCTCAGGAGGATCCTGCAGTCGCTGAGGATTTGCCCATAGTCTAGCTGAGACTTAGTATTTTATTATCTTTATTTGAGACATTATGAGTTGTACTTGAGATTTGTTCTGGTGGTTTACACCTAGACTTTTATTTATATCTGTGACTCTCTTAAGATTTATTCTTCTATTTCATCTTAGTTGTTGTGATTGAGTTACTTATTATTTATTCTCCATTTAGAGCATTTTCTAGACTGTGTTAGATATTGTGACTCAGGACAGCGTTCTACCGCCGACATTGCGGCGTAGGCTGGGCGTACTTTACTTCTCGTGCCCTTTCACTGGGTGCGGGTCGTGACACATTTTTAGTGGTAGTCCATGCAGGTCTAATCACAACTAGTGTGATTTTGTAGTGGTACTCGAACTAGATTATCAATACAGCCTGTAGTAGGATATAAGATATAAGTTAAGGTACTCAATCATATTAGAAAAACTCTTATCAGATTCTTGCTATTAATTGTCTCCTTTTGAAAACAACTATCCTCCTTTGATGATTTTGCTTCTTTTTCAGTAATTGATTCCTTGTTTGATCTGTCTTCAGGATGGTGGAGACACGATCGCAGTGCTCTGGTCTTAGGGATGCCACTGAAAGGTCTGCTACTTCTCGTCTGACTCAGCCGGACCCAGGGACCACAGTGCCTCTTGTTCCAGCTCAGGTGGGCCCGTCTACAACTTTTGGGGGTACAACTCTACCAGTTCCGAGGACTACCCAAGGAGTTCAGGGGATGCTACCACCATCGCCCCAGGGGACTGTTGATGTGGCACAGTATTTCGCCTTCATACAGCAGATGATGGAGATGCAGCGACGCCAGGCAGAGGACATGAGGTTGGGCATTGATAATGCCCACCAGTTAGAAATGGTGGCAGTGGAGAAGGTGACTGCCCAACCCCAAGAAGGGCAGATTCAGCCACACCAGCCGAGGACTCCAGGTATTCAGGACTTCCAGAAGATGAGGCCGCGAGACTTCAAGGGTACGGAGGGTATCCTTTACGCGGATGACTGGATCGAGCACATAGAGGAGATTTTCCGTCTCACAGAGATACCGGCTAGACTCCAGGTGGAAGCAGCGGGCAGCATGATGCAGGACCTTGCCCACACTTGGTACCAGACCGACCCCAGGGTTGGTACTATGGGGAAAACTTGGGAGGCTTTTAAGAAGCTTTTCAAGGATAAGTTCTTCCCCGACACTGCACTTGGCGCGTTGGAGACGCAGTTTGAGAACCTGATTCAGGAGAACCAGACAGTAGAGGAGTACGCCGGGGACTTCTGCCGCCTGGACAGATTTGTGGAGGGCCTTAGCGAGATAGCGAAGGCTAGGAGATTCAGGATGGGTTTGGTTAAGGAAGTCAAGTCCTTAACCAAGAGCAATAGGAATGCTACATTTGAGGAGATTTTGATGGGAGCCATAGCAGCAGAGGATGATCTGGAGCTGAAGCAAAAGCGAGGTCGTGATTCACATGCAGCCGGTGGCAGTAGAGGACCAGCCAAAAAGCCCTATTTTTAGCAGCAGCATCAGCAGAGGCCTTTCCAGCAGCAGCATAGGCCGTTCCAGCAGGCATAGCAGAGACAGGGTCAGCAGGCACCGAGACAGCAGCAGGCCACCATTTGTGATTTCTGTAAGAAGCCAGGGCACAGATGGAGTGAGTGTAGGAAGAGGCTAGGAAAGTGCCTACTCTGCGGTTCATCGGAGCATCAGTTGAGGGAGTGTCCTGAGGCTTTCAGGCATAAAGGACAGGGAGCAGAAACCAAGGCTCCAGTAGAGCAGCAGAGGGGACCCTTGTCGACTCAGCAGCAGAAGTTTGTTCAGCACCAACAGCAGAATAGAGGAGGCCAGCAGGGGCGAGCTTTCGCCATGTGAGCGGAGGATACCGAAGCAGTAGGCGATCTGATAGCAGGTTCTGTTCTTATCGACTCTTTTCCCGCATTCGTATTATTTGATTCGGGTGCTTCCCATAGCTTTGTGTTTGTATCATTTGCCATTAGACACCAGCTTTCTTCTGAACCTTTGCCTAGGACTTACAAGATCACGACTGGGGGTGGTATTATCCTCGTCAGTGATGTTTGCAAGGGTCGAAGAGTAGTTTTGGGAGGTCGAGAACTGGATGTGAGTCTACTCGTAATGCCATTACCAAACTACGATATTGTACTCGGTATGGAATGGTTGAGCAGGCACCATGCCAGTATAGATTATCGCGGTGGTAGAGTTCTTTTCAGCATGCCAGGAGAGCCAGAGTTCGAGTTCACCAGGTGGGAGTCAGAGCAGAGCAGCGGAGTTTTCTGCAGAGCTTCAGCAGAGGAGCAGAGCGTGACACATCCACTGATAGCTGAGTTTATGGATGTATTTCTGGAGGAGTTGTCAGGGTTGCCTTCGGACAAGGATGTGGAGTTCTCAATAGACTTGGCACCCAACGCAGAGCCGATATCTCAGTATGTCTATAGAGTGAACAACAGTGAGCTTGTGGAGTTGAAGAAGCAGGTGGATGAGTTGCAGGACAAGGGCTTCATCCGATCGAGTTCTTCATCGTAGGGTGCACCAGTACTCTTTGTACCGAAGAAGGATGGATCGGTATGGATGTGTATCGACTACAGGGCACTAAACAGCCTCACGATCAAGAACAAGTACCCGCTGCCGAGGATCGATGACCTGTTCGATCAGCTGAGCGGAGCGAAAGTATTTTCCAAAATTGATCTGAGGTCAGGATATTATCAGATGAAGGTGAAGAAGGAGGATATTCCGAAGACAGCTTTTCAGGACTCGGTATGGCCAGTTTGAGTTCATGGTAATGCCGTTTGGGTTAACTAACGCCCCGACGGTGTTCTTGAACTTGATGAACAAGGTGTTCCACCAGTACTTGGACAAGTTCGTGGTGGTGTTCATCGATGACATTTTGGTGTATTCGAAGACCTCGGAGGAGCATAAGGAGCATTTGAGAGTGGTTCTGGAGACTCTCAGGAAGGAGCAGCTGTACGGCAAGCTCTCGAAGTGTGAGTTCTTCTTGGATCGAATTAATTTCCTAGGCCATGTTGTGACCGGAGATGGGATCTCAGTCGACCCGAAGAAGATCAGAGCAGTTGAGGCGTGGACAACACCGAGTTCAGTCGCAGAGATCATGAGCTTTCTGGGATTGGCAGGATACTACAGGAGGTTTGTTCAGAATTTCTTCCGGATTATAGAGCCATTGACTAGGCTGACCCGGAAGGACGCAGAGTTTGTCTGGTCAGAGGAGTGTCAGGTTGCTTTTGATGAGTTAAAGAAGCGACTGACGACAGCCCCGATTTTGATATTGCCATCAGATCAGGCGGGTTCACTATCTACAGTGACGCCTCAGGGAAGGGTCTGGGTTGTGTCTTGCAGCAGCATGGAAAGGTGATTGCCTATGCATCCAGACAGTTACGTCCACATGAGAAGAACTACCCTACCCATGATTTGGAGTTGGCGACAATTATCTTTGGTCTGAAGCTGTGGAAGCACTATCTATACGGAGAGCATGTGGAGATCTTCACAGACCACAAGAGCTTGAAGTATGTGTTTACACAGAAAGAGCTCAACATGAGGCAGCGCAGATGGTTGGAGTTGATGAAGGACTTCGACATTTATTACAGTACCATCTAGGGAAGGCCAACGTGGTTTTCGATGCCTTGAGTAGGTATCCGGTAGCTATGTGTTTGACGATGGATCATCACTTATTAGCAGATTTGGAGAGCTTGGAGATCGAGGTGATCATGCCAAGAGTTCAGATGCATATGTGGGGCCTTCAGATTCAGTCAGACTTGATGGAGAGGATCAAGTCAGCTCAGTTCGACGATGTTACTCTGCGGTGTATCCGAGAGCAGGTTCGAGCAGGATTGGCGGATGTGGAGTTCGTCATTACTGAGGACGGCACATTGAGGTACAGTTCCAAACTGTGTGTGCCTAGCGAAGAGCTTCGAGAGCAGGTTATGCATGAGGCCCATCGCTCTCAGTACACTATACATCCAGGTGCCAACAACATGTATAGAGATCTGAAAGAGCATGTATGGTGGTATGGAATGAAGCGGAAGGTAGCACGCTTCATAGCCAGGTGTCTAGTCTGTCAGCAGGTTAAGGCAGAGAGGCAGAGGCCAGGAGGACTGTTACAGCCATTGCCCATTTCAGAGTGGAAGTGGGAGCACATCACGATGGATTCTGTTTCTGGATTGCCACGTTCACCAGGAGGGAAAGATGCGAATTGGGTCATCGTGGACAGGTTGACCAAATCGGCCCACTTTTTGCCATTCAAAGTGGGGACGTCTACTGAGAAGCTAGCGGAGTTGTATATGCGACAGATTGTCAGGATACACGGAGTTCCGGTGAGCATTGTCTCGGATCGGAATAGTCGCTTTACTTTCTATTTCTGGTGGAGTCAGTAGACTAGTTTGGGCACTCAGCTCAAATTCAGTACTGCATACCACCCTCAGACGGACGGACAGTCGGAAAGGACTATTCAGACTCTCGAGGACATGCTGCAGACTTGTGTTCTGGATTTTGGAGGATCATGGGAGGATTACCTGCACTTGGTAGAGTTTGCATACAATAACAGTTTTCAGGCCAGCATTGGGATGTCACCATTCGAGGCATTGTACGGGCGTAGATGTCGTACTCCCTTATCTTGGGATGAAGTTGGAGAGCGAGCTTATTTGGGACCTGAGATGGTTGTTGGCACAGCTAAGAAGGTAAAGCTCATCAGGGATCGACTTCACGTGGCACAGGACAGACAGCGGCATTGGGCCGACAGCCACCGGAGACCTTTGCAGTTTGAGGTATAGCTTAGACTTAGGATTAGAATCTTGTTGTTTATGATTTTGTTGATTATGTGATTGTTTTTAGTTAATTGAGACCATGCTTGTGCTAGGTTGGAGATATGGTATTCTTGAGGATTTTACCGACTCGAGGCACTATTCGTTTCGGTGGAGGTGGGAAGCTTAGCCCACGCTACGTCGGAACTTTCGTTATCAGCGGATGGGTCGGTGACATGTCATACAGACTGGACTTTCCCTCTTCCTTAGCGGGAGTCCACAATGTATTTCACGTATCGTAGTTGAGACAGTATGTGGCAGATCCTAGCCATGTACTGGACCATTCCGAGATTGAGGTGGGCCCTACTCTCAGTTATCCAGAGCAGCCTGTGGAGATTCTAGATCGACGGAAGAAGGTGTTGCGGAACCAGTCGATACCTTTAGTTCGCGTAGCTTGGGGGCATCACTCTCCAGGAGAGTCCACCTGGGAGAGAGAGGATGAGATGCGCGAACAATACCCCTATCTTTTTCAGTCTTAAGGTATAATTTTGTCCTTTCTTAATAATGCAGTTTGTCCTTAATTTCGAGGACGAAATTATTTTAAGGGGGGTAGACTTGTAGCATCCACTTTTCATAGAAGGATATTTTAGTCATTTTAGCTAGTTTGGCCTTTTTGTGATTTTTTAGATATTTTAACTTGTGTTGTGCTAGCAACTGGTTTAACCTTAGTGAATATTGTATAGGAGCCTAACCATGCCTTAGAATTATTTTTATTTTTTTACTTATTAGAATTTATTTAGGGCTTGAGTTTATTTTTTAAGGCTTTAATTGATTTTTAAGCCTTTTTCATGCAAGCCTTTTTAGCCTTTTTGACTTGGGCCTTATTCTTACTTAAGAAAGAATTAGCCCAAGTGAAACCCTAACCCTAGAGACCCCTACCCTGGTTGCCCACAGCAGTACACCCTCCCCTTCTTTTCATTTGTGAAGTTTTAGCCTCCACAAGTGAACCCTAAGAGATCTCCTTCTCCAAAACTCCATTTGTTCTTCATCCGGAGTCTGTTTCTTCCCAAATGAACTCCGTTGCACTCGTCAATAAGAGGAGGATCTGTTGGAGCATTGCTAACGAGGAGGCGGAGGTAATTGCTTGAGGGGAATCGGCCGACACGACAACCGAGGGACTCCATTTTTTGAGTTTTCGACACTCAATAGGTAAACCCTATTCTACCATAGTTATTCTAGAATTTATTTCATATTTGCATCCATATAGGTGCCCTAGACTTGCCCATAAAGTTTGTTTGGATTTTGACTTCGTTTGATGGCGGTATCGGACACGTGTCGGTCCTTTACGGCACGTGTTCGACGAAATACCGCTTAGGATAGAAAGTTGCTATTTTTTGATTTTGTCTTTATGGATGTTTAGATAATATCATTTCAATAAACTTTTGTGAATACGGATTTGAAATTGATGACTTTCAAGCGGCGTTTCGGGCATTGGACGCACGTGCACGGATCTTGTGCACGAGGCCGTGCATGCCCTGGCGTCAGTGCGTTGTATCTCGATGCACAGACCTTATTTTTGCCTGAAATTTCTAGAGCACATAGGGGAAACCTCTTCCCCTATGCTCATAAAATTTTACGACTTCTCGTTGAGCAAGCGTGGAGAAATCCGACGTGCATCGTTCAGCCGTACTGTGCATTCAGGCTGATTTTCGTCGCTGGAACGGACTTCATACGTGCTCTCGACGCAACAATGACCCGTTTCAGGACCTGGGACACGTTAACCTATACCTAGACTACCCGAGGGACCAATCCCGAGTCGCGGCATGGCCCGACGAGCGAGCCACGGAGGCTGAACCGTGCGCACGAGGGCGCACGGGCGTGTGCGCAAGTACGGGGCTGCGTGCGTTGCCTCGGTACGATGTGTCACTGTGTTGCCGTGTCCTAGACCTACCCCAGGACCCCCAGCTACGTGCACGAGCACGGAGCTTTTCGTTGTGTGTGCGGCGCTCAATCGAGCAGGAACGCTCGCACACATACACGTTGTCACGCGGTATCAAGTTTTCTGATACGCGTTCCGTGGACACGAAATGGACACGATTTCGAACCCGAGATTACACAAGTGCATCACGTGGGTTGAGACCAACGTGTATGCCGAGTTTCGCGGTTTCATTTTGTGTATATCTCATTTTGGGTCGTTGTGTGAAAAATGAGTTTTTCTTTAAATACAAATTTTGAGTTTGAATATGATATTTTGATTTCCAGTAATTTAACTTATAAAATCTGAGTTTTTAGTACGTATATGAGGTTTTGGACTTGTGGTAACCAACTCTTGGATTTATGTCATATTTTTTTATGAATTATGAGCATATGTGCTTTTTTTTTTGTAGCTGTGTATATATGTAAATATATATATATATATATATATATATATATATATATATATATATATATATATATATATATATATATATATATATATATATATATATATATATATAAGTAAGACCCCATTGAAGCCTATTGCAAGCATATATGTGTTGAGAATGGGTCGAGGGAAATTAATTCCAGATTTTGATTCATTAAAACTATTTCAAAACCATTGTCAATTCTTCCATTTGAGCATTGGTATAGATATATATATATATAGTTTTCCTATTTGTCAATATGTATATAATAGTATATTAAAATGAGGTATACCAGGGTTGTGCTTTGATGTTTTTAATCTCAGATTTGTTTCACTTCAGTAACTTACAGGTGACACACACACACACAACCATTTGTTAGAATTAAGAGTAGGTTTGTATTGTAAATACATGTGTATGTATATATACCTATATGTGTATAGTTATTTATGCTTGATAACCCTTTTTTAGAATAGATCATAGTTGTGGTTGTAACCATAGGAGTCCTAGGACAGATTTGGTTTGTCATTTTGAGCCTAGTTTAGTCGAATTGGCCGACAAGTTGACCAAGTTGACAAAAGTCAACTTTGGGTCAAACTTGATCCAATTCAACTCAAACGAACTCCGAATGACCTAGAATTTTGTGTATGACCTAAAAATTAGAAGACGGACTAGTTGACCAATGTTTGACCAGGTTTGACCAGCATTGACCAGGTTTGACCAGAGTTGACCAATGGTTAACTTTGACCAAAAGGGACCTAGAAGCATGTAGTCTTGTATTGTAGCTATTTCTTTTGATATTGTAGACTTGGTTGTGACATGTGTATACTTTAAATAGGTTTATATTGCCCCGGTTTAGCTATACTTCATCATCAGCAGTTCAGTTTGCCAGGCGAGTACATTCTCTGATCTTTTCATACTTTTTTGGATATGTTCTCTTGTTATAGACTCGTATACTTAATGCTGACACGATGTTCACACGAATTAGTACCCTATGGATCTTTTTATGCAATGTTATCCCTCAGATACATCGAGTATATAATGTTCATGTATTTTATCGTGTTCATCATGTACTCCATGTATTCATATTTATCCATGTACACTCATATGTTATTCATGTACACTCATGACCATATGAGCTCCATGTATAAAGTAGTTGTTATCCATGTGCAATAACATATCATGTCTTGATCCTTGTGTATTGATTGGGGAAAAGGAGAGTGTAGTTGGTTATGTGATCATTCTCTCCAGTAGGTATCCATGTGCAACTCCATAGTTTATCCATGTGCAACCCAACCCGTTTACATAACCAATTCATGCTCTAAATCACGTAGATAGTTACATTTCTCTATTTATCATATTTATATCTCATCCTGATAGTCTCTCTCTTGTTGATTTTCTTTACAGCATTTCATGTATAGTTTTTCTATAGCTTGCTTTATATGTCCAATCCTGATATGAACTGTTGTGAGAGATATGTGCTCGTTCCGTCCTGATTGGACATGTTGAAAATTTTACAGGTGATGATGAAGAGTTCTGCCCTACTTATTATGGCATTGGCTTAGATGACACTGGTGACGTGGACCCTCAGGAGGATCCAACAGTCGCTGAGGATTTGCCCATAGTCTAGCTGAGACTTAGTATTTTATTGTCTTTATTTGAGACATTATGAGTTGTACTTGAGATTTGTTCTGGTGGTATACACCTAGACTTTTATTTATATCTGTGACTCTCTTAAGATTTATTCTTCTATTCCATCTTAGTTGTTGTGATTGAGTTACTTATTATTTATTCTCCATTCGGAGCATATTCTAGACTGTGTTAGATATTGTGACTCAGGACAGCGTTCTACCGCCGACACTGCGGCGTAGGCTGGGCGTACTTCACTTCTCGTGCCCTTTCACTGGGTGCGGGTCATGACAACTCGTCCACCAACGGTTGCAAGTAGTTATCGATGTTCTTCTTTAGATTTTTAGACCGAGTATGATAAGTATGAGGAACATGTAAGGAGTTTTCAGGCACATCCACGGTGGTAGATTATACGAGGTCAAAATCACTGGCCAACAAGAGTATTGCGTCTCCGACTGTCCGAATGGAGTGAATCCATCAGAACATAAAACCAATCGAACATTCCTAGGCTCCGCAGCAAAATCAGGATGACACCGATCAAAATGCTTCCATGCTTCTCCATCGGCTGGATGAGATAATTCTCCTTCATCCATCTTCCGTTCTTTGTTATGCCATGTCATGTGTTATGCAGTATTTGCAGACATATACATCCTCTGCAGCCTCTTTGTGATTGGCAAGAACTGCATGTACTTGTGCGGGCGCATCCACGTCCGGGCAATTGATTTTCCTTTGCCCCGGATTGGCTTGTACCGGTCCGCGTCATAGAAAATGCATTTGTCTTTATTACTGTTCTCCTTGTAGTATAGCATGCAACCATTTCAACAGCAGTCTATCTTCTGGTAGCCCAATCCGAGTTTCTGTATCATCATCTTCGACTTGTAAAAGCTTTCAGGCAAATTATTTGATCCTTTTGGCAACAACTCTCTTACAAGCTGAATTATCCGGTCATAGCATTCTTGCGGTAAGTTAAAATCAGATTTAAGGTTCAACAGCCGTATCACCACCGACAATACCGAATGAGAATCACAACCCAGATATAACGGAGTATCAGCATGCTTGAACATATCGTAGAACTCCTTTGCATCAGGATTCTGATCCTCACGTGCCATAGCAAAATCTAATACCATCTCACGTGCCAAGTTTGTTGGTTGCCGATATTCAAAATGATCGCCGAGAGTAGAATATCTTACCTCGGTATTGAAGAAGGACTGAGATTACGAAGCCGGAGATTCTCCTTGATTAATCCACATGTTGTAGTTTGGCATGAAATCCTTCTTGTAAAGGTGCTCTCTCACGAGTGACATCTCTCTAAATGGTATATTCTTACATTTGACACAAGGGTACTTTATGCGCCTTCCGTCCATGAAATTGGCTTGGCTACTTGCATATATGAGAAATTGCTCGACGCCCGCCTTTAAATTGTCCGTCAAGCCAATCATACACTCATGTTGCCGATTGTACATCCACGAACGGTCAAGTAAGTATCGACTCATTGTTCTAATCCACGTGAATGATCCTTCACCAAGAATTAAGATGCTATATATCACTTGGTATCATAAAACAAACCTAGTATAACTTGGTATGACGTACCCCTCACGTACATTCACTCATAAAACAAACCTAGTATAATTAGGTATCACGTTGATACTCAAGTATCAAATTGATACTCAAGTATCTATCGCATTGATCAATCAATTAGGGTTTAGGGTCCGTGTCCCATCAAATTTCTAAAACTATATATCTCATGTTGCCGATTGTACATAATTAGGGTTTAGGGCCCACCTTGAAATCGTCCGTCAAGTCAATCATACTCTCATGTTGCCGATTGTACATCCACGAACGGTCAAGTAAGTATCGACTCATTATTCTAATCCACGTGTATGATTCTGCACCAAGAATTAAGATGCTATATATCACTTGGTATCATAAAACAAACCTAGTATAACTTGGTATGACGTACCCCTCACGTACATTCACTCATAAAACAAACCTAGTATAATTAGGTATCACGTTGTTACTCAAGTATCAAATTGATACTCAAGTATATATCTCATAAAACAAACCTATTTATTTCGTGTCCGTGTCCCGTTAAATTTCTAAAACTATTATACCGATAAATTTCTATTTATCTACTATACCCACTACTATACTGATAAATTTCAAACACGAAATTGAAATTGAAACCCTAGAACATGTTAAGAAAACACAAATAAAGCATAGATAAAAATAAATACAAATTAGGGTGTAGGATTTCAGACCTTGAAGAGGTTGGTCACGGAGAGGATCTCGGAGAAGGGGGGACGTCGGAGGGGGGACGCCGGAGGGGGGGCGCCTGAGGGGGGACGCCGGAGGGGGTGGTCGCCGGAGGGGGGGGTCGTCGGAGGAGGGTACGACGGAGGAGGAGAAGAGGGAGGGTGTACGGGGTTTCGAAGGAGGAGAAGAGGGGGGGACGGAGTGGGGGAGCACGCCGGAGGGAGGTGGTCGACGGAGGTGGGGGCTCGACGGAGGAGGAGAAGAGGGGGTGGTTGGGGGGTTCGATCGGAGGAGGAGAAGAGGGAGGGAGCCGGAGTGGGGGAGGGCGCCGGGGGGGCCGCCGGAGGGGGCCGCAGTCAGGGGGGTGATCGCCGGCCGAGGAGGGGAGAGGGAAGGAGAGAGAAGGATTTTGAGAGTGAGCGAGATTGGGAAATTATCGAAATTTAAGTAACTTTTGAATTTTTACAGCAAATAAGTGGCAAAAATTTTTGTCACTACGCCGTCGCTACATGGAAATGTCGACATTTACAGCAGCTTAGAGACGTATATATCTGTCGCTAATCAGTCAGTTGACATATTCCGTCGCTACATGGTCGCTGATCCGTCGCTAAACTTATAAAAAATTTAAGTGAAAAAATTCGTCGCCCGTAAGTGTCACGCCCCAGAACCAGAATACTGGAGAGCGGGGGCAGACATAGCCAGCTACGTATATTGAAATGGATTCCATCTCGCTATACGGTCACGGCTGTCTAGGATACATGAGGGTTTATCTACAAGCCAGCCGTCTCTTAAGGTCAAGAACAAGCCTATTGTCTCAATCACAAGCAAGTAAATAGATGTTACAAGATGTATGATCATTAAATATACAATAATAAGGCGTCCCAAATATTACATATTCAGCTGATCATGAAGCTAGTCGTTACAAAATATTAGGACTAGCAAGAGTTTAGTCATACATGATCAACCCTAGGATTTGTCAATCATGTTACAGCCCGTAGGCAGACAGTAAGTAAATTACAATCGAGCTAAACAGATGCTCGTCGGCTAAACGCCTCAAAAGAATATTTTTACAATAGAGTGGGAGAGCCAAAAATAACCCACTCGTTGCCAGGATTCCGTCTAGTGGCCACCATCTGGCTGGAAAGTCGATAGATCCTCTGGAGCTGCTCCGAAATTTGCCACACAAAACCAGCTGGGTCAGACCCCAGAAAGAGCAAGTGCCACAAAGGAGGCTTCACTTAAGAACTAAAACCAGCAATCAGCACAAGATATAAATAAAAGTAAGAACAGGAAATAGGAAAATACACCAAGATGATATACGACGAGATAACCATGGAACTATTCAGATAACCAGGTTACAACCCGTAAACCAAACAAGGACCGGGGTTGTAACCCTTCGTCTGAACAGAACTTGGAATTCTCACCATTTATCGGTAAAATAAATACAAGCATTCTGGTCATGCAGCAATCTGGAACAGGATCAGGGCAAGGCTAGACAGGTTAGACTCCATCCAATCATTTTACGGCCAAGCAAGAATTACGGTTTGATACTTTAACTAACTAGGGTTGTCACAAGCCTAATTACTAATAAGATGCAGCGAGATTATTCCACAGCCACAAGCCCTGTAGACCATCCAGGTTATCCAGGTCGAAAGATTAGGGTTGAATTCAGGTGGGTACATCGTCCAGGAAACGCATGTACCCTTAAGCAGTTTGAAGGGTGCAACACATGACAGTGTGCTGGAAATGTGCCCTACTCGACGGCAGGCTACAGATCCCAAGCGCGCCCAGGTAACAGGATTGCCTGTAGCTGGGAAATCTCTTTATGACTACTGTGTTATTCTAGTTATTAGCCTTAGTCCATTTTAGTAGGTGCTCCTGACCGTGGTACTCAGGAGTCCCATCCTAGACATGATGCAAGACAGGACTGGTTTAATTATACAAGCACAATCGCCCACGGTGTCCAGGTTATTATACAGGTCATGTCATGTCAAGTAGCCGTCGCAACAGCTTATCAAGGTATAATATGTCAGGTTATCAGGTCAAGTGTACTTGTCAGGAGTGCGCCACGACGGGCCACTATCAGGTCATGTCAGGTTACTCATGTCAGGAGTGAACCACTACGGGTCACTATCAGGTCATACTCAATTGTCAATTCCAAACATATCAAGTAAATTCATGATTATCAAGTTCATGACAAAAGACATAAGGATATAAAATGGACGTTAAATATCTAATAAAATATCAATATACAGGGCTATAAAAGATGAAGGGAAATCAGGCTACGCTCAAGCCAGGCTATGCTCAGGCTAGCGTACGCTCAGGTCTGCGTACCAAAGGATCCATATACTTCCAATGGGAAGCGTACGCAAGGGTCAGCGTACACAAGGGCACGCTCAAGCTACAGGTCAGCATACGCTCAAGCTAGCGTACGCTCAAGACTACGTTCGCTCGAGCTAGCGTACGAAAGGGGCCAGCGTACGCCTTATTCGCTTAAGCTAGCGTACCAAGGCATGCGTACGCTCAAGCTAGCGTACGCTCAAGACACGCTGCCAACAGGCAGCGTATCAAGGTGAGCGTACGCTCACTAAAGAGCAGCGTACGAAGGCTAGCGTACGCTCGCTAAAGAGCAGCGTACGAAGGCTAGCGTACGCTCGCTAAAGAGCAGCGTACTCAAGGTAGCGTACGCTCGCTAAAGAGCAGCGTACGAAGGCTAGCGTACGCTCACTAAAGAGCAGCGTACACAAGTTAGCGTACGCTCACTAAAGAGCAGCGTACCAAGGCTAGCGGCATAAGCTAAAAGCTAGCTCACTGTTCACTGTCTTCTTCAAATGGCAAGAACAGCAAGAACTCTAAAGTTGAATCTAAGCTTCAATTGTCCAAATCTTGGTCAAAATAAGTTCGAATCCAACTTTCCAAGGATCAAAATTGGGTAGAATGAAATTTTCCACAACATGGAACCATCAAAACTTGAAAACAAGGAAATTTAATAGATCAAAACTACCAAAATCCGAAAGTAACTAATTTCTAGATCTACAAAAATTAAAGCCTAAAAAGGGAAAATGACAAGTTCTAATGTGGTTTAAAATCATGAGGAGAAGCTAATGAAACCATCAAAAGGAGTTCTCTTGTGGAAGCAAGTTGCACTTGCCTATGGTGTTCTTGGTTGGTGGAGAAGAGTAATGGTGGGGGAAGGAGAAGTAAATGAGAATTATTGAGGAGAGAGAAGGTTGGTGGGGATAATAAAGAGGGGGGGTTGTGGTGGAAATGAAGGAGAAGCATAGGCTAAGGTGTTCCACCCTTGGCCCATGATGAACCAAGCATTGGGCCGGCCGAACCAAGCCAACCCAAACCGAGAGTAAACAAGCCAAGCCAAACCAAGAAGATATGCAAATACAAGATAAAATACGTATACGTATTCTAAATACGTAATACGAACAACAGACATTACAACTCTACCCACCTTAAAAGAATTCCATCCTCGGAATTTAATTAAGAGGCTAGAGGGACAAGAACAAGCTACACTATTTATAGGCAATTATACTAGGCAATCAATCAATCATGCAAGCAAGGAATTGATGGCATGAGGCATAAGAAAGACATTATACCTCACGAGTCAAACAAGTCGGGATATCGTGATCGAATATCATCCGCACGCTCCCACGTTGACTCCCCCAAAGAGTGATGACCCCAAGCAACTCGGACTAACTTGATAGTCTTGTTCTTGAGGATCTTCTCTCTTCGATCCAATATAGACACGGGCCTCTCCTCATACGAAAGGTTGGTACCAACAACCAATTCTGAATGATCCAGGATGTGGCTCGGGTCCGGGATATATCGTCGTAATTGAGATACATGGAACACGCCATGCACCTCGCTTAGCGATGGTGGAAGAGCGAGACGATAGGATACATCTCCTACTCGCTCCAGAATGTCAAACGGTCCTATATACCTAGGACTAAGCTTGCCCCGTACGCCGAAACGAATGACGCCACGATTAGGCGAAATCCTCAGGAATACATGATCGCCGACCGAGAACTCGAGAGGGCGCCGATGAAAATCGGCCCAATGGCGCTGGCGACCTTGGGCAACTCGAAGATGATCTCTGACTCGCCTAACTACTTCAACGGTCTGAGCAATCATTTCTGGACCAAGCATCTGCCTCTCTCCAACATCATCCCAGGCTAACGGGGATCTGCACTTCCTGCCATATAGTGCCTCGAACGGTGCCATCTGGATACTGGCCTGGAAACTATTGTTGTATGAGAATTCCACCAGGTGCAAATGATCTTCCCATGAACCACCGATGTCAAGTGTGCAAGACCGCAACATGTCTTTAAGAGTCTGGATCGTGCGCTCCAATTGGCCATCTGTCTGCGGGTGATATGCTGAACTGAACTGGAGATGGGTTCCCAAGCTCTCTTGTAAGCTACGCCAAAAGTGCGACGTAAATCTTGAATCTCGGTCCGAGGTGATACTGACTGGCACACCGTGCAATCTGACAATCTGCCTGAGGTACATCTCTGCTAACTGAGCTGTCGACTGACCAATTCTGAACGGGAGAAAGTGCGCTACCTTGGTAAGCCTGTCCACAATGACCCAAATAGCGTCTCTACCAGCTGGGGATCTAGGTAATCCAGTCATAAAATCTATGGTCACATGCTTCCACTTCCATTCTGGAATCGGTAAGGGCAGAAGAAGTCCAGCCGGTCTCTGATGTTCGGCTTTAACTTGTTGGCAAACCAAACACCGAGAGACAAACCGAGCTATCTCCCGCTTCATGCCATTCCACCAGAAATGCTGCCGGATATCACGGTACATCTTTGTACTGCCGGGATGGATGGAATACTGCGAACTGTGCGCTTCTGACATAATCTCCTGTCTGATATCTCCACTGGGTACACAAAGACGCTTACCATGCCTAAGTGTACCATCCTCATGAATATATAACTCTGGTCTTCGTCCTGCTTCACACTCTGCTCTGAGTCGCTGAAGCTTGGAATCTGCCGACTGCGCCATCCGGATCCTCTCGACTATAGTGGACTGAACTCGCATACTGGCCATCAAGGCCACACTGGAAGGGAGAACAACTTCAACACCCATCTTCTGAAGATCTGCTAACAGCTCTGGTTGTGCTGTTAGAAAATAAACTCTCGCTCTCCTGCTCAATGCATCTGCTACGACATTGGCCTTCCCAGGATGATACTGCAAGCTGACATCATAATCCACAAGAAGCTCCAGCCACCTCCTCTGACGCATGTTAAGATCCTTCTGGGTGAAAACATACTTCAGGCTCTTGTGGTCGGTGAAAATCTCCACCCTATCTCCGTACAAGTAGTGCCTCCACAACTTAAGTGCAAATACCACTACTGCCAGCTCCAAGTCATGGGTTGGGTAATTTCTCTCATGATCACAAAGTTGCCGTGACGCATAAGCTATTACCTTTCTATGCTGCATCAGAACACATCCTAAACCTCTGTCTGAAGCATCACAATATACTGAAAATCCTTCGGTTCCATCTGGAAGCGTGAGAATAGGAGCTGTTATCAGGCCTCGCTTCAACTGCTCAAAAGAACTCTGACACTCTGCTGTCCAAGCAAACTGCGCATCCTTGCGGGTCAACTGCGTCAATGGCGCTGAAATCCGAGCAAAGTCTGAAACAAACCGTCGGTAATAGCCGACCAATCCAAGAAAACTACGAACCTCTGCAACGGTGCTGGGCACTGGCCATGACTCAATAGCCACAATCTTTTGGGGATCCACTTCTACTCCTCCTCTGGTGATGATATGACCCAAGTACGAAATGCGGTCGAGCCAGAACTCGTATTTACTGAACTTGGCATACAGCTGGTGCTCCCTGAGAGTCTGAAGAACTATATGGAGATGCTGCTCATGCTCCGCCTCACTCTTGCTGTAGACCAGGATGTCATCCAAGAACACGATCACAAACTGATCCAAGTAAGGCATGAAGATGCGATTCATGAGGTCCATGAATACAGCCGGCGCATTGGTTGCTCCAAAAGGCATAACAAGGAACTCCTAATGCCCATATCTCTATCTAAAAGCTGTCTTCGGGATGTCCTGCTCTTTGACTCTGATCTGATGATAACCTGAGCGCAAATCAATCTTCGAGAATACTGAAGCCCCTTTAAGTTGATCAAACAAGTCATCTATCCTCGGAAGAGGGTATCTGTTCTTGATTGTCACGGAGTTCAAGGTACGATAATCAACACATAACCTGGACGTACCATCCTTCTTTTTCACAAGAAGCATCGGGGCTCCCCAAGGCGATCCACTAGCACGAATGAATCCCTTGGCTCGAAGTTCTTCAATCATCTTGTACAATATCTCTAACTCTGACGGCGCCATCCTGTAGACTCTCTCTGACACTGGGGCTGTTCCGGAAATCAAGTCTATAGTGAACTCGATCTCCCGCTCTGGAGACATACCTGGTAGCTCTTCTGGGAAAACATCTAGGAACTCATCCACTATCCTGGGCAACTGCACTGCTGCTACTACCATCCGCAACACTGGAGGAGAAGGCTCAACTACGCCTCTGGAAAAGGAAAACTCTGGCTCGCCTGGGATGCTAAAAACAACCCTGCCAATGTGGCAGTCTATCCTAGCATACTGGTTCCTCAACCAATCCATCCCTAAGACCACATCATAATCAGCCATCGGGAATTCTATCAATCTAGCAGGGAATTCTCTACCGCTAACTACGATCCGACACGAGGAAAACACTCTATCTACACCCACAAGTCTGTTACCGGTAAGTATATTGAGCCTTACTGATAATGACTCGGGCTCCAATCCTGCCCGTGTCGCGAATCGTGCAGACATAAAAAAATACGATGCACCAGAATCAAATAA
This sequence comes from Iris pallida, assembly GCA_029216955.1. Lineage (NCBI taxonomy): Eukaryota > Viridiplantae > Streptophyta > Magnoliopsida > Asparagales > Iridaceae > Iris > Iris pallida. The sequence continues at coordinate 8,153,549 of JANAVB010002794.1, read as the reverse complement.
AGCTGAAGCTGGAAAGGAGTTGACGAGAATAGTACCTGCCACTACCTCACCTGGTGCCAACTCTTCCTCCACGGTCATCACTATAGCCTGACCGTGCCCTCGGAGTGCTGGTCCCCTCTGCTAGAACCCTCGCTGCCTACTCTGACTCAAGGCCTGGGCTTGCACATACTGCTGGGGGCTCTGTTGCTGAAATGCCTGGGACTGAGGCGGCAAGGGCCTCGGCAATGGATACTGCTGCTGCTGCTGCTGGACCGGTGCGGGTCCTCTTACCGAAGAACTAGAAAGGTTGGACGAGGACCCCTGTTCGGACAGGATCCAACCCTATGGTCTGGTGCTCCACAAGCCAGACACAATCCCTGTGCCCTGCGACAATCTGCCACCACATGGCCTGGCTTCCCACAATGAGAATATCCCACTGCGGAAGACTGCTTCTGCTTCTGCTGCTGAGGGTACGTCGGAGTGGAATACTGAACCGACGTTACTGAGGCCGCTCGCCTCGGAGCCCCAATAGTCAAGGCCCTGGCTGCCGGGGCTGGTGCTGAAGACTGATTCATCTGGCCGTGAGATCTCTTCCGACCCTCGGCCCTATCCACAATCCTCTGGGAGGTATACTCATGCCTCCGGGCTGCTCTCAAGACTGCATCAAAAGTCTGATACTCAAACTGCTCGACTGCCAACAAGATCTCCAGGTGAAGCCCCTGCTGGAACTGCTGGGCTCTATCATACTCGGTTGCCACCAGGGTGGGAGCAAACTGACTGAGCCTGGAAAACTCGGTCGCATATCCGTCGACCGTCCTGCTACCTTGCTTCAGATTGGTAAACCTCGTCTGCAGGTCGTACCGAGCTACAGCATCGAAATACTTGGTCTGAAATCTCTGTCTGAACACTGCCTATAGAATGGGTGCTGCTAATCCAACGGCCTGCGCTGCCCACCAGCTGTGGGCAAGATCTAATAGCTGCAGGCGTACAACGGCCACCTTCTCGTTCTCTGGAGTCCTGGCTGCTTCTAGAACCACCTCTGTGTCCTGAAGCCATGCATCTGCCGCGATAGCATCTTCACTACCGTTGAAGAATGGAGGGTTCAAGCGCTTGAAGCTGTTGGCCGCGCTGTTACCCTGATAACCACCCCGGGTCAAAGCATCCGTCACTGCCTGGTGCAAGGCATCTCCATGCCGGTCTTGGGAATCTATCAAGGTACTGACGAGTCCTACCAAAGTGCCGTCATCATGTTCTACAGGTTGAACTGGCTGGACTGGTGGCTCTCCGCCAGAAGGCACGACTCTGGAGGCTACTCCGGAATGCTGGACTTGATCTCCAGGTTGCTGCTGGTCCGCGGGAGGTGCTCCGCCTTGCTGATCGGCCGGGTCAGGTACTATGCCGCTGAAGAAGACGACATAGGAAATAATAAGGAAGGACCAGGACAGAGCAACGATACAAGCATGTGATCAGGACAAGAATCCAGAGATTCAGAAGATACGAGCAGAGATCAAGGACGAATACTGATTGAGACATATATTCGGTAAACCCTCACATATCTTGATTTACAAGACCTGCATGGGCCACCACTTAAACCATGTCACGCCCCAGAACCAGAATACTGGAGAGCGGGGGCAGACATAGCCAGCTACGTATATTGAAATGGATTCCATCTCGCTATACGGTCATGGCTGTCTAGGATACATGAGGGTTTATCTACAAGCCAGCCGTCTCTTAAGGTCAAGAACAAGCCTATTATCTCAATCATAAGCAAGTAAATAGATGTTACAAGATGTATGATCATTAAATATACAATAATAAGGCGTCCCAAATATTACATATTCAGCTGATCATGAAGCTAGTCGTTACAAAATGTTAGGACTAGCAAGAGTTTAGTCATACATGATCAACCCTAGGATTTGTCAATCATGTTATAGCCCGTAGGCAGACAGTAAGTAAAGTGCAATCGAGCTAAACAGATGCTCGTCGGCTAAACGTCTCAAAGGAATATTTTTACAATAGAGTGGGAGAGCCAAAAATAACCCACTCGTTGCCAGGATTCCGTCTAGTGGCCACCATCTGGCTGGAAAGTCGGTAGATCCTCTGGAACTGCTCTGAAATCTGGCCACACAAAACCAGCTGGGTCAGACCCCAGAAAGAGCAAGTGCCACAAAGGAGGCTTCACTTAAGAACTAAAACCAGCAATCAGCACAAGATATAAATAAAAGTAAGAACAGGAAATAGGAAAATACACCAAGATGATATACGACGAGATAACCATGAAACTATTCAGATAACCAGGTTACAACCCGTAAACCAAACAAGGACCGGGGTTGTAACCCTTCGTCTGAACAGAACTTAGAATTCTCACCATTTATCGGTAAAATAAATACAAGCATTCTGGTCATGCAGCAATCTGGAACAGGATCAGGGCAAGGCTAGACAGGTTAGACTCCATCCAATCATTTCACGGCCAAGCAAGAATTACGGCTTGATACTTTAACTAACTAGGGTTGTCACAAGCCTAATTACTAACAAGATGCAGCGAGATTATTCTACAGCCACAAGCCCTGCAGACCATCCAGGTTACCCAGGTCGAGAGATTAGGGTTGAATTCAGGTGGGTACATCGTCCAGAAAATGCATGTACCCTTAAGCAGTTTGAAGGGTACAACACATGACAGTGTACTGGAAATGTGCCCTACTCGACGGCAGGCTACAGATCCCAAGCGCACCCAGGTAACGGAATTGCCTGTAGCTGGGAAATCTCTTTATGACTACTGTATTATTCTAGTTATTAGCCTTAGTCCATTTTAGTAGGTGCTCCTGACCGTGGTACTCAGGAGTCCCATCCTAGACATGATGCAAGACAGGACTGGTTTAATTATACAAGCACAATCGCCCATGGTGTCCAGGTTATTATACAGGTCATGTCATGTCAAGTAGCCGTCGCAACAGCTTATCAAGGTATAACATGTCAGGTTATCAGGTCAAGTGTACTTGTCAGGAGTGCGCCACGACGGACCACTATCAGGTCATGTCAGGTTACTCATGTTAGGAGTGCACCACTACGGGTCACTATCAGGTCATGCTCAATTGTCAATTCTAAACATATCAAGTAAATTCATGATTATCAAGTTCATGACAAAAGGCGTAAGGATATAAAATGGACGTTAAATATCTAATAAAATATCAATATACAGGGCTATAGAAGATCAAGGGAAATCAGGCTACGCTCAAGCCAGGCTATGCTCAGGCTAGCGTACGCTCAGGTCTGCGTACCAAAGGATCCATATACTTCCAATGGGAAGCGTACGCAAGGGTCAGCGTACACAAGGGCACGCTCAAGCTACAGGTCAGCGTACGCTCATGCTAGCGTATGCTCAAGACTGCATTCGCTCGAGCTAGCGTACGAAAGGGGCCAGCGTACGCCTTGCTCGCTTAAGCTAGCGTACCAAGGCACGCGTACGCTCAAGCTAGCGTACGCTCAAGATACGCTGCCAACATGTAGCGTATCAAGGTGAGCGTATGCTCACTAAAGAGCAGCGTACGAAGGCTAGCGTACGCTCGCTAAAGAGCAGCGTACGAAGGCTAGCATACGCTCGCTAAAGAGCAGCGTACGAAGGCTAGCGTACGCTCACTAAAGAGCAGCGTACACAAGTTAGTGTACGCTCACTAAAGAGCAGCGTACCAAGGCTAGCGGCATAAGCTAAAAGCTAGCTCACTGTTCACTGTCTTCTCCAAATGGCAAGAACAGTAAGAACTCTAAAGTTGAATCTAAGCTTCAATTGTCCAAATCTTGGTGAAAACAAGTCCGAATCCAACTTTCCAATGGTCAAAATTGGGTAGAATAAAATTTCTCACAACATGGAACCATCAAAACTTGAAAACAAGGAAGTTTAATAGATCAAAACCACCAAAATCCGAAAGTAACTAATTTCTAGATCTACAAAAATTAAAGCCTAAAAAGGGAAAATGACAAGTTCTAATGTGGTTTAAAATCATGAGGAGAAGCTAATAAAACCATCAAAAAGAGTTCTCTTGTGGAAGCAAGTTGCACTTGCCTATGGTGTTCTTGGTTGGTGGAGAAGAGTAATGGTGGGGGAAGGAGAAGTAAATGAGAATTATTGAGGAGAGAGAAGGTTGGTGGGGATAATAAAGAGGGGGGGGGTTGTGGTGGAAATGAAGGAGAAGCATAGGCTAAGGTGTTCCACCCTTGGCCCATGATGAACCAAGCATTGGGCCGGCCGAACCAAGCCAACCCAAACCGAGAGTAAACAAGCCAAGCCAAACCAAGAAGATATGCAAATACAAGATAAAATACGTATATGTATTCCAAATACGTAATACGAACAACAGGCATTACAGTAAGTCGCTTGTCGGTCGCTAATTAGCGACTGATTACGCCATCGCTAATTTTTAGTCGCTATTTACCTGTATTTTGGTAGTGATTTATTGACCACAAGAGTCTGAAGTACGTATTCACTCAGAATGAGTTGAACATGGGATAAAGGCGTTGGCTGGAGTTAATAAAGGACTTTGAGATTGAGTTGCATTAGCACCCTTGTAACCGTACCTTCTTATTTATTTGAGTTATGAAGTTTTTTAAAATATAAGTTTGATTAAGTAAATCTGTTTTAATATATTTTGTGATCCTTTAGAGGAAAAAGATTTGAATAGGTGGCATGGGTGTAAATTCCTAGTTGGTTGTAACTAACTCGAGTGGTCCCCATATTCCTAACAACCTCCCTAACTAACCTTAACTAATTATTCTAACAAATTTTAATTGAAATCTGTAATATGTCAAAGGAGGAGTGCTTATTAGCAAATATTTTATTTTCCTTATTTTTTTTCTTTTAAAGGCCAGGGAGGAGAGAGAAAGGGGTTCTTTCACTCGGCTGAGCTTCTGTCCCCAAATTCTTCCTTCTTTTCAAGAGTTTCTCCTCAACCCTAACCTTAATTTCCCTCGATAAAGACAGTGGAGATGGCGATGGTGGCCATGGACATGGCGGCCACCACCTCATCGAACATTTGCAGCATGATGACCTCCTCCGACAACTAGGCGTCTCTTCTCTGACGCCACGACACGAGGAGTTTCTGACGACGGCGAGCATGGTCAGCTACGACGGCCACGACCAGCGTTTTCTCGACAAAACGCGGACTCGCGACGGTGTATCAACATACCGTTCCATGGTGACCTTCCGGCGCAGCAACTATGTATTCTCCCCGACGATTCTATTCCGAATATTTCGTCTCTTTCGACGACGTGGCATCGAGTTCGGACGACGAGCAATCTTTTTGTTTCCCCGGCGATCTCCCTTGTTCCTCTGGTGAAAGAGCGGGTGCCTTCCTCTCCGTCTTCGTGGTTCAAGAAGCCCTAGTAGCTGAACAACTCAGTAAGTATTTCAATGCTTGAGCACTAATTTGGAACTTCTGATCGATGATTTTTCTCTGTCATGAAGGAAATTGGGGAAGACGTTCATTACTAGGATTGACTGGATTGACCGGAGTTTCCTGACCCAATCTAAACGACAACTGGTGAGCATCGATCCTATTGATGTTCAAAGCTGAGATGATTTATTGTGTTGGTGATAGTTTAATTAGTTTATTTGTTCTCTTCGTTAGTTGAATCAAATTGGTACGGATTAGAAGAACGATCGGGATTAATTCTATACTTGTGGCATTTGATTTTAGATTGGGAATCGAATTGTAAATAATTAGATATCTAGTGATTTGATTTCTTGATGTTCTTGGAGTTGAATCTCTGAACTCTTTTGTTACTCTGTTTTCGCATGGATGCTTGAATCTTGTTCAAACTAAATGTGTAACAGGACCTGGCATTGCATTTGGACGAGAAGGAAGTGTCCAACCCCTGGAACCGATTTTTTCCTTGGATTCTCCTTTTCACAGAGTTCGTGTCTGTAGCGTAATCTGGATCATGTGCGAGAGTGACGAGGAATAAAAGGAGAATTAAATCTCTTGCTATCGTATCTGGACACAGGACATAATGGTCGATTTATAGCTGTGCCTGATCTTTCATTTCGGAATGAGTCATTCCTAGGTATTGGTTCTACCTCTCTTGTAATTGTAGAACGTTTGCTTTAGATCTTGAAAGATTGTATTACTGGACAGGGTTGGGATGTCGGGGCAGTGTGTCGATCATGTCCAAGCACTGCTCGTGTCCGCCACTGGGTTGTGTTCAGTCTTATTTCAGTCCACCCTTGTGTGTTCGATAATGGATAAATTGGGGCTAGAGTTTAGAATGACAGGAAGGGAGTAGTAGAATTATGTGCAGGGTTCATTGAGTAGCCTTTAGCTTCAACTTGTCTATGAAGATGAGGTTTTGGTTGGGTTAATCTGCAGATGCATTGGTTCCTTGTATATGTCAGAGAGGTTTGGCTTGTGTGTAGGAAATGGCTAGATTGTATTGTATTAATCCTTTTAGCTTTTGGATTAATTTGTATAACTATTTTCTGAAGCTAGTTCATGTATAGTTTTCCATTCTTGTGAGTCGATTTTATGATTATTGGGTTAAATTAAAGTTGATTGTAAGTATATTGAATTAGGGTGAATGGAGAAGGTATGTGTATATTTTTTATAAGTTTCTTTAATTATATGTATTAATTTACTTGGGTTATATATATTATGCTGATACTTGAGTTAGCTTAATTGCTGGAATTAAAGTGATGGTTAGGGCTTGTATGGTTGCTGTGTATAGAGAAACGGTTGACAGAAAATTGTTGAATGATATTAACGTTCAAACATTGGATTATCAGTAATACAGTTGATTTGGTATAAGCTGGAGGCTGGGGGTGTGTTACTAAGTTGAATAAATGAGTTGTGTTAAGCAAGTATTGAGATTGAGCAATGAAGAGATAAGCTGAACATGGGATTGTGAGTTGGGTATGAGTTGGGATTGTGAGTTGGGTATGAGTTAGCCTTTCTTGATCGTCCTATCTTCGTCTTTAAACTGTTATGTCCAGATTGGATAGAGTTGATAGGATATTCATTACCGTATCCTTGCTTGAGTCGTGGAATCAAGAGTTTATTGCAGCTAGGTGTACACTGGCGAGGCATAAATTCTCGGTAAAATGACCTCGATTATGTTTACGAGTTTCGAATACCCTAGAGACTACGTCTTATTGACATGTAACTATAAGTTTTCTAAATTGATTTATGCATTATTCCTAGTTACCAACTTCTCAATAAACTGATTGTTCATTTTCTCCATATATTTCTATTTTTGAATCATCATCTTTTAGACCTAATTTGAATTCCTTCCACTAGATTCATAATCACCCCTAGATTATGATTCTATAATCATGCTTACCCAATCGATCGTATCAGAACGGTTTCAATTTGGACCATCCTTAAACGACCTTTAGACCACGACTAGACTATTCAATTTTATTTCAATCATGCTAGTTCGCATGTTATCCTAGAATTCGATTCTATAATCGTGCCTAAATAATTTTGATTAACTATTTGTTCGTACCACAATGATTTCAATTTTGATCGATCTGGAACAAATTTTGTTCATGACTAAATCATAATCGTGTCTATATTTTTACTAAGTTTTATTTTTCCACTATCATCATGACTATTGTGATCTTGTTCATATTTGTACCAACTTTTAAATTTTGATCATGCTTAGATGACTTCCATGAGTAGCCTTGATCGCGACTTCTTAAATTTATCTAAGCAATTTTTTATGTTTAACATCAGGCTAAAAAAAAATTGACCATTGATCATGCCTATATAATTCCAAGGGTAGTTAATCGTGCCACCTAGTATCTTTCTTAAAATTTCAATTTTATTCACGACCTAATTCATTTGATCAGCGATCATCTCATTTCTTGATCGTGACTAATTGTGTCGTTCAAAATTTTTGAGTAAGAATATTTCTAAGGTGGGTAGAAAACATTTTAGAGCATTTTGGAATTCAAAACCATAGCCCAAGGTTCCAACACCAAGCCATACCTATTTACCCTTCCATTTCCACCCTAGTTGATCAATGCTCTTATTAAAGAAAATTTTCTTTTCTTCTTATCCATCTTATCAAAATTTTATCATAAACCTACCATCTTTTTCGTCGATCAACCAAGTCGGTCTATTCTGGTAGTCCTTAAAACCGAGGATGAATTTATTTCTAAGGTGGGTAGATTTGTAACTCCTCTCCCCTATTTTTTTTTCATTTTTCTATCATATTTAGAAATAATTGTCCTTTGAAACTTATAAACACTATCTTGGTATTTCGAAAAACTAGTTAGAGAGTACTATTTGGTTTTATAAAGATATTTTGGTTAGTAATTTTGGACCTTCAAATGTTTTGATTTCGAAAATGAATATTATAAACAAGAGGATTTGCTAAAATTATGATTTTGAGTACTTTAGATTATCATGATGGTATCAATATTATTTATGCTATTTTTCTACTTCAAATCATCATAATCAACCTTCAATTATTTAAGTTCAAGTACGATTTAAAATACTTCATTAATATTAGTTATATTTTTCAAATTATTAGATTACAATAATTTAGTTTTGAAATCTATTGACTATTATCTTACCAATAAAGATTGCCAATCTAATTAAGGTTATATGATTTAATTTGTATGATTTAAAAAGTATTTGAAAAAGTTAAATATGTATTTAAACTATTTATTAGGCTAAGATTGTATTAAATTTCGATTTAGAAGAAGTACTTATAGATATGAATGAGGTTTAAGATAGTAATAAACTAAATGACAATCGATTTTAAATCTTAGCAATCTTATCTCCATGACACCATATACACCCCTCTCCCTCATGTATATATATATGCATCAAATTCTTCCCTGCACCCAAGCCATCGACCACCCTTCACCACCATCCCTACCATTGCTGCCATCCTGACCACATGAACAGCCCTGCACCCTGCCTTCCCCCACTCATTGACAGTCGCCGCTCCTCGAGAAGTCGTCCTCCGACTAGCCGTGATGGTTAATTTCCGACCGGCCTCTAGCCGCGCCCGACCCCTCCGGATCCAACACCCGTGCCCCTCGTACACCAGGTGACCACCACCGTTACCACCATCTCCATCAGCACCATTAACCACAACCAAAAGCACCATCACTACCGTGTCGTCGTGTCCGTGTCCAATACACCATTCCAGCCCATTTAGATACATTACAGAATACAAGTCTCTCGTGTCCGACATACCGGACATGAACCACAAGACCACCTCCGCTGGGTCCAAACATCAGGATACGACACGCCATCAACATACAACCCTGACCCTCACAATACCTGATAGCATCCCTCTGGCGCATTCGACCGTGTCGACGCCCAGCCTTCCGCCAACCTTCGACAAGCCACGGCCGCCATATTTTCCTCTCTCCCGAGCGCCGAGCATCGACTTTCCGTCGTGCTTCGTCGCGACCAGGAGCCGCCGCCGTGCGAGTTTCCCTCGTCGATCCCTGTTCCGTGGTTGTCCAGATCCCAGCGCGCATCCTCCGCCGGACCGCACTCCGCCACGGCGACGAGTCTGGACCAGTGACGATCGCGCCGCGCCGTTTCCGGCCGGCCAAACCCACCCTCGGTGAGTTTTTCAAGACTCTCTCTCTCCCCTTTTCCTTCCTTCCCTTCTTTTTCTTGTTTTTCTCGGAGCAACAGCAGCTGCTTTATTCTTTCAGTTTACTTTATTTTGTTGTTTTGTTGTTATGTTATTCTTTTGGTTGTCGTTTTGTGGGGAAGGGCCAGGTCCAGTCTCTGGATTGGGCCAGAGTAAGGTATGGGTTTTATGAAATAGAAAATAAATATTGGTTTGGTTGGTTTATAAATCCTGGGTGTATTTAATGGGCCTTAGGTATTAACATACTTTAGTTTTGAGTAATATATGTTGGGATAGCTTAACTGTACTTAAACTTATGGATTGGTTCTTGGGCCTGATAAATTTGGTTTGAGCTTAATAATTAAGAGTTTGGGGCTTAAAGACCCTTGGGCTATATTTAGTATTGGGGTGGGCCGATATATAACTATATGTAAATTAAGCTTTATTGTATAAATAGTTTTTTTGATAAATATAAATAGTTTTGGGTTTCTCTAAAGAAGATGAAGTTTGGGCTTGAGTGATAAGTACTAACAAATTAATTGTTTTGGGCCTATGGATAAATATAATTAATTTTGCTTATATAATTCTAAATACTAGGTATAGTCTTATTTAACGGGTTTGTGGGCTTTAAATATAAATATTTAGAACTTAAATATATATGATATTCATTAGACCATATAAAAGAGATAGGTATATAGATATTTTGAAAATGGTATGTACCTAATATTATATTTTCTTAATATGTCCTCGTAATAATATTTCTTGGTTTTCAAAGTATTTATAAAAGAGTATACTTTAAATGGACTTATAATATAATTGGGCTTACTGTATTATTCCTAAATGTTTTTATATGAGGTTCATAAATATTTTCTAAATAATTATAATTTTTAAGTATATATATAAAGGCATTTTAAATAATATATTTGTTAAACTATTTTCTTTATATGAGTGTTTGTATGGATATAAATGATTTTCTTGGTTTTCAAGTATTTATCTAAAGGTATTTTATATATAGTTTTGAAATACTATAAATGATTTCTAGACAATTATAAACATTATGCTTCTTAACAAGAGTTTAGCTTTAGAGTGATTTTGTATATTCTCAACGATAGTTATCTAAAACTATTGGTAAATTATAGTTTACAAGTACTTTCTAGGATTATATGTAATTATTTATCATATGAATTTTCCTTCGAATGTCAAGATCATGATCTTGACTAGTCATATTCATATGGTTCTTACGATTTCAAATTTATATATATCCAACCTAGGCTAACCGAACTATGCGGGACCCAACAAGATGGTTTGTTCACCAGCTAAGGACCTCAGGCAAGTGCACTTTCTGATTGCTTTCGATTCATAGTAGTCTTTTCATTTCATGTCTATACATATATCTTGCTGCTTGTTGACACGCTCGTCACACGGAGTAGTCGGGAGGGGAAATATCTTAGTAGACATATGGACTACCCAAAACTATCCCTCGTGTCTTTCGTGGAGAATAGCAGCTGCACACGACACGTAGAGGGTGCCGGATTTACCCCTAGCCGTTCACATGTCGAAACGGATATTTCACACCACCTAGGTAGATGTCTTTTATTTATTTTTCCTTTTCTTCTCCACCGTGACATGTCATCAGTTACCTTCTAGTTTTTATCTCTCATATGTTATTTTTATGTCTTGTTAATTCTATTGTGTTTTTGTATTGCCGTCGGTTTGTGTACTTGTTCCATTTCTGACTGGAAACCAATATTTTTCAGGTTAGTTGTGGCTTCACTTAGCTTGGAAGATTCGGGTGTACTTGCAGACAGAAACCTAGAAATAGATAGCAGTTGTATCAATTCCATTAATTATAAAATCTTGTATTTTCTTTAATTATAAATGTTGTAAATGCTGTAACGAATTTAGAAATGTGAATGAGCAGCAAATGTTATATTTTGAGCATTTATTTCTTGCGGGCTTGACTGCGTTCTACCGTCGACTCTGCGACGTAGACTGGCATGGACACGTCTCGTATCCGAAAAGCGGGTACGGGTTGTGACAAGTTTTTGTGGTGGCCCATGCAGGTCGGTCTTCGCAAATTATGCGAACTCGCGGTAGTACCATATTAGTCTTACTGCTGCGAGCCTGCGACTAGTAAATGCTCATTCACAACTAGGAGTAAGTTAATTATAAAAGAATGGTTAGGACTAGGAGTCCCTAACTTTAATTTGACAATTGGGTAGTTAAGGTTGCTACATATATCTCACTAGACGACTTTCATAGAAGAATGCACTATCGCATTTTGATTCAACGGTATTTTTAAGGAGGGCAGATTCGTAACCCTCTTTCCGAAATTCTGAAAATATTCTTTTATCTACTTATTCGAATTAAATATGATTTTTAGAATTTTAGAAATATTTAATTTAATTAATTATCATTATGGAATATCTTAGTCATGGTTAAATTTTGGAGTACCAAATGACTAGAAGTAATGGCACGGATAGTGCAGTGGCGTGCCTTGACTAATATGTTAGTTATGGTAGGAAAGACCCAGCCAAAAGTGTAGCCGAGCTAGAAAAACCAAGCAAAGTTGTGACTTGATCCCTATAAATAATTTGATTAATTATTTAATAATAACACGACTTCTAGAAGACCCGGTTGTCCTAAACTAGCCCGAAGCAACCCAAGCCCTGGTAGTCATGTAATGAGGCCAATGACGTCCATGTAGATATATGGATGTGTATGTATATTGCTAGTCCATCTTTGTCTCGAAAATAATTTCTGTAAATTTTATTTCGAATATAATATATGTATTATTACAATTTAAATTTATATTTTACTTGGAAATAGTATAATCTTTTCTTAGATTGATTTTTGGGACTTTGCGAATTTATTTAGGATATACATATATACTTGTGTGTAATGTATATTCATAACAGGTATACGTAGTGCTTTATACATATTTTTTTTTCCTCAATCTTGAATATTAGAGAAGCAGAAATTAAAGTTTGTATTTCTCCTATCTTCGATCACTCCCTTCCTAATCAATCGTCTGATTTTAGAACAGATACTTTCACTATAAGGACAGATATGTACACTTACCTATCATGATCAATTTATTCAAATTTCTAGTTTCCTCCATCATAGTCATTTTGTTTAAAAAAAAATTTAGAAGCCCCTTTGAAATTTTATGGATATAGTTGAAAGGATGATCGGTGACTTATGATGGCAGACAGCCGCGCACTGTCGCCACTTATTGGACTTATGGAGACTGTGGGTTCAACGCAGCCAGCAGCGCACTGGCGAGGCATGATCCCTAAGTTGAAGTAATCTCGAGTAAGTATAAGTTATCAAATATTGTCATAGCTATATCTTGGTCGTCCTATCTACGTCTTTAAACTGTTATGTCCAGATTGGATAGAGTTGATAGGGTATTCATTACCGTATCCTTGCTTGAGTCGTAGAATCAAGAGTTTATTGCAGCTAGCTGTACACTGGCGAGGCATAAATTTTTGGTAAAATGACCTCGATTATGTTTACGAGTTTCGAATACCCTAGAGACTACGTCTTATTGACATGTAACTATAAGTTTTCTAAATTGATTTGTGCATTATTCCTAGTTACCAACTTCTCAATAAACTGATTGTTCGTTTCCTCCATATCTTTCTATTTTTGAATCATCATCTTTTAGACCTAATTTGAATTCCTTCCACTAGATTCATAATCACCCCTAGATTATGATTCTATAATCATGCTTACCCAATCGATCGTATAAGAACGGTTTCAATTTGGACCATCCTTAAACGACCTTTAGACCACGACTAGACTATTCAATTTTATTTCAATCGTGCTAGTTCGCATGTTATCCTAGAATTCGATTCTATAATCGTGCCTAAATAATTTTGCTTAACTATTTGTTCGTACCACAATGATTTCAATTTTGATCGATCTGGAACAAATTTTGTTCATGACTAAATCATAATCGTGTATATATTTTTACTAAGTTTTATTTTTCCACTGTGATCATAACTATTGTGATCTTGTTCACATTCGTACCAACTTTTAAATTTTGATCATGCTTAGATGACTTCCATGAGTAGCCTTGATCGCGACTTCTTAAATTTATCTAAGCGATTTTCCATGTTTAACATCAGCTTAAAAAAAATTGACCATTGATCATGCCTATATAATTCCAAGGGTAGTTAATCGTGCCACCTAGTATCTTTTCTTAAAATTTCAATTTTATTCATGACCTAATTCATTTGATCAGCGATCATCTCATTTTTTGATCGTGACTAATTGTGCCATTCGAAATTTTCGAGTAAGAATATTTCTAAGGTGGGTAGAAAACATTTTAGAGCATTTTGGAATTCAAAACCATAGCCCAAGGTTCCAACACCAAGCCATACCTATTTACCCTTCCATTTCCACCCTAGTTGATCAATGCTCTTATTAAAAAAAAATTTCTTTTCTTCTTATCCATCTTATCAAAATTTTATCATAAACCTACCATCTTTTTCGCCGATCAACCAAGTCGGTCTATTCTGGTAGTGCTTAAAATCGAGGACGAATTTATTTCTAAGGTGGGTAGATTTGTAACTCCTCTCGCCTATTTTTTTTCATTTTTCTATCATATTTAGAAATATTTGTCCTTTGAAACATATAAACACTATCTTGATATTTCGAAAAACTAGTTAGAGAGTACTATTTGGTTTTATAAAGATATTTTGGTTAGTAATTTTGGACCTTCAAATGTTTTGATTTCGAAAATGAATATTATAAACAAGAGGATTTGCTAAAATTATGATTTTGAGTACTTTAGATTATCATGATGGTATCAATATTATTTATGCTATTTTTCTACTTCAAATCATCATAATCAACCTTCAATTATTTAAGTTCAAGTACGATTTAAAATACTTCGTTAATATTAGTTATATTTTTCAAATTATTAGATTACAATAATTTAGCTTTGAAATCTATTGACTATTATCTTACCAATAAAGATTGCTAATCTATTAAGGTTATATGATTTAATTTGTATGATTTAAAAAGTATTTTAAAAAGTTAAATATGTATTTAAACTATTTATTAGGCTAAGATTGTATTAAATTTCGATTTAGAAAAAGTACTTATAGATATGAATGAGGTTTAAGATAGTAATAAACTAAATGACAATCGATTGTAAATCTTAGCAATCTTATCTCCATGACACCATATACACCCCTCTCCCTCGTGTATATATATATGCATCAAATTCTCCCCTGCACCCAAGCCATCGACCACCCTTCACCACCATCCCTACCATCGCTGCCATCCCGACCACATGAACAGCCCTGCACCCTGCCTTCCCCCACTCCTTGACAGTCGCCGCTCCTCGAGAAGTCGTCCTCCGACTAGCCGTGATAGTCAATTTCCGACCGGTCTCTAGCCGCGCCCGACCCCTCCGGATCCAACACCCATGCCCCTCGTACACCAGGTGACCACCACCGTTACCACCATCTCCATCAGCTCCATTCACCACAACCAAAAGCACCATCACTACCGTGACGTTGTGTCCGTGTCCAATACACCATTCCAGCCCATTTAGATACATTACAGAATACAAGTCTCTCGTGTCCGACATACCGGACATGAACCACAAGACCATCTCTGCTGTGTCCAAACATCAGGACACGACACACCATCAACATACAACCCTGACCCTCACCATACCTGACAGCATGCCTCCGGCGTATTCGACCGCGTCGACGCCCTGCCTTCCGCCAACCTTCGGCAAGCCACGGCCGCCATGTTTTCCTCTCTCCCGAGCGCCGAGCACCGACTTTCCACCGTGCTTCGTCACGACCAGAAGTTGCCGCCGCGCGAGTTTCCCCTCGTCGAGCCCTGCTCCGTGGTTGTCCAGATCCCAGCGTGCATCCTCCTACGGATCGCACTCCGCCACGGCTACGAGTCTGGACCAGTGACGACCGCGCTGCGCCGTTTCCGGCCGGCCAAACCCCCCTCCTTGAGTTTTTTAAGACTCTCTCTCCCCTTTTCCTTCCTTCCCTTCTTTTCCTTGTTTTTCTCGGAGCAGCAGCAGCTGCTTTATTCTTTCAGTTTACTTTATTTTGTTATTTTGTTGTTATGTTATTCTTTTGGTTGTCGTTTTGTGGGGAAGGGCCAGGTCCAGTCTCTGGATTGGGCCAGAGTAAGGTATGGGTTTTATGAAATAGAAAATAAATTATTGGTTTGGTTGGTTTATAAATCCTGGGTGTATTTAATGGGCCTTGGGTTTTAACATACTTTAGTTTTGAGTAATATATGTTGGGATAGCTTAACTGTACTTAAACTTATGGATTGGTTCTTGGGCCTGATAAATTCGGTTTGAGCTTAATAATTAAGAGTTTGGGGCTTAAAGACCCTTGGGCTATATTTAGTATTAGGGTGGGCCGATATATATATATATGTAAATTAAGCTTTATTGTATAAACAGTTTTTTTTTTGATAAATATAAGTAGTTTTGGATTTCTCTAAAGAAGATGAAGTTTGGGCTTGAGTGATAAGTACTAACAAATTAATTGTTTTGGGCCTATGGATAAATATAATTAATTTTGGTTATATAATTCTAAATACTAGGTATAGTCTTATTTAACGGGTTTGTGGGCTTTAAATATAAATATTTAGAACTTAAATATATATGATATTCATTAGACCATATAAAAGAGATAGGTATATAGATATTTTGAAAATGGTATGTACCTAATATTATATTTTCTTAATATGTCCTCGTAATAATATTTCTTGGTTTTCAAAGTATTTATAAAAGAGTATACTTTAAATGGACTTATAATATAATTGGGCTTACTGCATTATTCCTAAATATTTTTATATGAGGTTCATAAATATTTTCTAAATAATTATTATTTTTAAGTATATATTTAAAGGTATTTTAAATAATATATTTGTTAAACTATTTTCTTTATATGAGTGTTTGTATGGATATAAATGATTTTCTTGGTTTTCATGTATTTATCTAAAGGTATTTTATATATAGTTTTGAAATACTATAAATGATTTCTAGACAATTATAAACATTATGCTTCTTAACAAGAGTTTAGCTTTAGAGTGATTTTGTATATTCTCAACGATAGTTATCTAAAACTATTGGTAAATTATAGTTTACAAGTACTTTCTAGGATTATATGTAATTATTTATTATATAAATTTTCCTTCGAATGTCAAGATCATGATCTTGACTAGTCATATTCATATGGTTCTTACGATTTCAAATTTATATATATCCAACCTAGGCTAACCGAACTATGCGGGACCCAACAAGATGGTTTGTTCACCAGCTAAGGACCTCCGGCAAGTGCACTTTCTGATTGCTTTCGATTCATAGTATTCTTTTCATTTCATGTCTATACATATATCTTGCTGCTTGTTGACACGCTCGTCACACGGAGTAGTCGGGAGGGGAAATATCTTAGTAGACATATGGATCCCCCGTGTCTTTCGTGGAAAATAGCAGCTGCACACGACACGTGCAGGGTGCCGGATTTACCCCCTAGCCGTTCACATGTCGAAACGGATATTTCACACCACCTAGGTAGATGTCTTTTATTTATTTTTTCTTTTCTTCTCCACCGTGCCATGTCATCAGTTACCTTCTAGTTTTTATCTCTCATATGTTATTTTTATGTCTTGTTAATTCTATTGTGTTTTCGCATTGCCGTCGGTTTGTGTACTTGTTCCATTCCTGGCTGGAAACCAATATTTTTCAGGTTAGCTGTGGCTTCACTTAGCTTGGGAGATTCGGATGTACTTGCAGACAGAAATCTAGAAATAGATAGTAGTTGTATCAATTTTATTAATTATAAAATCTTGTATTTTCATTAATTATAAATGTTGTAACGAATTTAGAAATGTGAATGAACAGCAAATATTATATTTTGAGCATTTATTTCTTGCGGGCTTGACAGTGTTCTACCGCCGACTCTGCGGCGTAGGCTGGCTTGGACACGTTTCGTATCCGAAAAGCGGGTACGGGTCGTGACACTCGCCTCAGTTCAAAACTGCTTATCACCTACAAACCGGCGGTCAGTCAGAGCGCACGATCAGATACTTGGGGATATACTGAGAGCTTGCATGATAGATTTTGGAGGATCTTGGGAAGATCACATGCATTTGGTAGAATTCTCCTACAACAACAGTTACCAAGCAAGCATCCAGATGGCACCTTTTTAGGCACTATACGGTAGAAAGTGCAGGTCTCCGGTGTGTTGGAGTGACGTAGGAGAGCATCATATACTTGGCCCAGAGCTAGTGACCCAAAAAGTGGAGAAGGTGAAGCAGATTCGGAGCCATCTCAGAGCAGCACAGGATAGACAAAAGCATTGGGCTGATACGCATCGCCGACCTTTGGAGTTTAAGGAAGGCGATCACATATTTTGGAGATATCACCAACTTGAGACTATTAGATTTGGGGGCAGAGGCAAGTTGACTCCCAGGTACATCGGGCCTTTTGACATATTGGAGCGAGTTGTTGAGGTGGCTTAGCGTCTTGCATTGCCTCCGTCACTTGAGGTTGTGCACAACATTTTTCATATGTCACATTGAGGGGGTACGTTGCGGATCCTAGTCATGTGCTTGGTCATTCAAATATTACAGTTTGGCCAAGCTTGTCATATGTGGAGCAACCCTTTGAGATTCTCGACCGCAGCGAGAAGGTATTGAGAGGGCAGACTATTCGACTAGTTAGGGTTGTACGGAAGCATCATTCTCTGGGTGAGTCCCCTTGGAAGCGCGAGGACTCTATTCGGGAGCGTTTCCCTCACTTATTTAAGGACCAAGGTACGAACTTATGTATTGTATTTCGAATATCATTTAAAATTTCAACTCTCATTTTCCGATTCGTGGCTTATTCTTAAATTCGGGAATGAAATTCTTCTAAGTAGGGAAGGATGTAAAAACCCCATTTAATTTTTTATTATCCTTCAAACTTTTTTATTATTATTTACTTATCAATACAAATATGTATTTGAATAGCCTATATGCAAATAATTAATGTGTATATATATATATATATATATATATATATATATATATATATATATAAATATATATCATTACCAAAATACAGGCAAATAGCGACTGAATTATTAGCGACGGCTTAATCAGTCGCCAATTAGCGACTGACAAGCGACTTACACGCGACGGATTGTTTCACTTAAATTTTTTATAAGTTTAGCGATGGATCAGCGACCATTTAGCGACGGAGTATGTCAACCGACTGATTAGCGACAGATATATACGTCGCTAAGCTGTTGTAAATGTCGACATTTCCATGTAGCGACGGCCTAGCGACGGCAAATGTTCGTCGCTAAGTTGCTGTAAAAATTCGAAAGTTAATTTAATTTTGAAAATTTCCCAATCTCTCTCTCACTCTCAAAATCCTTCCCTCTCCTCCCCTCTTCCTCCCCCCCCGACCGGCGATCACCCCCCTCGACTGCGGCCCCTTCCGGCGACCCCCCTTCGGCGATCCCCCTCCGTCGGCCACCTCCGACGGCCCCCTCCGGCGCTCTCCCCCACTCCGGCCCCCTCCCTCTTCTCCTCCTCCGATCGAACCCCCTAACCACCCCCTCTTCTCCCGTCGTGTCACGACCCGCACCCGCTTTTTGGACGCGAGCACGTGGGCAAGCCAGCTACGTATCGAACGGACTCCAGCCCGATTCGAATATATAAACGCTGTCAAGGCTATGGTATACTACTAAATCATGGCAACCAAATCTATATCTCAATCCACAATAAGAATATAAAACATGAATGAACACTATAGGTCGTGGTCTGCAGCCCACTAGCATATATGTCTGATAAGACTCTGAAGGAAATAACAAGAGTCTAAACTGAATCAAGAAACATGATATCTCATGATAAGGAATGTAAAGCACGAGCGGATAATAAACACGATAACGATACCTAAATCCCGCAAGAACCGCAAATCCTTCGCCATCCAGAACTACTAGCTAACTCCATGCAAGCGCTAAATCTGAGGAGATCATCAGGTCCTCAGAGGACATAGCAAGATACATAATATATATGCCTATCTAACAGTTTTATCATGCGCAAGAAAATAAACAAGGAAAAGAGGAACACGAAAAATGACTATGAACACAAACACGAACGCACGAACACGAATACGAATACGAACACGAACATGAACACGAACACGAACACGAACACGAACACTAGAACAACCACGCGTAAATGAACTACCGGATGAACGATAATCACGAGATCAATGGAAGAAACCAAACCCTCATCCCGAGTGTGGACGTACGGGTTTGAACTAAACACTAACCCTCGTCCCGAGTGTGGACTCTCTGGTTAGTACTAACCCTCGTCCCGAGTGTGGACTCTCTGGTTAGTTCACGACAAGACACCCTCGTCCCGAGTGTGGACTCTCTGGTGCAAGTACTACATCCTCGTCCCGACTATGGACTCTCTGATGTAAATACCCTCGTCCCGAGTGTGGACTCTCTGGTGCAAGTCAAGTCAAGTCAAATCAAGTCAACACCCTCGTCCCGTATGTGGACTCTCTGGTACAAATAATCGACATCCTTGTCCCGAGTGTGGACTCACGGATGTAAACAGATCAAGAATAACACCCTCGTCCCGAGTGTGGACTCTCTGGTGCCAAGAAAACAATATCAAGGATTTAGCAGTTCAAATACACGTACTTATTCTATGACACGACTCAAGCAAGGTACTGACGAGAAACTCCAAGTGTGAACCACAAGACCAAACATGGACACGGCTATATGCAATAAAACAACTCAAAAATAATATAATACGAAAAGCACATGTCTATAAATAATCAAAACTGGAAAATAAAATACAATGCATGTAAATAAAACTGTAGAGGAAGGCAAGGTATACTTGCCTGGAGGTTGCACGCAGATCCCACAAAATATAGTCAACTAGTGAGCCGTACAGTCCAAGTCATCACAACTGTCTCCGAAAGCTGAAATAAATATCGCCAACATTCTCAGAATAGTCAAATTAGCTAGAATTGTCTGTCCTTAAGTCCAATTCTGGACACAGGGACAAAACGGTAATTTCGGGCCAAAACGGTGTCCGCCGTTGGACCCGCTTTGCACCGAAAAGCGTGCCAGAGTCAATAGTCTCTAAAGTTGTCAAACTATATGTCTACAGATCCAATTTTCCGATATGAACCAAACCGTATGTCCAGAGTTGGATTCCGGCGGACCGTGCACAAAATTGCCCGTTGAGTGGAACCGTAGGGCCCGCAAAACGATAATTTTATCAACTGTCTCAGAATTGGACCAAACTTGGCATACAGGACTAGAAAAATGATACTGTCCTGTTGGCGCAAGTTTCATCTCGATCTGACGAGCGTCCACGAAGTAATTGAGAAATTTGCACAAAGGCCGATACGGTAAATTTTGACGAATACGCATCAAATTCGTCGCGCACACGCGACCAATTCGAATTCCGTCAAAGCCCACACGACCACGAAGCCATTACGCAGCTTTTGATGCCTTCGATTTGCGACCATGTCGCCCGGTTTGGCCGAACGCAAGTTGTGTGGAACAATTTTCTAGTTTTGAAAACAGATTTTTAGAAAACTTTGGGATTCGATTTCTCGACGCGTAGTCGATGATTTTCAAATCCGCAAAAAGGGTTGTGAAGCTCTATATGTTGTCTAGGACTGCCTTCAAATATAATTTCTAATATAGCATTAGATCGATCGAAATCGATCTTCAAATATGGGTGATTGGACTGTACTAGTGTTCTGTTCTCGAGCAAGTTTTTGCTCGGATTCGTGTCGATTTATCACGCAACATAGGACATCTATCCGTAAAGAAATTAAAGGGGTTTAAAGGCGTACACATTGGGGTCATACCTGGGAAATTAGCTCCCATGGAAATAAATTTCCCAAGTGCAAAAGCTAGAAGATTACCATGGAGCCTTATTCTTACCTCTTAATAAAATCACCCACATAGTTCCCACCTTTGGGTCACCACCCATGTGCACATCCCAACAATACATAGAAGCCTATATATATTGAGATACCACATGGTGCATTTCCGATGTGGGACTAAAACTTCACTAAGAATGTAGAGAACAAGTTCTCTACATGTCAAGAATACAAATGCCCCAACAATCCTCCACATATCTCAATATATATGGGTTCGAGTGTTCCCCACAGTGACTGTCCATCATGCATTAGGAGAGATGTCACGATGACTTGAATCTTCCCGCATGGGTTAAACAACAGACTATAATACAAGAATGGACTAAGCCTTGAATTCTGCACCATAGCTAAAGTTGTTTCCACTCACATAATGTAGTCATATGTGCTTCTGGCTATGCACATTAAAGGCCCTGTGCCAGCCTGGTTTCAGTGTATACTTTTGGGCATCTACAAGTTTACCCTCAAGAGATGGCCTGATATCTCTGTCCATACACTATAGGTGAGTTCATTATAAAGAGACATGGCATGGAACGCTTTACGCTCCCCTTGCGGTGCTACGCCGCTATGACATGGCACGAAGCCAAGGCATTACCCCTCCCGGGGAATCACCCCATATCTGGGACCTTTGTAGTGTCATACTACTATAGCATGAGGAAACTGCCTCTTTGTAGTGCCAAACTACCCAGCATGAAGCCTTAGGCTCCCCTACGGTATTACGCCGCAATGACATGGCTTGCAAGGCCGAGGATTTATCCCTAACCGGTTACCTCATCGTGGTGTCATACCACTGTAACATGAGGAACTCCTCCTCTTTATAGTGCTGACTACACCCCTCTTTATTTTTGACATACATCATTAGGCTAACTGCCTATTTGCGGTGCTACGCCGCTGTGACTTGGCCTGCAAAGCCGAGGCTTTATCCTATTCCTGGGCAGCACCCCACATATAGGAACCTCATCGTGGAGTCACCCCACTGTAGCATGGAGTTTCACTCCTTGTAGTGCTGCTCTACCGTGCTTCCTGTAAAGCACACCAGGCATTCACTCTGCCTGAGAACTCATTAAGGCAATTAAGCCAACCTTCCCACAGGAACCATTTTCTGCAGAAAACAACAGTAGACAACAGTGGTTATAGGTCCGTAACCTCTCTATGCCCAATAGAACATGTACCCACTGTATATTCTTCCAGTTAATAGTCCTCCCTTGAACCGAAAGCTAGATGCCTAGTAGATAAATCTTTAAACTAATAGCATAAAACTTTATGGTAGGAATACAATAACTAATATCAGAATGCCTTCAAGCCTATTTTACATGCTGAGTCATCGACCAGCTGGCGCTTGAGGCCCTTGGTGAACGGATTCGCCAGGTTTTTCTGACTCCGAACATCAATCACTGCTATTACACCTCTCTTAATAAGATTGTGTACTGTCCTGTGCTTTAACCGCACAGTCCTCTTCTTTCCGTTGAAGAGGTCATTTGATGCCACCGCTGCAGTCGCCTGGTTGTCGCAGTATATCAGTATTACCGGTATTTGTGCTCCAACCACTGGAAGATCATACATGAGCTCCCAAAGCCATTCTGCTTCCTCGGCTGCGGTGTCAAGTGCAAAGAACTCAGATTCCATGGATGACCGCGAGAGCATTATCTGCTTCTTCGACTTCCATGATATAACAGCTCCACCCATTGTGAAAATATATCTACCTGTGGACCTCTCACTCTCCAAATCTGAGCACCAGCTGGCATAACTGAAGCCTTCCACTACCTGTGGATCTCCGCTGTAGTACAGTGCATATGTCTGAGTCTTCTTGAGATATCTCATAACTCGTTTCACAGCCTTCCAGTGTTCAACACCAGGGTTGCTCGTGAAACGACTCAGCATTCCCACGGCGAAAGCTATGTCAGGCCTTGTGGCAGTAGTAGTCTTAAAGCTTTGAGATTGTTATTGTCGGGGCACAATTTTTCGATGAAAAACTGAGAATTCGTCACAATTGTAAAAACAATCGTTATTACGTAACACTTCACAGAAGGTACGTAACAGAAATTCTACTAATGTAACACTTCACAGAAGGTGCACAGATTTTTACCAACGCAAAAACTTCACCGAAGGTGCGCTAATAGAATTCTGATAAACGAAGAAGATGATGCAACACTTCACATAAGGTGCACAGATTTCTACCAACGCGAACACTTCACCGAAGTTGCGCTAATAGAATTCTGATAAACGAAGAAGGTGACAGGCGAAAGATGGAAAAACTCCTGCTGGGGTGAATGATCACCGTTGCTTAAAGCTTTATTCGCCCCACACGAATAGCATCCAGGAACCAGCAAGTTCGTCGAAGAACTTGGAACACTCTTGCTCTTCTAACTCCTCGGATGAACACGAACTCCCGTGCAAAACTCAACGCTGGTACAATACCTCTCTTCTCTCTAACAGCTTCTAAACACTTGTAAACTTTCTGTCTACTACTTGTGTATTAGTACCTTACTGTGAGAGAGGAGGAAACCTTATATAGGCCCCTGCAACAACTGCCCGGTTAGCACAATGTTAGGGACGTGGTAATAACCATCCCGAACATGGAGCAACCGCTCTGAACATGCAAAGACACGTTCTGCCGCAAGTTGTACCACTCGCGTAACCAGCGTGATTTACACTTTACGCACACTACGCACACTGCGTATGCTGCGCACAATGTGCACTCTACGCACACTACGCACACTGTGCGTACTGGGCTGCGTAACTGGGCCGGTGTAACTGGGCTCGCGTAACGAGGCCCGCGTAACGTGGCACGCGTAACTGGGCTCGCATGACGGGCCGCATAACTGGGCTCGCGTAATGTGGCCGCACAAGTGGCTCGCGTAACGAGCGCAACTTAAGCGCACTATGCACCTAGCGGCGATGCTGACGTGCTAAGTGCAAAGTGCGCCAATAAAATGCCACATTATGCCTCATGAGCCCTTGAGCCCGAGCCCGGGCCCGAGTCCGTGTCCGAGTCTGAGTCGCTAAGCCCCTATGGGACTTAGCTCCCATGGAAATAAATTTCCCAAGAGCAAAAAGCTAGAAGCTTACCATAGAGCCTTATTCTTACCTCTTAATAAAATCACCCACATGGTTCCCACCTTTGGGTCACCACCCATGTGCACACCCCAACAATACATAGAAGCCTATATATGTTGAGATACCATATGGTACATTTCTGATGTGGGACTAAAACTTCACTAAGTATATAGAGAACAAGTTCTCTACATGTCAAGAATACAAATGCCCCAACAATCTCCCACATATCTCAATATATATGGGTTCGAGTGTTCCCCATAGTGACTGTCCATCATGCATTAGGAGAGATGTCACGATGACTTGAATCTTCCCGTATGGGTTAAACAACAGACTATAATACAAGAATGGACTAAGCCTTGAATTCTACACCATAGCTGAAGTTTTTTCCACTCATATAATGTAGTCATATGTGCTTCTGGCTATGCACATTAATGGCCCTGTGCCAGCCTGGTTTCAGTGTATACTTTTGGGCATCTACAAATTTACCCTCAAGAGACGGCCTGATATCTCTGTCCATACACTATAGGTGAGTTCATTATAAAGAGACATGGCATGGAACGCTTTACGCTCCCCTTGCGGTGCTACGCCGCTATGACATGGCCCGAAGCCAAGGCATTACCCCTCCCGGGGAATCACCCCATATCTGGAAACCTTTGTAGTGTCATACTACTGTAGCATGAGGAAACTGCCTCTTTGTAGTGCCAAACTACCCAGCATGAAGCCTTAGGCTCCCTTGCGGTGTTACGCCGCAACGACATGGCTTGCAAGGCCGAGGCTTTATCCCTAACTGGGTACCTCATCGTGGTGTCGTGCCACTATAACAAGAAGAACTCCTCCTCTTTGTAGTGCTGACTACACCCTTCTTTATTTTTAACATACATCATTAGGCTAACTACCTATTTGCGGTGCTACGCCGCTGTGACTTGGCCTGCAAAGCCGAGACTTTATCCTATTCCTGGACAGCACCCCACATATAGGAACCTCATCGTGAAGTCACCCCACTGTAGCATGGAGTTTCACTCCTTGTAGTGCTGCTCTACCGTGCTTTCTGTAAAGCACACCAGGCATTCACTCTGCATGAGAACTCATTAAGGCAATTAAGCCAACCTTCCCACAGGAACTGTTTTTCGCAGAAAACAATAGTAGACAACAGTGGTTATAGGTCCGTAACCTCTCCATGCCCAATAGAACATGTACCCACTGTATATTTTTCCAGTTAATGGTCCTCCATTGAACCAAAAGCTAGATATGCCTAGTAGATAAATCTTTGAACTAATAGCATAAAACTTTATGGTAGGAATACAATAACTAATATCAGAATGCCTTCAAGCCCATTTTACATGCTGAGTCATCGACCAGCTGGCGCTTGAGGCCCTTGGTGAACGGATCCGCCAGGTTTTCCTGACTCCGAACATCAATCACTGCAATTACACCTCTCTTAATAAGATCGTGTACTGCCCTGTGCTTTAACCGCACAGTCCTCTTCTTTCCGTTGTAGAGGTCATTTGATGCCACCGCCGTAGTCGCCTGGTTGTCGCAGTATATCGGTATTGCCGATATTTGTGCTCCAACCACTGGAAGATCATACATGAGCTCCCGAAGCCATTCTGCTTCCTCGGCTGCGGTGTCAAGTGCAAAGAACTCAGATTCCATGGATGACCACGAGAGCATTGTCTGCTTCTTCGACTTCCATGATATAGCAGCTCCACCCATTGTGAAAATATATCCACATGTGGACCTCTCGCTCTCCAAATCTGAGCACCAGCTGGAATCACTGAAGCCTTCCACTACCTGCGGATCTCCGCTGTAGTACAGTACATATGTCTGAGTCTTCTTGAGATATCTCATAACCCGTTTCATAACCTTCCAGTGTTCAACACCAGGGTTGCTCGTGAAACGACTCAGCATTCCCACGGCGAAAGCTATGTCAGGCCTTGTGGCAGTAGTAGTCTTAAAGCTTTGAGATTGTTATTGTCGGGGCACAATTTTTTGATGGAAAACTGAGAATTCGTAACAATTGTAAAAACAATCGTTATTACGTAACACTTCACAGAAGGTACGTAACAGAAATTTCACTAATGCAACACTTCACAGAAGGTGCACAGATTTCTACCAATGCGAACACTTCATCGAAGGTGCGCTAATAGAATTCTGATAAACGAAGAAGATGATGCAACACTTCACAGAATGTGCACAGATTTATACCAACGCGAACACTTCACCGAAGGTGCGCTAATAGAATTCTGATAAACGAAGAAGGTGACAGGCGAAAGATGAAAAAACTCCTGCTGGGGTGAATGATCACCGTTGCTCAAAGCTTTATTCGCCCCACACGAATAGCTTCCAGGAACCAGCAAGTTCGTCGAAGAACTTGGAACACTCTTGCTCTTCTGACTCCTCGGATGAACACGAACTCCCGTGCAAAACTCAACGCTGGTACAATACCTCTCTTCTCTCTAACAGCTTCTAAACACTTGTAAACTTTCTGTCTACTACTTGTGTATTAGTACCTTACTGTGAGAGAGAAGGAGGAGACCTTATATAGGCCCCTGCAACAACTGTCCGGTTAGCACAATGTTAGGGACGTGGTAATAACCACCCCGAACATGGAGCAACCGTTCTGAACATGCAAAGACACGTTCTGCCGCAAGTTGCGCTACTCGCGTAACCAGCATGAATTGCACTTTACGCACACTACGCACACTGCGTACGCTGCGCACACTGCGCACGCTGCGCGTACTGGACTGCGTAACTAGGCCGGCGTAACTGGGCTCGCGTAACGAGGCCCGCGTAACGTGGCGCGCTTAACTGGGCTCGCGGCACACTACGCACACTGCGTACGCTGCGCACACTGCGCACGCTTCGCGTACTGGACTGCGTAACTGGGCCGGCGTAACTGGGCTCGCGTAACGAGGCCCGCGTAACGTGGCGCGCTTAACTGGGCTCGCGTAACTGAGCTCGCGTAAGTGCAAAGTGCGCCAACAAAACGACACATTACGCCTTATGAGCCCTTGAGCCCGAGCCCAAGCCCGAGTCCGTGTCCGAGTCCGAGTCGCTAAGCCCTATGGGGCTTAGCTCCCATGGAAATAAATTTCCCAAGAGCAAAAAGCTAGAAGCTTACCATGGAGCCTTATTCTTACCTCTTAATAAAATCATCCACATGGTTCCCACCTTTGGGTCACCACCCATGTGCACATCCCAACAATACATAGAAGCCTATATATGTTGAGATACCACATGGTACATTTCCGATGTGGGACTAAAACTTCACTAAGCATGTAGAGATTCTCTACATGTCAAGAATACAATTGCTCCAACAATCCACCTCTTCCCTATATATATCCACATGTTCTTCAAACCTAGCCGCCTCTAGCTATCCACCTCCCTTCCTTAGCCTTCCAGTGGTTGCACGACCGCGTGCGAGTGTTCCTGGCGAGCCGTGCGACGCCGACAGGCTCCCGGCGCTAGCTTCGACGTACTGTGACTCGTGCCCGTGGCGCATCGCCTCCTCCACCGTACCTCCTCGTCGAGACCGTCCAGTTCGTCCGGGCAGGGATTCTCCATTGTAGTAGTGTTCCATCTCTAGGTTCCTCATTGCAGCTCCTTAATCTTTTTTTCCTTCATAGTTAATACTCAATTTAGTTAGATTTTTGTTTCGTGTACGTGTGCTAGTACGGAAGTGTGTTTAAACAAATAGCTTTATGAATAGGGATGTGTAATAGTGCTTCTATTTTCCTAGTATAGGGAATCTGTGTGATGGTTGAACAATGAATGACGTTGCACTATATAGAATTAGAAAGAAATCATGTATATGGTGAATAGATTTATATCTTATGCATGAGACAGGTTGGTATTAAAAGAATGAATGGTTGGGGGAATGGAAGCTTAGTTAAATTTGTAGTGAGCAAGAAGTGTGTTCAGACTGTTGGAGAGAGAACAAGAAGAAAGGAAGCATTGGTATAGGTGTTCCCATGAGCAATAGTTGTGGTCAATGAAATAATGTGTGTAGGCAAACCACGTGCTACATGATTTGTTTATTTGAAGGGGAAGGAAAACACAGGGCCGGTCCGGAATATTTTGATGTCCATGACTAAATACAAAATGATGTCTCTTTTTCAAAAATATATTGAAAATAAAGTATCAATTTTTTTTTTTTTTGTATGATACAATAAGCCAAAGTGAACTCTTTTGGACTGGGGTCTGATACATGCCAATTAACCTTAAATTTTGCATGAATATATCTTGGCAAATGGCAATACCACTTCGAAAAAAAATTCCGATGCAATATGTTATTTAACATTTTTTTGTTTATACTTTTTCAATACTAGAATTGAGATATATAGGCTTGTTTGTCTAATTTATCAACAACAGAGAAACTCAAGAAACATAAAAAAAAGAAGCTAAAATCAGGAGGAACAAAAGTTACAAGAGGAACAAAAGTTACAAAATATTTCAGTTTGAAAACAAATTCATTGTGAAATCTTAAGTGCAAAGATTTACAAAAAGATATTCAACACTAGGAACCTATAATTTTAAGTGTGAAATCTTAAGTGCATAGATAAACGAAAAGACTCATCGCCATCGGCTCATCAGTATTCAACACCAACGACGTGAAGAACTTTTTGTGTTTCGATTATAAGCAAAAGAGAGAATTAAAATGAAAAATTCAAAAAAAAAAACTTATTGCTGGTCATCTGGAATCGAAAGCGACGTTAAGAACTTTTTCCCCTCGAAAATGCAAAAGAAAATCTGAAGTGATGGGAAGACTAGTTTTTTTCTTTGAAATTGAAGAGTCGAACGGCTATCCAATTCCAATAAGCCATGCCCTATTTGTTGAATTGCTATAATGATTTTTTTTTTCTAACCTTGGACTTTGAAGAAGAAATCAGAATAACAATGTTTCATTATTTGTTATTATTACTAACATTTAAAAAATTTTGGGGCCCCTTGGGATTTGGGGCCCAGGGCACAAGCCCTATTTGCTCCTCCTCCGGGCCGCCCCTGGGAAAACAACAGTATGTATATGAGAATATGTTGTGGGTGTCCATGCTCCTATTGTGTGTAATGGTTCCCACGCATGGTACATAGGAATGTTTGGCTGCTTGAGAGAAGAATCGTGTTGTGTAGGTAGAGCATTTCTCCTAGTAGAAGTAAAAAATTTGTGTGCATGAGTTTGTACAGGAACAGGAGAATATACATGCAAGTGAAAGGAGGCCAGGTTGATATGTATGATTACTAGTGATTCTTGAATGTGTGCATGGAAGATGAGTGTGCATTATGGGCTTACAAATAAAGGCACGAGTTTTGCTATCTATTGGAATAGGGAGGACAGTGAGTTCACTTGTGAGTATTGTTGCTAGGAGATTATGAGGGACTTGATATTGAGCGAGAATAAAAAACAAAGAGTTTTTTTTCTAGTTAATAAAGTTGGGTTGCAGTATCAAAAAGTATATGTTGAATGTGCATACGGTGCTAGAAAGGAAGATGGTAGGTGTATAGGTGTGACTGTGAGTTTAGTCCTGGATGTAGTGGACTAAGAAGTTGACCGGATTTTTGTCTATGAATTAGATAATCGTAGTTTGTAGATATTCATAAATATTTAGTAAGTATCTTTTATATATACATGTCCGTTAAACCAAAAACCTAAATTAACTAGTTTTAAATATGTCCTTTTGGTTCTTTGAGCTGTCCTGACTTGGACATTGGACCAGCTCCATATTCTCATCAGCTTTCGAATCCAGGCACGTGTACCTTCCAATTATGTATTTCAGTTCTTTATTATTGTTTTTGTTTTTTTAATATATAAATCATGTGTACGTAGTATTTTGCCACCATAGGACCGTTGTTCGGTACTTCATGTCTGAATCATGTTTAGGTGCCGCTGATCGATAGTATTATCGGGTATGATAGTTAGAAATTGACATTACGTCGCAGTGTTGCATCATTATTGGTATGTCAGGCCTTAGCACATTTTCATACGACACTTACATTATTGAAAGATTGCGTACTTGCTGATATCTTAGTAATTGGAATCTTTTGGTTCTAGGAATTACAATTTGATACTCTACACTATTATTATTATGACTCGATGTCCTAATTAGAGGATCTGACCAAGCGTATCGTGGACACGATTTGTAAGGTCACATGGGAGGGGAGAACATCCACCTTGCGATTGGGCTACTTTCCCTCATAGTTTGCCGAATGTCTCATTACCAGGGCTTCACGGATTTTGTAGTTTTCCATAGTTTTCCATACAGGGGTTGTTGGGATATATTACAGTTTCCTGGAGTTCCTATCAGATCTCTGGGGTACACCGTGACAGCCAGCGTGTATGAGTGTTGTTCTCAAATTGCATGTCATTTAGTCGGTTGTTCTAGTTTAATCCACCTTGCATAGGCATATTTATATTTGTATTATGTTGTTTTACACATGGCTTGTATATTATGTACCTTGTTGCATCCCTCTAAGCACCTTGTTTTCTTCCAGGCTTAGGTGAGGAGGACTACTCGGAGGTGTACGGGCCCGGGATTTACACAAGTGCAGGACCAACATTGGAGGACGAGGTTCTTCCGGAGGAGTACCCCTGATCAGTGGTAGAGCCCTTTTTTGGATTCCGATATCTTTATCTATTTATTCGATCATCGGATCTATTTATCTTACTGCACTTCCTTTTGATTCAGTACTTGTACTAGCAGGTTTGTTCCCGCGAGACATTTTTCAAATATTATGTTATATTTTTGGACTTATTTTACTTTCCATATATTAGTAGACTCATTTCCTCTATGTGCTTCACTATTCATATCTGTGGATGAGATCAGCTTACTACTTGTGTTTAGATATTTTAACTGTTGTTATATCTTACAGCTTAAGTGCAACCCCAACGGTTACGTTACATTGGGACATCTGTTGGAGTGATACTAGCTGGCCATTGCCACGTGGCTCGATTCTACACTTTAGGAACTGGGGCATGACACCATGTGCCAGGTTTGCATTACAACTTGCTTTCGGTAGGTAAGATGTCGGATGATGGTTGTCGTAGTATGTTTGAGGACAGATTGGATGCTTACGAACGGTTCCCAATAGCTGGCTCGAGGAGATAAATATTGTGGCATGTATAGGCTCAAGTCATTGAGGTGTACAGGGAGGCTACAAACATCAAATGAAGGCTTGAGGGATATTCGACATGAGTTTATGGATCGTCAAGAACTTGTCTTGTGAGGTCTTTGAGATAATTTGAGGGATACCGAGGATTTTTTATGTCGAGATATAACGACAAATGTTAATGAGTCAATGATTGAGGGTCAGTCACTCGGTCCTATGATAGTTGGTTACTCTCCAAGTGGGGGTTGTACTATGGATCCGGTTTTGGTGATGGGTGGTTTGCCAAAGTTTTATGGAGCAACAATGGTTTCAGTAGTTTAATCCATGGAGGAGATCAAGGTATGCATCAAACTCAATCTAAGGCTGGTGCATCTCCATTTGCACAGTTATGTATGAGTTATGGGTCATCAATGGAGTGGACAATGTATGATGTTTTATTCGGTCATGTATGTGTATGGGGGAGCTTCAATGTCAGACACAAAGGTGTACAGGTTCTTGAATTTAAATCTTGAAGGAACCGCACCATCCGCTTGACTGGGCCAACCAAGGGTGAAGAAGCTCGGCAGGATGAAGACATGTTTCGATGGAAGACATAACTCAAGGTCGACAACCAGCCAAGACTTATAGTGAGGCTAATCGTCATAATTTTTGGTCTTGGCCGAGTTATTGATGTCGACAAGATCCTAGTTGTTCTGGTGGTACTACATATGACAGCTAGCATACATGCTGGTCGAGGAGCTGGAGACAAAGGAAGATGCAAAGCATATTGGGGGATCGAAGATCAATGACAAGGGAAAGAAGAAACTCTATGGTGGAGCGACAGACATGGATTCCAGTTGAGGAGTCATGGAGCCAACAACTCTCATCAGCTAAGTGGAGGGAAATATATTGGGTGTCCAGTCTTGAGGTTCGGGCAGAAAGGGACCGAGTTATGTTCGAATTCCATTCTCCGAATTTGGTCCGAACTCATCCATTTGAAAACAAAACTTGTAGGCATTCAGTTCTTGATCACATGACTATGACATAATTTTAGTTTTAATTTATGCATATTAACTTGTATCACTACATGACACTCCGTATGGAATCGTTATATGAATCACCTTGTACATATTTATTGCATAACTTGTCTTTCATTATGTCATAGTCAGGGGGAATATGAAGTGAGGGTGTGGAACTGTCATGTGTGAATGATAACAGGTATGGTTAAAACTCCCTGTAGTGTCGGATCCTATTTATATACATGACCGATAGCTTGTCAGTGTACTTTACGTATAGATAAGTCAGATTACCCCAAATAGTTTCATATATCGAACTAAGTACTCTAAAGGAAACTTGTTACACGGTTTGTTATATGTTGGAGTCAACTTTTCTATGGTATCATGGTGGATTACTCCTTTTGTCTTCCATGATAGCATGCCTATCACCTTTGTGTACATGTTGATAGTTTCATACCATCTTGTTAGTATTTATTGTTTAGCCTATATATTGATTGTGTTTACTTGCTTGAATCTAGAGTGGATATGTTGATAATTTTAGGTGATTTACTATTCTACAAGTTGGGCCATTTTTGTACATGTTGACAGTTCTTTGAATTTAAGTGTTTAGCATGTCTGTTCCCAAATTTTGATTAAACATAATTATAGATTTTGTAAAATTGTATAGTTATTTTGAATGAGCGAAATATAGTGCTTTGTGATAAATATTGAATGTATGGAAATTAATGATTGACATTGAGGTCTAGATAACGTACTACTACCGATAACGCGATATAACTGGGCTTAAGATCGTAATAGGTTTTTATGGTGGCCCATACATGTCCGGTTTTCCAAATAGTGCGAACCCGTGACAGTACCTTATTTAGTCGTACTACTGCGAGCCTGCTACTAGGTGATAATGTAAGCCCACTTTCCGATTTTTTTTTAAAAAATTTGTGTATTTATTTTAGTTTCAAATATTTTTCGAGTTAGAAAATATTTTTTTTACTTTTTATTTTTAATTCTATAAAAGGTATTTTTATTGAAGAAGGTATTTACCAAATTATTTTAAAGTTGATTTTGTATTTATGAAAGTATGTCTCTAGAAGTATTTGATTTATCATTATCAATTATTTGAATTTATAAAATCTATTTAAAATAATATTTAAAATATTAAATATTATTTTAAAATAATATTATTGTGATCATTTATGGTAGATATTATTTTACAGTAATATTATTGTGATCATTTTTGGATTAAGATTTGATCAATCTTTTGTTTATTGATTTAAATATATGGAAAGATCTATCCATAGAAATTTTAGTCCTTTTTTATTTAGGATACCTCCCCACCTATATAAAGGTGATTCCTCCTTTTATTTTCTCCACAAATTTTCTCCAGCCCAATAAACCCCAACCGTCTCTATCTATTTAAGGAGAGACTTTTCCTTATTTTTTCCATAACCAAAATCCTTCCAACCTAATTCTCTAATCCTAATTAGGTGATTGCTACCCATTATATATACCATGAACATCTACCATCTTTTCATTTCTCAAACTTTTCTATTTTCATCCCAAAATAGCCCAAAATTTGTCATAAATTTAGCCTCATTTTTTTGAAGCTATAGCAACTTCGTGAGGCCGTTGCGACCAACTCTGGACTCCGTTTCACCTCCATTTTTTTGTTTGAACCGTATCAAGTTTAGATTTCCAAAACTATAATTTATTTTCTGTAATTATGAACGTAAACTTCTAGAAAATTATTTTAGTGCCAGTTGTCCAAAAATTGACATGTCATACTGTTTTTGAGATTTTGGGAGATTTCAAACTCCGTTTTGCAAACCGTTTGATGTTTAGAAAGCTAACATATAGATATATAGCATACTAATTTTCTAAAAGTTAATAAAATAATTTAATATTTTGTTTAAATTGTAGAACATATAGATGACGAGTGAACCGAATCGATGACTTTGGACTTGATTTATATTAGGCTTATCTGGAAATCATTGGATGTTATGGATCTCGACATCATTATCTCTTCGGACCAATTATGATACTGGAAATTGCTGAGAAATCCAATTTCGGGGTGGGCTTTTATGAAATGCCCACCCGCTGGATAAGTTTTATGAAATACCCAGAATTAAGTATTTTCACGTTAAATATTCCAAGATTCCCTTTTAGATGCCATCCGCTAGAAACTGCTATTTTTATAATACCGAAACTACCCCTCCGCGCGAATAGGTCATCTATATGTATTTGAATTCAAAAAACTCAGATCTGAATTGCGATTTTCGTCTTCTTCTTCTTCACGGAAAATCTGAATTCCATTGCTCTTATATTCAGCAGAGATCGCAAAGATCGTTCGTAGTTCGGTGTATTTTTCTTCAGTCGAACTCAGATCATCGCTCGTCATCATCATCACCATCATCATCATCTTCATCGTGGAGACATTTGAACTCAGATCTTCAATTGTGGAGAGAAGATCTTTCTTCTTCTTTTCCATAAGAATTATCATCGCTTTGAAAGAAGAACGAAACTCTTTATTCCTGAAAAAACTAAATTACACGTTTTAACACTGGAAATGACCATTCTCCGTCTTAATTAGGACGGAGAATGGCATTCTCCGTCTTAATTAGGACGGAGAATGCCATTCTCCGTTTTATTTAAGACGGAGAATGCCATTCTCCGTCCTAATTAACACGGAGAATGACATTCTCCATTTCCGTCTTAATTAGGACCGAGAATGTCATTCTCCGTCTTAATTAGGACGGAGAATGCCATTCTCCGTTTTATTTAAGATGGAGAATGCCATTCTCCGTCCTAATTAACACGGAGAATGACATTCTCCGTTTCCGTCTTAATTAGGACCGAGAATGTCATTCTCCGTCTTAATTAGGACGGAGAATGGCATTCTCCGTTTTATTTAAGACGAAAAATGGCATTCTCCGTCCTAATTAACACGGAGAATGGCATTCTCCGTGTTTCTAACACGGAGAATGGTCATTCTCCTGCGTTTTAACACTAGAATGACCATTCTCCGTGATAAATTACACGGAGAATGGCATTCTCCGTCCTAATTAAGACGGAGAATGGTCATTCTCCGTTTAATTTAGCACGGAGAATGGCCATTCTCCGTCTTAATTAGGACGGAGAATGCCATTCTCCGTTTTATTTAACACGGAGAATGACATTCTCCGTTTCATTTAACACGGAGAATGACATTCTCCGTGTTTCTAACACGGAGAATGGTCATTCTCCTGCGTTTTAACACTGGAATGACCATTCTCCGTGTAAATTAAGACGAAGAATGTCATTCTCCGTCCTAATTAAGACGGAGAATGGTCATTCTCCGTGTAAATTAAGACGGAGAATGCCATTCTCCTGCATTTTATGGTTAGCTGAAACTTTGGAGGGCCATAACTTTTGACTGGGAGGTCAAAATGAGGTCCCGTTTGTCGCAAAATGAGCGTATCGTCGAGGAGACTGAAAGTAACAGCTTCACAGTTAGACGGCCTGCCGAAATTTTAGATTCGCAAAAAAATGATGTTTGGACCTCCGTTTTAGCACTTTTGTCGTTCGTCCCGGTCTTTCCGAAATTTTTCGACGAGTTTTTGAAGATTTTTGAGGAGAAAACCTAGATTCGAAAGTGAGCAGCGTATGGAAGAAGATGGAATATTGAAACATTTTTTTAAGAGCAGTTTTGTGGGTGTTTCCAATAAATTAAAAGGAAGGGCAAAAGGGTCATTTGGAACCCGCTTTGGATAAGTTTCTCTAATTCTGGGCACGCGATGAAAGTTTTTTTAGCGGTGGGTTTTACATAAAACTTTTTTAGTTTTTGGGCATTTCATAAATCTTCCCATTATGATAATAGCTTTTGACCTATTATGTGCCAACATGATCATGTTGCACACGTCAACTGTAACTTATTACTTGAGGCAAGTACACTTTTTTTTTATGTGCTTATTATATTATAATGCTATCTTTCATTATGTTTCATTGAGTATCATGTTGAGACACCATTATGAAACGATAAGCTTGATTGTATCATTGCTCGTTTATTGATTGTTTAGTGAGTCATGAAGGAAAATGCTAGTAGATATGTTAACAAAGCCCAGTGATTGTTATTGTGGATAGCTAAGTCATACACCTCACGTATGGGCTAACCGTACCTTTTTTATTGTGGATAGTCATCTATGATGTGCCGTATTAACCCAAGTCGTTTACATGTCGAAAGGTGTTTCAAACACACTGTCTATTTTACTTGTACATGTTCGTTGTAGTTGTCATACATGTTCTTTCTAATTGTTTCTTGTACATGTTTATTGTTTCCAGTTCATATACATGTTTTCTTTATTCTCTACTGTATCTCTACTTGTCTATCTTATTTTATATTATGTTACATTATTGAAATAGGGTTGTACTTTGCTCATTTTTTGATAGATTGTTGCAGGTGACTTGTCATGCTTCCTACTTTTGTGCTATGGACAATATAGGGGAGATAGAGACATATGAAGGCCAATCTTAGATTCTAATTAGATTAAATAGTTCTTAAATTTAATATTTAACAGATTTGTTCTCTAATATCATTTCGATGTACTATTGGATTTATAATTTGAACAATTATTATGAATGAGCAGTTAGATATGATTTTTTTGTATTTGAGATTGACATTAAGGTCTAGACAACGTACTACAACCGATGCTACTGCGTAGGCTGGACTTGGCTACGTACTCGCATCCGAAAAGCGGGTGCGGGTCGTAACAAATTTTTTGGTGGCCCATACAGGTCTATTTTTACAAATTGTGCAAACTTGTGGTAGTACCTATATTAGTCATACTACCGCGAGCCTGCGACTAGGAAGTGATCATTCACAATTAGGATTGATTTGACTTTTAGGACAATGACTAGGTATGTTATATGAATCCCTTATTCAATTTGACTATTGGGTAGTTAAGGTTGCTATATAGGCCATGTGATTTCGGTAGAGATTTATTGAATTCTAAAATCCTATTATAGGTAACTTGAGGAATTTTCATAGAGGGATATACCATTGTGTTCTGATATGATGTAAAATCAAAGGTGGGTAAACTATTCGTCTGGTAAATTAGGACTTTCTAGGATTCAATTCCTAATCTTGATAATTTATGCATTTTTATTTCCTGCTTTCTCTAAACATTGACATATCGTAAGGTCCGCGTTACTTAGTTATTTTCCATTGGCCATAAAGTAATTATTTCTCTAAGAGTCAATATTTTATTTTCATCTATTGAGTTTTGAGCCTAACCTGATTCAGTTATCTATATGTTAATTCCAAGTTGTCTTTGTTCATTTTTTGATCATTTTATTTTTAAAATTGATACTTTCACTTCAAGGACATATAATTACACTTTTTCTATCATGATCATCTTGGAACTTGTTTACATTTCTAGAAGCTTCTTTGAAAATTCTTGTAGACAGATATTGAAAGAATATTCGATGACATAATGGCAAGGCAGATACACATTATCGCCATTTATCTGAATTATGGAGACTGTAGGTTCAATGCAGCCAGCAACGCATTGGCAAGGCATGACCCCTAAGTTGAAGTAATTTCAAGTAAGCGTAGGTTATCGAATATTATTAAAACTATGTTCAGTTGTCCTATTTTGATCCTTGAGTTATTATGTCAATAATGGATTAAGTTGATAAAGTATTCGATACTATATCATATCTGACTCTTGAAACCAAGAGTTTACTGCAGCCAGATGTACACTAGCGAGACATGGATTCTCGGTTTAATGACTTCGGATATACTTACGATTTTCGAATACTATAGAGGCTATATCTTTTATTGGCATATGACTAGTAATTTTTCAAATTGATTTAATTCCTTCTCAATAATCTGGTATTTCTTCCTTTCTTTCTTATCTTTCCTATTCAATAATCATCATTTATAACCCAATTACTATATTTGATTCTATTCCACTAGATCGCTTGTGAATTTTGATTCTGTGATCGTGCCTAAATGATTTGGGTTAAGTAGTGGATCGTGCTGAAACGATTTTAATTTGATCATTCTTAAACGATTTTGATCGCGACTAAGCTATTTTGATTATATTTCGATTGTGCCAATTCATATCTTTTCTAGATTTTGATTCTATTTCGCTGACCAATTTTGATCGTTATCGTATCATTTCATGATCGTGCCTAATCGTATCCTTTGAAATTTCAAGGACAAATTTTTTCTAAGGTGGGTAGATTTGTAAGCTTATTTCCCGATTTTTTTAAATTTTGTTTATTTTCTTGTTTCAAAGATTTTTCGAGTTAGAAAATATTTTTTACTTTTTATTTTTAATTATATAAAAGGTATTTTGATTGAAGAAGGGATTTGTCAAATTATTTTAAAGTTGATTTTATATTTATGAAAGTAAATCTCTAGAAGTATTTGATTTATTATTTGAATTTATAAATTCTATTTTAAATAATATTTAAAATATTAGATATTATTTTAATGTAATATTGTTGTGATCGTTTACGGTAGATATTATTTTACAGTAATATTATTGTGATTATTTATAGATTGAGATTTGATCAATCTTTTAGTTTATTGATCTAAATCTATGGAAAGATTTATCCATAGAATGATTAAAACTTTAATCATTCCCTATTTAGGATACCTCCACACTTATATAAAGGGGAGTCCTCCTTTTATTTGTTCCACAAATTTTTCTCAACCCAATAAACCCCAACCGTCTCCATCTATTTAAGGAGAGACTTTTTCTTATTTTCTTCCAACACCAAAATTCTTCCAACCTAATTCTCTAATCCTAATTAGGTGATTGCTACCCATTATATATACCCTTATAAACATCTTCCATCTTTTTCTTTCTCAAAATTATTTCTTTTTCGTCCCAAAATAGTCCAAAATTTGTCATTAATTCAGCCTCGTTTTTTGAAACTATAGCAATTTCGCGAAACCATTGCGACCAACTCCGGACTCCATTTTACCTCCAGTTATTTTGTTAGAACCGTATCGATGTTAACTTTCTAAATATATAATTAATTTTCTATAATTATGAATGTAAATTTTTGGAAAATTATTTAAGTGCCAGTTCTCCAAAAAATGACATGTCGTACTGTTTTTGAGATTTCAGGAGATCCCGAACTTCGTTTTGTAAACCGTTTGATATTTTGGAAAGCTGACACATAAATCTATAGCACACTAATTTTCTAGAAGTTAATAAAATAATTTAATATTTTGCTTAAATTGTAGAACATATAGATGACTAATGAACCAAATTGACGACTTTGGACTTTCTCTATATTGGACTTATCTGGGAATCATTGGATGTTATGGATCTCGACATCATTATCTCTTCGGACCAACTATGACTATAGATTTTGACCTATTATGTGCCAATATAATCATGTCGCACACGTCAACTGCAACTTAACTTGAGGCAAGTATATTATTGCTTTATATACTTATTATATTATAATGCTATCTTTCATTGTGTTTCATTGAGTATCCTGTTGAGACACCATTATGACACGATAGACTTGATTGTATCATTGCTCGTTTATTGATTATTTAGTGAGTCGAGAGAGAAAATGCCAGTAGATATGTGAACAAAGCCCAATGATTGTTATTGTGGATTGCTAAGTTATACACCTCACGTATGGGTTAGCTATACCTTTTTATTGTGGATAGCCATCTATGATGTACCGTATTAACCCAAGCCATTCACATGTCGAAAGGTGTTTCAAACGTACTGTCTGTTTTACTTGTACATGTTCATTTCTAGTTGTCATACATGTTCATTCTAGTTGTTTCTTGTACATATTTATTGTTTCCAGTTTATATACATGCTTTCTTTATTCTCTACTGTATCTTTACTTGTTTAGCATATTTTGTATTAAGTTACATTATGGCAATAGGGTTGTACTTTGCTCTTTTTATGATTGGATCGTTGCAGGTTATTTGTCATGCTTTCTAATTTTGCGCTATGGACCATACGGGGGAGATAGAGACATATGAAGGCCAATCTTAGATTCTAGTTAGATTAGATAGTTCTTGAATTTAATATTTAGCGGGTTTGTTTCCGAATATGATTTCGATGTATTATTGTATTTTTAATTTGAATAATTATTGTGAATGAGTAGTTAGATATGATTTTGTTGTATTTGAGATTGACATTATGGTCTAGACAATATACTACCGTCGATGCTGCGGCGTAGGCTGGACTTAGCTACATACTTGTACCCGAAAAGCGGGTGCGGGTCATGACAGATAAGACTCTGCGATATAATTTCTCATTCACAATTAGGATTGTTTTTATCTTAAGAAAGTGGCTAGGATTAAGTATCTTTTGGGCGATGTATATATAGTTAAGCTGCTTGCTTGGACAATTAATGGAGTGTAGTAGAATGAAAAATATAGACGGTCTAAGGAAAAATGACTAGAGAACATATGATACCAATGGTGTTTATGGCGGAAGCAACGTGCTTCAGCAGACTAAGTACTCAAATAGGAAATAGTCTCTTCATTTAGCCTGCATCCCTAAGAGACAACATTTGCAAAGATTACTTCAAGTAACTAAGCAATAGTGGATCATAAAGTACGAGTAATGAACATTGAAAAGTGGAATAGCTATAAAGTTACTCATTCGATTCTGACATGTGGCTGGAGAGAGTACTTTTCTTCCGCACCAGAGATATATTTCTTCTAAGAGTGGACAACTAGCGGAAGTGGATTCTTTTTTGAAGATGCCATTAATGCTTTGATTCGATAGTCTTTTAGTACAATTAATAGTTTTCAATCCACAGGAACTGAAGAGGTATGACTCATAATGACTAACAATATTAAGATCGGGTTAGTCAAATCAATCTTGAAGGATGAATAAATCATATTTTCGATAAAGAAGAGCTCTTTGTTAATGATCACTTATGAATGTAAAGTTTACCAATATAAGGTGTCACGACCTACTCCCGAATAATCAGTTACGAATCATGGTACGCCCGGCCTACACTGGTGTGAGCAGCGGTAGTTAGCCGTCTAAACGCAATCAACCATCAATATAAATGTATCGATTTCTTATCACAGCTCTAATCACGTAACCTGTCAACAATCACCACAGCATCCACTATCAATATTTTTAGTACATCGTACATGTCCAATCCCTAGAGACAAATACGATAACTATATCCAGAAGAAGTAATAATACATCTATCTCATCAAAATCATCTACTACATGAAAAATAATATGTTTTAGTAACTACATCCACAACAATTAATAACCCCTATTTCCAAAAAAAAATTCAAAATTTTATTTATTTTATTTTAGTTTTTAAATCTTGTGTTAGAAAAAAATCTTGTGTTAGAAAAAATATTTTATTTAAATTTCAATAAAAAGAAATTTGTAGATATTTTTGAATGATAAAATGGATTTGCCAAATTATTCTCTTAAATGATACTTGGATTTATAAAAGTACGCTTTAAATATTATTTGACATTAGTTAATAGTATTTTAAATTTTAATAGTATTATTAGTTGAGATTTGATATATCTAGTTTTGATTTAAATTTATGAAAATCTACTTTTAAATATTATGTGATAATATTGGATATTATTTTAATTTATTATTATGATCAATTGTTGATCTAGATTTGGTCAAATCTAATTCATGATTTAAATCAATGGGAAGATTTAGTCCATAGGATTCTAATCCATTCCTATCTAAGAAACCCCCACTCCTATTTAAGGGGAGGCTTTCCTCTAATTTTTCCCACAACCAAACCATCTCAACTATGGCCAACCACCAACATCTACCATCGTCAATTATCGTACCGTGCACCGTGTCCGTGTCATCTTTTCCTTCCACTATTATGATTACAGTTACATCTTTCTCTTCTGTTTTCGACATACCGGATACGACTCTCATGTTTACAAAACCCCAAATCCTCTATCCACGTGTCCATGCCATACAGGATACGCCGATACAATCATCTAAATCCTAACGCTAATCGGATCTGCCGCTGTACGACCATAATCACCATGTCGGGTATCACGGCCACCGATCCCAGTAGCCATACACAGCTTCCATCTTCTCTCGATCGTCAACCATCATTATCCCGACCACTAGAACCATAGCCATCTCCGATGTCTGACTCCTCCCCTGCCTCCATCTCCGACGACTCCTTTCCATTCTTCCCAAATCTGGCTGATTGACCTGCCATCACAACCATCAATACTGTCTATCTACGACGAGCACCCACAACTTCACTACCAAATTAAGATCTCCAAGTCGATCCCTTTCCTCCGCCGACCAACCGTCTGGCCGCACCACCACTCCCTACCGTGTCACCACCACCAGAACTCCATCAACACCTCAGACCACGTCGATCCAGCTGGTCTTGTCGTTGATGT